>JBBPCX010000032.1:126202-151669 GCA_037974365.1 Hydrocynus forskahlii
ATTGTCAATCAGTGTTGCTTCCTAAGTGGACAGTTTGATTTCACAGAAGTGTGACTGACTTGGAGTTACATTGTGTTTAAGTGTTCCCTTTATTTTTTTGAGCAGTGTAGTTTAATAATCCTCAAAGTAAGGATAACTCACTAATATTTTATAACTAATGACTAGAACAGAATACAAACATGCCGAAGCAACCTGCATGACTGTGCCTTAGTGCACAAAGCGATGTCCACAAAGACATGTTTGGATGAGATCGGTATGGAAGAACTTGACTGGCTTGCACAGAACCCAGGACTTCATCAAATACCTTTGAGATGAACTCGATTGGAGATTGCAAGACAGGCCTTCTCTTCCAACATCAGTGCCTGACCTCACAAATTCCCACAGAGATTGCATTGCGTACACAATCACACGCACAGAGTGTGGAAAAAAAAACACGACTTGTCGACTTAACTCAGGGGGCGTTGACTTGTGCCTCTGTTAATGCCCTAGTTAAAAGCATCTAAAATGAGAACTTCTGGGTTACATTAGTTAGTTAATAAATCAGCAATGTCATCAATTATAGCAGTGGGAGCAGAGAGGGGTTCTGTCAATCCCTGTCACAGTACTTGGAATGTTTTCCCCTAAAATTAATTTTAAAGGTAACATTTCAAAACAGTTCTTCATCAGAATCAGCCAAGTGTGTAAGAAGTTTGTGTTTATTGGCCAAGTGTGTAAGCGAACACATACAAGGAATTTGGTTCCGGTCGATGGTGTCTCTCAAGCACAACAGTATAAAACACAACAATATGTAAACGACACAATGAACAATGTACTGTGCAATATAATAAACAATAATATACAATCTACAATATGAATACGTAATATGGATTTATATTTATAAATAGAAAGGTAAGTGTTAACAAATGTATATAAGTATTATTTGAACATATCTACATATATGTATAAAAAAAATATATATATACGTATGCATACACACATACATATATATGCATACACATATACACACGCACATACACAAAGTGTATAAATCATCAATACGTTATAATAAACAATCTAAATCTTATATACAGAAAATACAGGATTACAGAAATGAATACAACAGAGTGTACATAAAGTGCAGTTGTAGTCTTGTAGTGTGAAGCAGTGTGACAATTCAACTGTTTAGGAGGGAGATGACGAGGGGAAAGAAACTGTTCCTGTGTCAAGTGGTCCTGGTTTGCAGGCTTCTATATCATCTGCCAGAGGGCAGCATGTCATAAAGACTGTGTCTAGGGTGTGAGGGGTCTGTGGTGATTTTCCCTGCCTGTTTCCTGGTTCTTGAGAGGTACAGATCCTGGATGGAGGGCAGGGGAGCACGGATGATCTTTTCTGCTGCCCGTACAGTCTGCTGCAGTCTGTTCCTATCCTGTTTAGTGGCTGTTGAAGTTGAAATTGTGGTTTATTGTCATATGTACATAGTACAGCGGACATAGCACAATGAAATGCAACAGGCCAAAAGTCATTAAGGCAGCTGGCTTTGTTCTTCTTGGGGACAGAAACAATGGTGGTGTTTTTGAAGCAGACAGGGACAGTTGAGCTTTTCAGGGAGGTGTTAAAAATGTCTATAAAGATGACAGACAGCTGCTCACTGCACACCTTCAATACACGACCCGAAATTCTGTCTGGGCCGGCAGCTTTGCGGCTGTTGACTCGGTTAAAGCTCTTTTTGATGTCCACAGAGATGGTGAGAGTGACGTTATGCAATGCTGCCAGAGCTCACTCTGGTGAATGAGAGTTAGTGATCTCGAAGCGTGCATAGAATGCATTTAGTTTGTTTGGGAGTGATGGGCTGTCGGAAACGAGAGTGTGTGCTTGTGGTTTGTAGTCCATCAGTGTCTGAATCGCCCTCCACATCTGACGTGCGTCATGTGTGCAGGTTAACTGGGAGTCTGCTGTACTCCCGTTTCGTGTTCCTGATGGCTTTCCGGTGATTGTACCTGCATTTTTTGTACAGGTCCGTGTCTCCAGACTGGATAGCACACGTGCGCTTGCGGAGTTTGCGGCGAATGTCAGCGTTGACCCAGGGTTTCTGGTTATGGCCGGACAGTTTTAGAGGGAATGCATTCCTCCACACAGGTCTTAATGAAATCAGTGACCGCAGTGGTGTACTTGTCCAGGTCAGAGGATGAATCTCTGAACATGTCCCAGTCCACACAGTCAAAACAGTCCTCAAAGCTTGTCACGTGTCCAGCACTGCACTGTGCATGTCACCGGCTCCTTGCACTTTAGTCTCTGCTTGTAAGCAGGCAGCAGCAGCACCGCGCTGTGATCTGAGGCACCCAGGTGCATGCGAGGCAGAGAGCGGTATGCCCCCCGAAGTACCATGTAGCAGTGGGCGAGCATGTTGGTTCCCCGAGTGGGGCAGGAGACATGCTGGTGGTATTTCGGGTACACGCTCCTAAAATTCACCCTGTTAAAGTCCCCAGACACAATGAACAGTCCGTCTGGCTGCGCATTCTCGTGGCTGGTGATTAGCTGGTAGAGTTCACTCAGAGCACGCTGTGTGTTTCCTTGTGGTGGAATATAGACCGCCATCAGAAACACCACGCTGAACTCTCTGGGCAAATAGAACGACCGGCACTTGATGAAGATCAACTGTACCACCCCCTCGTTTCTTCCCTGACATTTCTGTCCGATCAGCCCGATGGGTTGTGAACCCCTCTGGTTGGACTGCGTGGTCCGGAATGTTCTCGGTCAGCCACGTCTCCGCGAGATCGAGGACAGAGTTTCTCAGCTCTCTTTGGAATTGAAGTCTTCCTCCGAGATCATCCAATTTGTTGCCCAAGGACTGGATGTTTGCCAAAAAAATGCTCTGCATCGGTGGTTCTGACTTGCACCCCAGTCCTGCGCACCTGTCCCCACTCACACATCCTCCGAGTGCCTCCAGCTGAGTCGCGATGGCAAATGTGCTCAGGGGTGAGTAGCGATGTCACCTCAGGGTCTAAAACACCAGTTTTTTCATATTGTTCGCCAATTTTAGGAGTGTTTGTCTATCATACTGGATTAAACTACTCGCTGGCTGCAAACTAGACATTACAAACAAGACAATATACATAAAGCAGACAAATCTGCGAGGTGCAGCATTCAACACGTTGCCACGCTACAGCGCCAGTGTTCCATACCAGACTGTGATGGAGTAGCACAGGACAGACTCAATGACTGCAGTGTAGAACTGGATCAGCAGCTCCTGTAGAAAACTGAACTTCCCCAGTTGTCTCAGGAAGTAGACAACTGTCCAATCAGTGCAGTCAAAGCAGTCCTGCAATTCCCACTTTTCTGCATTGGTCCACTTCTTCACAGTTTTGACTATAGGCTTGGCACGTTTAAGTTGTTGGCACGTTTAAGTTGTTGTTTAAGAAAACTCCCGTGTTGAATAAAATGGTTTGCAGTTGATTAAAAAAGTTTCCAGGTTTGGGCTGCAGAATTTCTGTAACACTGTGACATCGGTACACCAAGCTTCGTTAGTGCAGAAACAGATTCCCCCTCCTTTTGATTTCCCCGAGAGCTCAGTTACACAGTCCGTGCAATGGAGGTGGAAGTCCGTCAGGTTTAAGGCAGCGTCTGGGGTTCATTCACTGAGCCAAGTTTCGGTGAAGCAAAGGGCAGCAGAATGTGCAAAGTCCTTGTTAGTCCGGTTAAGAAGCAACAACTGTAATGTTCCAATTCCTGTCTGTGCCTGCTGTACTTGCAACAACCTCTATGGAATCTTGGCCTTCATCAACTTCATTGCCTCACCTGCATGTGCCAATTATTCAGTTTCTTGCATTGATTTTTGCCATTGCCTTTTATAACTAATGTTCAAATCGTCACATACTAGGTTTAAATTTCAGTCAATAATGGTCCATTAATCTCTCTCCAAATGAGGTATGAGGGAAAGTTTGATTTGTTCAGCCACCAATTACTTATGCAGCTCCTCAATATGGTATAATTACACATGGAGGCTGGAGTGGTGGGAGATCCTGTCTGACAATCATGGCTATGCTGACAGCTTTCAGCAGTCGACAGGAGCATGACAGCAGCATCCCGAAAGTGGGAGTGGCACCAAGTCTGGCAGGGGCATGCAGTTGATCTCTATCCAAGGTGCTGTGTTAATTACTTTGGATCCTGTCCAGAAATCCTCAAAGAGTTCTACAATTCTAATTATTTTCACTGTGTGAAATGAACCAGACTTTTTGTTTATTTAGTTTTCTTTCAGGAAGTAGTGTGAGCTTAGACCAAAGGCTCGGTTATTCTGATTTGTGTGTCTGAAGGTCAGTGGAATTATTTTTGTTTGTAAGAATTCAACAGCAAGCCTATAAGCTTTTATTTAGGTTTATGCTGTTCCATGATTTCTGATCATGACTTGTAACATTGATGTTAATCATTGATGTTAATTTTCACTTTCACATTTGCTTCACTTAATTGTGTGAGTGTTGTTTGTACATTTATGGCATGGGTTATATCCTGAATATGCGCCATAGTGATGGATGGCCCTCGCAACCCAGGTGATGTGTAGTGTTGCCCAGATGGCCAGCCTGGGATATGTTGTGCCTGTGGTGCAGCAAAGTTTCAGCATGGGAAGGATCACAGCTACAATGTAGAATCGCTGCAATGCGTGGCTCAGGTAGTCTTAAAGTTGAGGTGTAACATTACTCAAGAAAACTTAGCAATTAGCCTAAGAAACCTTGTATCAATTTGGGTTTGAAAATTGCCAAAGATTTTGGCTAAAATTGATCCCAGTTATATTATAATTATTAAGGAGCACAATAATCAACTGTAAAACTTCAGCTTTTTAAAAGTGTTGCAGTTGAGTTTTCCGATCAACGCATGTATTTTACGCCACTAAAAATGAGCAATCTTTAGCTTCCAGCCAGCATCACAACACTTAAAATGCACAGATTACACAGCAATTGTAAACACAGCAATTGTAAAAGACTCCCCTGTGCCCAAGCCTAGTCAGTGGTCATCCAGCAGCAGCAGAACACCTCAGAACCGAGCAGAGCTCTCTCTCTCTCTCTCTCTCTCTCTCTCCCCCCTCTTCCCTCACACAACTGCCATCTGACCCTCCAACTCCTCTTCTGCAGGCCATAATTGCACCACAATTCTATCCCAAAAACTTGTTGCCTGTCCTGCTTGCTGGAGTACAGCACTCCAGAGTGAAAGGAAACGTGTCAACTACAAGACACAGGCTAATAATTTTGCAACCTTCAGGCTTCAATCTACTGTCCAGTAACATAGACTGAACAGAGGGATGTGAAGGTGCGGCGAAGTTGATCCTCACTAAAAGTCACCTTGCCATCCAGCACAGAGCCAGGGGGCATACAGGAAAGCTTTAGATAAACATTAATGGAAGTGGGTTAGGGAAGATTTATTAAGGAGGCTGTTTGGCCTTGCCTGATGGAGCTGTACACCATTTTATTAACTCTCACATGCACAGAAAGGTAAACAGAGCAGGTAATTTGTGGTGGCCCTTACAGGTGGCTGTGGTGGAATTCCCTTTAAAAGGGAAGGAAAGTCTCTATTTTTCAACAGTGAAGAATTAGAAGTGCTGAATTAGTTTTTGGAGCAGTTGTGAAATATGTAGCAGGAAAGGTTATTTAGCAGTTATTTAACAGTGCCATGTTTAATAGTTACAATGCTACATCCTGTGGTCATTTCTTATTATGGAATTAATGCATAAAAGTCTCATTGATTGCATGTTGCTTCTTCTCCTTTGTGTGTGTGTTTGTGTGTGTGCAACTGCTTTGTAGGGTAAACTACGAACTTTACAGAGCCATCAGCGAGCTCCAAAACGGGCCAAGACAGACTGCTTATTGTGGCCCAGAGATTTCACTCATGCAAATCTCTAGTCAGTTCTCCCTAAATTCCATTAATATGTGGACTTTCCAACAAGGGCGGCATCCAAGACCATCACCACATACCCCAGACCTCTGGGCCCAAACACCTCTCTCTTAACTAGATCCTAATCTTCCTGACTGGGAGACCTCAGTCAGTCAGGATAGGGAGCTACATCTCTAACACTGCCACACTGACCACAGCGGTCCCCCAGGGTTGTGTGCTTAGCACTTTGCTTTTCATATTGTTGACAGTGGAGTTTGTTCATTCGCACCAAGTTCTTCTCTACTTTTTGCAGAGGCTGAAGAGAGCACACCTCTCCTCAGTCCTCAAGACATTCTACCAAGGGACTATAGAGACCATTCTTTGTAGCTGCATCACAGCCTTGTATGGGAATTGTTCTGTTTCTGATCACAAGACCATACAGAGACTATTGAGAACAGCAGAGAAATCATCAAATCTCTCTCCCCTCTGTCACTGATATTTGTGTTACCCACTGGATCCATTGCCAGGATGGAAAATGATTTTTTCCCTTGGGTTATCAGACTCTTAATTCAGAACTGAAACTGAAACTATACCCCTATACAAATACACCACCAACACACCCCTCCCCTGAACTTTCCTTTACTTCTGCTAACACACTGTACACACACTTCACATTGTATGCCTTGAACAAATAACTCAGACTTTAAATTGCTGATTTAAATACCCTTCTGTTTATTATACTGCTCATTCTCTGTCTTGCTGCTGCTATATTTGGACAGTTATATTTATTGCCTCTGTTCTGCATTTTTGCACGTGTAACTCTCTGTTCTGCATTTTGCACACTCAGCTCTCTGCTGCTAGAACACCGTATTTGTCATACTGTATTCATTCAGACTAGTACAGTAACTATTGTCGATTGCACTAAATGTTGCATTGTCTGGTTGTATTTGTTGCTCTTGTGCTTTTCTTGCATTCCTTTGTCCCTTCGGCATTGTGGTCTTGTGGTGTTCAGTTCTGTTCTGTTGTTGCACCATGGTCCTGGAGACACATTGTTTCATTTCCCCTTGTACTGTGTATATATGGTTGAAATGACAATAAACCCATTTAACTTGACTTAACCTGACTTGCATTGTTTTTGTTCTGCACTTTCTATTGTTGTTTATTTTCCCTCAGGGTGGGGGATAGCCTGGTGGTTAGGGAGTTACCCCTGTGATCTGAAGGTCATGGGTTCGAATCCCAGGACAATCAGTGGCACCACTGAGGTACACTTGAGCAAGGGACCTTCCCCACACTGCTCCCCGTGTGCTGCGCTGGTGGCTGCCTACTGTTTCACTTGAGTGAAAGGCTTAAATGCAGAGAAAGAATTTCATATTGTTCACACTGTGTGCTGTGCCTCTTTACTTAATTTAAACTCCTCTTTATGGCTTCTCCTATTATTCACAAGAGCAGTACAAGAAGATCTCTTCCATGCATAAGAACATGCAGAAATCTACATGCACCTGAATAAAGGCATAACACAAATGCACCTACAGAATAGACTCCTGATTCATGTGGTGTTTCACATGCCATGATAAGGCAGTGCACAGAACATGCTCTGGAAGATTAATCTAACCTCAATGTGATTATAAAAGAAACCTGAAGTGAAGGTGCTGATATATTTTCTGATGTGGGTCTGTCATTGTACCAGCCTCAGCTATTTGCATAGCCACTGTATTGTTCTTGTACTTCTTGTCACTGTATATTTTCCCTTAATGAATTCCTCCTCACGGCTTCTCCAAGTATTCACGAGAGCAGTACGAGAAGCTCTCCACTATGCATAAGAACATGCAGAAGCTGTATGAGAGTTTGGGGAGCTACTTTGCTTTCGACCTACACACTGTCAGCATTGAGGACTTCTTCGGAGACCTGGCAAACTTCCGCACACTTTTCCTGGTGAGTGAAAGCACTGCTTTATCTTCTTACTAAATGTAGATGTATTCTTTGTTTTTCTTGTTGTTTTATATATTTGAAGTGTGCCTGTGTAATTTAGGCTACACATTTTGTTGCTTAAATATAGACAAAGCCCATGAATACTAAATGTGGGCTTACCAATGTAAAGAATGTATCAAATTGTCCAGGCCAACCCCAATCGTTATGTTCATTTCTTTTCCCTCTTTCTTTCTCCTCTTTTTTTCTTTCTGTCGCCTTTTTATGTGTATGAGCTCACGTTTGACAACACGAGTTTTTGACGTAGGTGATTGGTTAAGAATTCCTAAAATACCTCATGTTTGATGTGCCTCTCTCTCTCTCTCTTTCTGGGTGCGCATAGCACCTTTCTCTGTGCATAAAGGGGCATAACACTATTGATGTATGACAATGGAATATATTCTCTTTTCAGCTTAGGTTCTTTAGTCACTGGGAATGAGAAGTACATAATTTGGATCCTCCCCTTTCCCCCCTACACTTCTACACTTGTGTATTCTGAAAAGCACAGTTGCAAGTGATATTTCTTTCTTTTGTTTTTATTCCTCCCTTTTTTAATATCAGTGTTTAATGCTCAGCAGGAGCTACCTGAGCTGGCCTATCTTAGGTGTAGGTGGTGAAATAACTTATTATATCACTTTCAATAAAGAATTTTCCTTGACAACCTAGTTAGCACATGGAAGGATGGGCGTATCTAGCAGATTAAAGCATACATAAACTGTGCTGAGAATGGAATGTATAATGTATCACTGAGCATGTAGCTTCCATGCAGATAAAAGAGTCTGCAGAATCTTCTTATCCTTTAAACATATTAGCTTTCAGCTGTATGTGTCGGAAATGTCGACGACGCATCCTCACTCTCTCTTTAAAGTCATGGCTGAGGTTTTGCAATGGCTGCGTTCAATTTAGAAAAGATCCTCATTACGCTGTCTGCTTGAGTCTAAAGTGAGATAGTGACGAGCCTGTGTAACTAAGACACTTTCAATACCTGTTCCACATCCATGTTTCATTCACGTTTATTGCATTTGAGTTCTGGAAATTTTAAAATGATTACAGGACATGACACTGTCTGACTATTCCAGGCTTGTATATTCTGTCTGTCTGTCTGTCTGCCTGCCTCTAAATTACAGAATTAAAGGTGACCTGTTCAAAAGGTATGGCACATTTAACATTTTGGGATGTTTTCCAAACAGAAACTATGCAATATTTGCAGAAAAATACCATATTTAGGTGTGTTCCTTAGTGGTGGATGTATTCTTATTATCACTTAAAAGTCAACATGTTATTTTCCCCTAGGTATAAAAAGTCCTTTAATTTAAGGGCTTGAATAAATAAAATGGGTGAAGACCCACAATGTCTACATGGTCTGCTCAAAGCTTTAAAATCCATTACTGTGAAAGACAACGTCCTTTTTTCAGAGAAGCAGTCTCACCTCTGTGACTTTCAGTCCATCTGGTCAAAGTCAGGTAACACACAATGCGACAAACCCTGAAGGATTCTTCATGGCATGGCTATAAACAAAGAATCTAAGACAGCAAATAAACATCCCAAGCTAACAGATACTTATGAAGCTCGCTTCTGCTAGGAAAGCAAACAACCACACAGGTCTGAGTGTCCAACGGTGTCTTTCTGCTCTGTCTGTTGTGTGACCCGGACTGCACCCTCCCTGCTTAAGGATATGTCGGGTGCATATTCTTATCCCACACACAAACACAGTCATCGGCATCATCATGAGTTACTTTGGCCTTATGTAGCAGACTACTCACCCAGGCACGCAAGCAAATGGAAATTGTCCCTTTTTGACAGGGAGATTAAGAAAAGTCATATTCGTGAGAGACACCTCATTAAATTTTCCAATTGATTTTCTTTGACACACTTTTTCAGCATCAGCATATTTATGTTGCATCATATTTTTCACTCATTTAAGCATGAACATTTATCCTCTGATACGGCCGATACTGGTGACATTTGGGAGGAAAAAAATAGCCATGTCTCACAAACACACACACACTCACACACGCACACACACACACATACACATATGCGCGTAAGAAGACATATTAGCCTCATTTCTTTTCAGTGTCAGTAGGAATTAAATCTTGGCATATGAAGTTTGTTTCGTGTGTCCCATCATTTTTTCTTTTGATGTACCACCATATTTGAAGTGCTGAAGAGAAGAGAGGGTGCGATGGAAAGAGAGAAAGAGATCCTTACCAGAGATGAAAATCGCCATATTAATAACTTGTCAAAGAGATGCAGATGGCGGGTGAACTAGCAGACCCATTTGTTAATTGAGTGTGCCACTGTTTAGCCCAGTAAAGTTAGGAGAGGTTAGAGGTGGTGTGATGGCGCATCATAACCGTGACACAGCCATTCAGCGTACAAGTGCATGGTTTTTAAAACTGTTCTTGAGAGTCTCAAACAAACTAAAATATGGGTGACGAGCAGTGATGGTAATAGAGTGAGAATGGATCGTAATGGGGTGGGATCCAATATGATTTAACCTCTGTGGTGTCTGGTCTTGCCTCTGATCCATTTTTTATGCATTTAGACTAATTATAGCATCATCAGCCATCATCTTGCTCTCTCTCTCTCTAAAACTGGCCAGTATACAAATCATAACTCAAATGACATCACTAGGCACTTTCCAGTTTTGGCAAGGACACATTTTATTGGTCTTTTTGTGCTCTACTCTGCTAATGGAAGTTGTGGAATCTGAAAAAAATGGCTTAAAGAACCTCCATATGAGTAAGTACATTTTCCTTACCCTTTAAAAATGATTACATTTGCTATTATTGCTGAATATTACTCAGGCAATATGTTTGCAGAATGTGTGTAACGAAAGCAGCAGTAGAAACCACAACAGGGCCTTTTCAACCTGCATGTTAGTTTGTGCTGCTGGAAATGCATTGCAAGGGAGAGTGAGCATGTAAAGGAAATATGTGTGTGTGTAGGCACCAGGTTACAGGGAACAGATAAACATCATTCATTAATTATTGCGATGGTAGCCAGAAGGAGCAAAATCTTGCATTTCTGGGATATGGACCATGGGCTGGATTTTCAAAAATTCTATTCTTCAGGCAAACAGACAAGAGGATCAACAAAGGCCATCTCTGCAGCACAGGACTACAGTGGGAAGTCCCCTCTGTGTCATCACTGCACATGTACAAAGGCATGCAGTCTAAAATTACTTTCTCCAGTACAGATGGCTATCTAAATGGCCCTCCTTGAGTATAGTAATTAAGCAAAAGAGTTATAAGGGATGCCCCTCAGTAGTCAGCATTTTTAAAGTTTGGATTATTTAGTGTGCACACTTATCCAACCTAATTTGCCTGAACTTATTTATTAGTGGCCACCACTGGCAACCTGAGGACTTCCTGTGCAGTTTGCTGTGTCTTTATTTTCTTTGCTCTCAAACAGTCTTTGTTTAGAGTTACAAAAAATACTTAAAGAACAATTACCAGCAGCATGTTTCATTATAAAGAGAATGATTTTTCACTGGCATTAGTGTGTTGCAGTGTGTGAAATGTTGAATAAAACTTATGATGCTACTGATTCTTTTTTCTCTGTTCCAACTTATCAAACTTGAAAATATCTTCTAATACCTTGTTGTAATACTTTTGGCAAAATAACCAATCTTAATTTAGTGTTTATCCATACGTGGTTGTCTTTGTTGCTTTTTTGGCAAACCACACCCTCTGCATTCACGTCCAATGTCAGATCAACCTTTACCATGTAATAGTTTATGGGAAATGTGGTGAGTTTGCAAGACTCCTGGATTTTCAACCATAGATGGCCATGGCTTTGGTACTCGACTTGAGCCATGGGAATAACCTCTGCATTGTAGACTGTATTCTACCTAGAGGCCAATCAGATAGTGATTTTCCACAGGAAAATGCAAAGTGTGATTGCATGGTTGCTATTAAACCAGTGTTTGAAGAAACCTAAACTTATATGCAAAAAAGTATGTGTCAAAACAAAAATTCCTCACAAGATGAAATCAAACTTGCGATATTCTGATTCAGTTCACAGTGCCATAACATTGGTGGGCGTGAACTTAATTTATGGTTAAGGGTGGCTGAACATGTATCTACATTCATTGGCTGATTATTTTTTAATGAAACCACAACAAACAGTGACATATCTTTTTTTTTATAAATGAAAGTTAGAAAGAAAGCACACTATTTTTCTTCTTAATTAGTGTTATTAGTGTGTTTGCACACAGCAGCTGAAGGCAAGCACACTATTGTCCTTCTTAAGTTTTATTAATTAAAATGGCCGAAATTCCATAAAGAATGAATAGGGCTCAACTTTTGGATCGTCCTGCTCAGACATGCTTCATCCGAAACCCACCAATCTTGATGTGATATGTCAGGCCAACTTCCCCGACACACAAACGCAGTCGGTTATGACCCGCACTCGTCTTTTCCTTTTCTTTCGCTCATCCCTTTTTTCCCCTTTCACTTCCATTCATTTTTAACCCCATTGAAATGAATGCAGTTTCAGAAGAAGAAACTTTCAGGCTCCATACAGTGACCAAACCATATGAAACTTTATATGAGACCTCCGGCCACGCCTTCACAGACACACCTGTTTAAACTGAACAATATGGCCAAAAGTATTGGCATACAAAACCTATGTGCTGGCATACAAAACCTATATGGACAAAAGTATTGGGATACACACAGACTCATGAATGCTATGCTAATGGTAATGCTATGCTAATTGTAGCGCTAATGGTAACGCTAAGTTTGAGCAAGCACACTTTGCATTTTCTCTGTGGAAATGCAGTCTAGTTATTAGCGTGCTTGCTCAGCAAGCACACTATTGTTTTTCTTAAGTTTTATTATAATTATTATTATTATTACTATTATTATTATTATTATTATTCCGCTCACCCATTTTTTTTTTCCAACTCTGAAATGTCAGGATCAATCTGGAATTACGGGCTTGTTCACAGCTTTTTGATACATTTTGTCATTTGTTCGTTATTCATGTTTTTCTGGCAAAAATGTTTTGCAAAAGTATTTGCACCCTGAACTTTCAGATAGTCCTGCTCGGACACGCTTCGTCCGAAACCCACCGAACTTGATGTGATACTTCAGGCCAAGTTCCCCGACACACAAACGCGGTCAGTTATGACCCGCACTTGTCTTTTCCTTGTCTGTGGCTCATCCCTTTTTCCCTGTTCACTTCCATTCATTTTTAACCCCATTGAAATGAATGCAGTTTCAAAAGAAGAAACTTCCAGGCTCCCTACAGTGACCAAAACTTATGAAACTTCATAGGCCACGTCCCCACAGACACACCTGTTTTAACTGACCAATATGGACAAAAGTATTGGGACAGAGCTGTCATACAAAACTATGTAGACAAAAAAGTAATGGGACACATATACACACAGTAATGCTATGTTAATGCTATGCTAACATGAATGCTAATGCTGTACTAATGCTATGCTAATGTTAATGCTATGCTAATGCTATGCTAACACAAATGCTAAAAGTGATAGTAATGCTAACTCTAATGCTAACACTAATGAGGTAATTTGAGCAAGCACACTTTGCATTTTCTCTGCAGAAATGCAGTCTAGTTATTATCTTCCTTCCGTTCACCTGTTTTTTGGCATGCTACTCCTCCCAGGGCTTTCGAGATAGAGACACCGTTCCAACTCTGAAACGTCGGGCCCGATCTGGAATTACAGGCTTGTTCACAGCTTTTTGCTACGTCTTGTCGTTTGTTTGTTATTCCCATTTTTCCTGTGAAAAACTGTCCCATAGGAATGAATGGTTAAAACTTTGGAGCAGCAAAAAAATCCAGCATAAACTGGGATTTCAAAGTTTTTTTGAAGTAAATTTAAAAATATAGATAAAGGGAGAGACACTTCTAGCTAGAGACAAAGAGAACTATAAACCAAAGCCTTTTAAAAGAAGGATCGCCCTGAAATCCTGATCGCCCTGAAATTGATCGTCCTGCAATTACCATCCTGATTGCCCTGAAATTACCGTGGCAACACTACTTGCCAACAAAGATGGCTGAAATGCCATAGGAAATGAATAGGGCTCAACTTTCAGATAGTCCTGCTCGGACATGCTTCGTCCGAAATCCACCAAACTTAATGTGATACCTCAGGCCAGCTTCCCCTACACACAAACATGGTCGGTTATGACCAGCACTCATCTTTTCCTTGTCTTTTGCTCACCATATGGCTAAGTAGTTTTTAGGCAGTTGCTATGGTGTAGGAGGTGGTCGCTATGAAGTTTATGGGTGGTTGCTAAGTTATCAAAGGTGATTGCTAGGGTGTAGGAGGTGGTTGCTATGTAGTTTCTGAATGGTTACTGTGGTGCAGGAGGGTGTTTTTATGGAGTTTCTGGGTGGTTTCTATGGGTTAAAAGGCAGTTGCTATGGTGTAGGAGATGGTTGCTATGGAGTTTCTGGGTGGTTGCTAAGGTATAAAGAGTGGCTGCTGTAGTGTAGGAGATGGTTGCTAAGTAGTTTTAGGAAGTTGTTGTTTCTGGGTGGTTGCTAAGTTATAAAAGGTGATTGCTATGGTGTATGAGATGGTTACTATTACATTTCTGGTTAGTTGCTATGGTATAAAAGGTGGTTGCTATGGTGTAGGAGGTGGTTGCTATGGAGTTTCAAGGGTGTTTCTTGGTGGCAGGCCCATTTAAAACCATTATAAACTGTGATTTCAAAGTTAAAATCCACATTTTAAACCACGTAAAACTTCTGAATTAAGTTGAAAAACATAGATAAGGGAAGAGAGGACATTCTGGCAGTGAAATCTGCCTTCTAAATGATGTTAAAGATGCTTATAGCTAGATAAGGAGTGAGAACTATAAAACCAAAGCCATTTAAAAGCATGATTTCAGGGCGCGGAGTGCCCTGAAATCCTTCTTTTAAACCATGACAGTGTTTTACAGTGTGTGTGGATGGGACTGGTGATTCAGTGAGAGAGAGAGAATATGAGAATGAGAGAATGAAAGAAGTAGAGACAGACAGAAGCAGAGACTGTGGCAGTTACAACTGAGTGAAGGTTAACTGTCATTAGAATCTTTGGTCATTTGAATTTAAATAACCGCTGGAGCGATGATGTCATCCACTGTTAGTGTGAGAGCAGCAAATAGACCCAGTATAAACTGGGATTTCAATGTTAAAATCCACATTTTAAACCTTGTAAAACCACTGAAGTAAGTTGAAAAACATAGATAAGGGGAGAGAGGGCATTCTGGCAGTGAAATCTGCCTTCTAAAAGAAAAGTATAGATAGACAGATAGACTAACTAGGCCACCTAGAAGTAAGCAAGCACACTTTGCCTTTTCTCTGCGGAAATGCAGTCTGGTCTTTGTTATTATTCCGTTCAACCGTGTTTTGGCCCGCTACTCCTCCCAGGGCTTTCGTGAAAGAGACACTGTTCCAACTCTGACATGTCGGGACCGATCTGGAATAGCGTGCTTGTTCACAGGTTATGCGAGGCCTTGTCGTTTGTTCATTATTCCCGTTTTTCCCATAGAAATGAATAGGTAGAACTTTGTAATGATGATGTCATCCACATTAGCTGTTAGAATGAGAGCAGGAAAAACTAGACTGCATTTCCGCAGAGAAAATGCAAGCGTTAGCATTAGCATAGCATTAACATAACATTAGCATAGCATCAGCATTAACATAACATTAGCATAAGGTTTGGTCATTGTATGCAGCCTGGAAGTTTCTAAAAAAACGGGTGAATTGAAGGAAGATAACTAGACTGCATTTCCGCAGAGAAAATGCAAAGTATGCTTGCTCAAACTTAGCATTAACATTACTGTTAGCATTGACATTAGCATTAGCATCAGCGTTAGCTTTAGCATTAACATAAACATAGCGTTAGCATTACCATCAGCATAGCATTAACATAACATTAGCATTAACATAGCATTACCATAGTTAGTATTAGCATAGCATAGCATTAGCATTAGCATAGCGTTAGCATTACTGTTAGCATAGCTTCAGCATTAACATTAATGTTAATGTTATCATTACCATAGCATTACTGAATGTGTGTGTCTGTGTGTCCCAATGCTTTTGTGCATATTGTTCAGTTTAAACAGGTGTGTCTGTGGGGACGTGGCCTGAGGTCACATATGAAGTTTCACAAGGTTTGGTCACTCTATGGAGCCTGGAAGTTTCTTCTTCTGAAACTGCATTCATTTCAATGGGGTTAAAAATGAATGGAAGTGAATGGGGAAAAAAGGGATGAGCAAAAGAAAAGGAAAAGACTGTGTGGGTGCATTTCAGAGTTGAAAGCCCTGGAAGGGGTAGTGTGCCAAAAAACAGGTGAATGGAAGAATAAAGACGAAGATAATAAAACTTAAAAAAAACAATCGATCAAAAAGTTATCTAGAAGCAAACTGCAGGGGTTATTAACTGATGGTTTGACATTAGAACCATGACCAGATTTCAAAAACTAGAAATTCATCTATGATAAAAGTAATACCTAGATGCATTTCTGCAAGAAAATGTGAAGTGTGATTGCATCACTGCTATAAAACCAATGTTTGGAGACACCGAAACATTGGCTTTATAGACAAAAAATGTTCGCTTTAAAAAAAAATGAATTTGATCTGCAGTCTTCTGATTTATAGGCCTGTGTTGACACAATCACATTGATTGTCATCCTGTGAACACAGCTATAAGTGCTTTCAGCCATCTTTAACCATAAATGACTTGGTATCAGAATACCACCAGTTTGAATCCACGGTACAATATTTTTTTTTATTAACACAAGCCTTTTTGCCTATAAAACCAATGGGGATCTCCAAACAGGTGTCTCCAAACACTAGTTTTATAGAAACCATGCAGTCACTTCATGTTTTCTTTTGGAAATGTATCTAGTTGGACAATTATTGTCCTACATTAATAAAGCCTCCATTAAAAGACATGATGTCTTGTACTTTCTAACACAGAATTTATTTTGTGGGTAGTTGTCTGCTTTTTCCAGAAATCCTTTCAGATATGCATGAAAATAAGGCACTTACAGACTTCACAGAGCCAAGAGCCAGTACCAGTCTAATTCCTCATAAAAGATCTGGTTGATAAATACCTAGGTACTAATGTGATTATGGCCCTTGCATCAGATATTTGCAGATGTTTCCAGCTTGAGCAAGGAAGCTTTCAAAGAGCTTTGTGAACGTATCTGGGAATTTTGTTTATCTCATGAAAAGCTTTGAGAACGTAGGACTCAATTAAGAAAACTGCATATATGAAAATGTATTTGTTTGAAGCTTTGGCATGTTTGATCAGGGTAAGATAATTAGGTTGTGCAATCAGGTTTGCAGTCGCTTGTTTGCTGACAGGAATACTTTTTAAAGCCATAAATAAATGTTTTGCCAAAAAAGATATAACACTCAGCAGGAGGTTTGAAATGCATTTACCATTATTTGATTGTACCCATTATGTGATTGTACCTAGTGTGTGTGTGTGTGTGTGTGTCTGACAAAGACTCACCTGTGATTCAGGCATGTATGCAGAATTCCAAAATATACTAATGATGCACTATAACTTACACCACACACACACACACACACACACACACACACACATATACATATACATATATTTGTGTGTGTATATATATATGTGGCAGCTGGAATATGGTGTAAAGTGTTTATTTACAGTAAAGTGTAGAATTCTTTTAGTAGAGAGAGAGGAAAATTCCGGAGGTCCACCACTGGTGAGGGGATGGAAGCATGTAAGGTGACAGGTGTGTCGCTCATGCAAATGGGGATCCAGTCCCGGTGTACTGTCCCATCATGCGGTTAATGGGTGACTCTCGGGGCTGTAATCTGTAGTGAGAGAAAGAGAAGGTTGACAGTACCTTTTCCACAATCCGAAGTAGTACAACGCCTACTCTCTTCTGTGGTTACCTTATATATATGCCCATCTCTTCATTGCTGGTGATCTTCTAATATACACACACACACACACACACACACACACACACACACAGTCGGCAGGTTACATAGTGCAATAGCACAAGATAACTCCACTATTAACAACTATGGTAGGTGACGTTTTCTTGTGGTTTATGCATATTGTCTTTATCCTGTCCATCTTGGGGGGAGCTGAATGGAGACTGGCTTTCCACACTCTTTATATCAAACTATGAAGAAATGCACTTCCATAGAGGAGCCTGTCATTTCCCCTGGGGATGGAGACATGGCCTGGGGTGAGGGGACCTTTGCAAGGCTGCAAAGGTTACGTAGTTTTACCCTCCTCTTTTTTTTCTTTTCCCTTACATCTGTGTGCCCTGTGCGTGTCTCTGACCATCTCTCTCTTCCTCTGCTCGGCTCTCCACAATGACATTTAAGGCAATGCAAGGTGATAGTCTTTCCGTGTCTTCTCCGCCCACTAGATCCCACACAATTTGTAACTGTGGATCAGTATGCCTGATGGAGTGCTTGAAGAGCAGTGATCTGCCTGTAGGCCTACATCCACACTGGTATTTTGGTGTTTGAGGCATTTGTCTTTGAAATCTGGTCACACATTCATTTTTAATTAAGTAATAGATTACAAATAATTGTTTAATTGTACTGGTAGTTACAGCAGTTTAAAGTAAAACAGTCGTTAATTAACATCTTGTGATCAGCAAAATTAGGTGTGCAGATCACTTTAATTGTAAGATATAAGAGCTTTCATTGAGAACTTCCCATCTAATTAGGTCATCTGGTTGTACTGATTACTATTAAATTATATTTCTTATATTTCTGAACAAATATACATTAATATAACTAAAAACAAACTACACAACCAAATCTACACATACACATGTACAGTCGACCCTGTCACGATTCCTGCTGCCACCACGGGGGGTCGCTGCAGGCTTGGAGAAGTGCCTACAGCTGTGGACTACAATTAAGGACTGATTACCCTTGGATGGGTATTTAAGGGACCCTGTTCCCAGTTGTAATTGTCACCCCACTGGTTCTGTTTAGGTGTGGTGTCTTTCCTCACCAGTCTTCCAGTCTATGTTCTCCTCCTTTCCTTCTCTACTCACTCCAACCTACTCGCCTCATCTTCTCACCTAGCCCCTAGCTTTGTTAGTGTTGTGTTGTGTGTTTGTTAATAAAGCATTCTCTATGGAAATCCGCGATGACGCCTCTTCCCTACCTTCATGGTCTGGACCGAATCCACCCGTGACAGACCCCCGTTATTTGCACCCACGAATTGTGAAAATTTGTGATGGGGTATGCCCCCAAATATGATCCCAAAACACTTTAATTTAATTTTAAACTCAGCTTAATACATTATCCTTAAGAAAATGTAAAGGTAAACTTGGAAACTGCTATGATGCAGGAATGCTGGACTGCATCTACCAGAGGTGCATCACATTCATCAGCAAGGAAAAATGAATAACGCTCTTGGATTGGCTACTTTCAAACCTCTCGCCACTGAGTCCAGGGGTTTTTCACCATCACAAGACGCGTTAGCATATACAGTTGCTTTGTGTTCTCTCGACAGTGCAAAATGTATACAGTTATATTTTATATGGAAATGTAGCTGTATTTATGTTATTTTTTGACTCAAAATTAGTAAATTATATTTTTCTCAATAATCTAGCACTAAAATGCATGAAAAATTATATACTGCCATGAAAAAAGCAAAAAAAAAAATTCGCAGGATTTCGGCAAACAATTATTACTTAGTTTCTAAGAAAAAATATGTGAACAACTGAGGCCATGAATGACTGAGGCAGCAACCTCTGAACCATGACTTTGCAGGGGGACACTGCATAGCCAATCTAGAAGCTGATGGTTTTGCAAAGCTTGGAGTTATTATATTAGTTTATTGTAGAAGCCTAAATTGGCAGTTGTTGAGTCTAATCAACAACAGCATGCCATTTGGCCAGGGCCAATGAAATACTTTTGTTTTATGTAAAAAATGTTGGCATAACATTTGCAAATGTAAATGTTATGGTATTTATAATGACTTGATCCAACAGGCATCATCTGCCAGGTTACTTGAGATGTCAGGTGAAAGAGATTTTTCCTGGACTTTGGTTATGTTGTGACATTTTATCTGGGGTTAAAATTACACAGTACGTTATAGAATCTTAGTTTGTTGTTATAACATAATCCTGATGTGACATATCGTCGCTGTCGGGCCGAAACCTCATATGTCCAAAACGGCCATTTTTCAGGAAACTCAAACAACTATGTATGTTCTAAATAAATGATCAAAATTGGTATAACTATTTTCAACACTTTTCATTGGTTAATAATTTTTAAATTTTACAGACCCATGTGGAGACTGACCAATAGTATCAATTTATGGAAAAAAAACAACAAAGACCAAAAGTGGAGTTACGAGGTTTCCACCAGACAACGACGATATATTACAATGGGGGGGCTGAATGAACAAAATTGAGTGCTATATGAAAACAACTCTGAAATACCTCCTTTACCTCTGCTTTGTGGTAACACTGGCATGCAAACTGATTGTTTAATAGACTTGTATTTAGTAGAGATATGAGTTTTTCACTGGTCCATATGTAAAAGTTTTATTTTAGCACTAATATGTTAATGTAGGAATTTGTATACAACTGGTGCAGTAATGACAATTTCATGTATATTTCATCTGAACTTTAAATAAAATTATTTTTTAATGTATAATTTAGTTTAGTTTTTGTACAAATCCTTGGACTACTATAAGTACTACTATTGCACCAATGTTGGTAATACTAATTATATTAGCACTACTATTTTTTATCTGACCCCAACCCTACATTCATTTGTTTTTGCTATTTAACATATATTTGTAAGTTGGTAATAAAAATGATCAGTTATTGGTGATAATAACTAATAGCAACAATAAACTTAGAATATGAACACAAATATACATTTAAAATACAGCTAAATTATTATTTTTTGAGGATACAGTGTACATCCTGTATTCAATTTTAAGAAGTTGCTCTCAAGTGTATAGGGAGGCTGTTCAGTCATCAGATGATTAGTAGCTAAATAGCTAAAATTACATGTATACTGTTGTTCAGAATTTAAACGGAAATGTGTTACACTGTTTTATTACAGGACAAGTAACACTGTAAACAATGCAAAGAGTTTTTATGTCAGTGGTATCATAAAGTTCCAAGTATTACAAATACTACAGAGCATCTGTTTTACATTCTCATTTTTAAAATTCTGATAAGTGCTCTTGTTTCAATATTATGACATAGCCTAATGTTATCTGACAAAAATGTTATGACAGCTTGTCATCAAAACTGACAAATGCAGCTTTTATAATGGATGACTCATATTTAATAAGCCTCTATAAATGTTAATTAGATTTATGTCGGTTGTCATGAAGAGCTTATGTAGAGCATCATGTAGATTGTTATGAACACAACACCATTAAGAATACTTCATAGCATAATATTAGATACACCCTTACCCCTTTTCTTACTACTTACTAATGGCAGTGTGTGTGGGTTTCTGTCACCATTCTTTCATCAGCACATGGAGCTTGTATTCTTTTTGTTTTGTAGCATGTCCCACTCCCACATGGTGGGATTGTGCTGAGATGCCACTGATGAACAGCACAAGTTGAGTCTCACTCCCACCCTTTCTCTATATCCCTGGCATTTCACATGCTCCTTTCCTCTGTCTCTGTCCCTCTCTAGGATGCTGTGAAGGAGAACCACAAGAAGAGGGAGATGGAGGAGAAGATCAAGAGAGCCAAGCTGGCAAAGGAGAAAGCAGAGCGGGAGAAGCAGGACCGCCAGCAGAAGAAGAAGCAGCTGATAGACATGAACAAAGGTACAGCACTTTTCTCCTGCTGGATATGGCTGGAACCTTGAATACTATTTCACACAGCACTGAACACTATAGCATGGGGACAAGTCTGCACTTCAACTGGGAAAAATCACACACACTTTTCACACTTTTCTCTCACAGTGAGCTTATAATAGAATCAGGAGCCATCACAGTGGGAGACGTCTGTGTCTGAGATATGAAGTACAGCATGATGTTGTTAATGATGGCCACAAGACACTCTTGCTCTTGTTGGTAACACTACTTGAGCTACATAATAATAAAATAATAGACATCATATACTGTCATGAGGTGTCATGACAGATATAGCTGAGTAACAGTGCTGCGTTACCATTACCAGTAATTGTTATCACAGATGTCATAATATTTGAATGGACAATGGCTACTAGAGAATGCATCAGCCTATGACATGTCATGACAGCAAATGTTACGGCATCAGTCAAGACAATGAATGTTAAAGCAAACATTGTTCATTCATTCATTCATTTTCTGAGCCACTTATCGTTACCAGTGTTACAGGGGTTTTAGGTGCTGGAGCCTGTCCCATAGCTCATAGGGCAAAAGATGGAGAAACAGCCTGCATCACAGAGAACACTGTTGTATCACTGAAGAAAATTTGTCACGAGAACTCATGACAGAATATGACATCTACCATGGCATTTTTATAGCATGGTTGTGTCAGGGTTATGTAACAGGTTCTGGTAAAATGTTGTTTCATTTAATGTTAAAGTGTTAAAGGGAACATCATGGCCTGTAAATGGGGGATTTTCAAGTTTGACAGCACAACTGGATAAACCCTGCACTGATTGTGCACAAATAGGAGGTACGAATATGCTGCACCTTTTTTCCCCAATTGTACTTCAGTTCTCAAATCTCTATTTTCTTTTGGTGTTGCAGATATTGTTTGTACTCAGTCTCATGCAACTACAAAATGTGGTATTACAGATTCAGATGTCTCTGCACTGTGCTATTCTGAGCCTTACAATGAGGCAGAAATTTCTGCCTCTGGCCAAAAGCAGCCAGTGAGGTCTTTTTGTTCTTTCTAACATCTACAGCAGCTTTTCCCCCCACAAACTACCAGCTTCAAATGTGACAATGGGCACAGTACTTTTCAGCAGCCTCACATTTTTTTAAGGGAAAGTGACATGTCACTCTTCAAAATCACTACAACTCTTCCAAAGTAGTTGATGCATGCAAGTTCTTTAAGAGGGCAGAAGTGACCTCTGTGAGTTCTCCACTTGTAATGATGAGGAAAGGCATGGTAGCTAATGAGATGGACTACAAAGATGGGCTTCTGTGTGCTGTTTCGATTTTGTGAAATAAATGTACATAGTTAGAAAAAGCATGCAGTGCTGTGCAGAAGTCAGAGACATTGATTTCATTTTCAGTCAAATGACCATAAGGTACAAGTCATTAATGTTTCAGCATCAGAAAACATGTATTTAGCTGAAAATTATACCAAAATGTCAGGCACTAAGTATAGCACAAGAATTTAAAAATGTATCAATATTTAATGTCTCCACATTTTTCTTTTGTGCACTCTCTTCTTCAAAGAGACACTCAAGCATTAATGAGCAAATGCTTAAACAGCTGAGTAGCCCTGCAGAAAAGAGTTCTTAAAACTTCTAGCTTTGGAAGACAGGAGGTGTTCCATACAAGAACTTGCACTATAACACTATAAATAGACATATGAAATATGGAATAATATCTGCAGGCTCATGACTGTAAATGTGTAATTGGGATTAGGATGAGAAGTGAGAAAATGCAAGGGGTTTACAAAAGACATGGAAAAATCTCTGTGGATTTTGGTAGAGAGCCTGAAAACAAGTCTTCTAGAAAGAATGGAAGCTGTCATAAACACTACATATGGACAAATTTTATATGTATACACTGTTGCTTCATTGTAATTTTCTGCTAAATTTATCTTATCCTTTTTCCTTGCTTTTTAAGACCTTAACTTTTTTCCTTTCACACAGTAGATATACATGTAAAAATATGCTTTCATGTCCCATGTTAGAATAATTTATTTTGCGTTCCAGGTTGTTGCCAAAAATGTCTTTTGGAATTCCAGTCATGCAGCCCAAACAAGATACTGAAAATCTGTATGGAGATTTCTGTTGTGCTACTATGTAATTTAGAAATGCACTAGTGTTTGTTTGCTTTGAGTTTGAGATTTTTACTTGTCTTTTTTTATTTTTTATTTTCTTTCTAGGCCCTTTTTTAGAATAGAGATGTCAGTGCGCTCAGTTTATTTTTCTACTGTGCTACCATCCACCTTGTGCTTTTTCAGATGTCTCGAACACAAATCTGACTTGACATTTTTGATCACCTGTTCGGGGGACTGCTTGAGCATTGTATTCCTTTCGTTTACTGGCTGTATTTCTAAAAACAAAAAATTAGTTAATTTAAACATGCATTTGTCAAAAGGTATTTCATATGCAGTGCATTAACTGCTCATGCATGTTATTCACAATTTCAGTTTTGTGTTTTAAGAGTGCTTGATTAAAGACTATGTGTAAGGGTTATTCAGTTAATCATTTTTGCATTTAATAGTTTCAAAGGGCTATTTCTGTAAAAAGATAGATGCATTTTGCAAACTGATAACTAATCCTCTTCACATGTGAATGATTAACAGTGGAATGCATATTTAAAAAGGCCTTAATTCATTTAGGGCTAAGAGGATGTGTCAGTCTGGAGAAGAAAACTAGACAAGTGAACATAAGGAGATATATTTTAAAAGTATCCTTAAATAGTGAAGTGATTAACAAATTTCAGGAATGTTGACAGTGTTGAAGTTTTTCTAGTTCTGTATAACTGATGTATATTACAATTATGGGCTAAATCTGTTTCCCTTGTGAAGTATTAGGAATACTAATATAGGAAATTGCTTATGAAATCATTATGCAGTCCTCCATTTGTTTTAATTTGCTCTAAGTAGATTTCCATATTCTCTTAGACTGACCAGATGTTCAGCATTTGCCAAATTGCTTTACCACTGAAAGTAAATGAGGAATGCTGTAAAATAGACCTAAATCCACTTAATCCTTCTGTCTCTAATAGGAAAAGATGTTTCATCCCAGCAGGGTAGTCATGTCGGCAAATATGAAACAATGTCATACAGAGTGAGCCTTGTCCAGAAAGAGAGAGATGGCTTGATTTGATTTCCTCTGAGAGCATCTACAAAAAGCATAGGCATGACTGGAACACAGAGCCCTCCCTTCTTCCCACCCGCCTGTGTGGCTGACCATGTGGCCACTCATTTGGCTAATAGCACCAGGGTCACAGCCGAGGTCCCTGCAAGTGTCTGTGCCCACACATTTGACACTGACCCCAGTCAAATCCTCTAGCATTTGAAGAGGCCTGCAAAGCAGTCAGGCTGATTTGAGCTAAATGTGACATGGCACAAGGGGTGCACTGGCTCAAATATACATAGAGTAAATGTCCTTTGCCCATGTTTAGTGCGCTGGCTGCAGACATGTCCTACAGTTGCAGTCAAATGTGGAAATCACATCAAACAACAAGTTTCAAAAAAGCCTTTTGCAGCCCTATTTCTGAAATATATCTTATAAACTGATATGTATGTATATCACACATCACTTACACTCAACATTTGTGTGGCTTTATGTAAAACATGTACTAATTACTTTTACAATACGTTTCTTATTTATTTAGATGTTTGTTTAACATCAGAAAACCTTACTGATCCCAGAGGAAATTGCTTGTTTGTTGAAATTGAAATTAATTGTGTGTTTATATAACATTACCATGCCTTAAGATTGATATATGCAGTGTTGTGCCAGTTCACACTGAAAAAGAACTAGTTCAAAATACAGTTCATTCAAATAAAAATGAACTA
>JBBPCX010000032.1:151769-164906 GCA_037974365.1 Hydrocynus forskahlii
AGCTTAGAAGCAGTTTATACTGTGCATGCAGGATTTTAGCTTTGAGTCAATCCTGTATGTTGTTGTCCAGCATTGTTACAGCAGTTGCATAAGTGTTTAAAAAGGAAGTGAGCCTTAAAATATAATATACATTAATTGATTTTTAGTTTTTATCTTTTCCACCCTTGGCAATAGCTTGCTTTTTGTCTTAATGTCACTCCTATGTGAGTGAGCTGTCTTTCAGTTTGTCTTAATTTCATTTAGATCCATGGAAATTTCTAGTTTTCCTTACTATGGGTAAATATGAGCTCTTTAACACTACCACAATGAACATAATCAGGGTCATGAAAGCTATTTGTAAGGGTATATTATTGATACATGTATTAGATCACACACTACAAAATCTGGGATTAATTGGGGAATTCTTGGGGAATTTCTGGGGAACTTCACTTCTGGGTAATTCTTTAAACAGCACTCTGTGTCCTTTCTTTGGTCATCCTGTTCTGACATCCTGTTCTGCTATGGTAGAGTCGTGCCATTCTAGCTCCAATTAACACCATGAGATGTGTTTTGTCTAGAAGATTTCATTGACATGCCCTACCTCACCAGCCCTGTCCTTGTAATCCTAATGATTTGGTTTAGTTGCCGAAAATCATGTGTATGCAGCACTCAATCACACATACACTAGCAGCGAGACATTAATGCTGATGCTGGCCATGGGAGGAGGAGTGGGCTGAACACATACATTGGAGAAGTAATTAAATGGCAGCTTGCCTGCTCCTTCGAGATTCTTGCTGGGAGTTTTATGACTCATGCATTCTCACTCCAACATGTCCTCTTAATTGCACTGTCCTTCAAATGTGATGCCTTAGACACTTATGCACTCCCATAATGGTGCATGCTGAACCCCTGCCACCCTATGTGTTAATGCCTCACACACATATACACTCCCATAACTGTGCATGCTAAACCCCTGCCACCCTATCCTCAGCGGCCTGTTTATCTTACCGCTGCATGGCACTTTTTGTTTTTTTTGGTAAATCTAGTGGTAGGTTGTGTTTGTTATCCTTCAGTTAATGTGATAGCACATCTATACATATTTTAAGTAAGACTGGTCCAGAGTTCCAGACTCACTTGTTAGAATTTTGTGGAACAAGGTACCACCTGATTTGCAGACAAAGAGAGATGAACGAGGAACAGGTACAGCACTCATTGTGAGAACCTGTCCCCCTACCCCTGGTTTTGAAGCTATTAAGACCACCATCAAAAGCATTACCATGCTTCTTCTTCTCCAGTTAAGTCAGTCCTACTCAAATAGTGGGGCGTGCCCCCCAGGGGGGGCTCGGAGCGATGCCAGGGGGGGCTCGGAGCGATGTAAGTCTCCCGAAAGCTAAGACGAGGAAATATGACGAAGCGTATGTAGCACTTAGCTTCACTGTGTCTACGGTGGGAGACAAGGAAAGACAGCTATGTTTACAGAAGGGAGGTGGGGGGGGATGTTTTGTGGCGGGGGCGCAAAATGTTTACTTCTTCCTAGTGGGAGCGTAACAAAAAATAATTGAGAAGCACTGAGTTAAGTCATTAACAGGACCAGCATTTTCTGTGGTGGTGCTTGCCTAGGGCCTCAATTGTATGTGAGTTTTTTGTCATTTTCTCAGGTTTTAGCTAGTTTTAATGCAATTCAGGGCCAATTTCCCAAAAGCAGTGTCTTTTCTCTAAAGGCCTTTACTCTATGATGTGCTAATTGGGAAATGCAAGTATGCCTGGGTGTCATGAACCGACACACCCCCTATCACACCATCTCTGCCAACCACTCGATCGCAGTCTCAGGAATCCCAGCCATACCCTGCAGTCATGCCACACTCACACACACCTCCCAACACACACCACGATCAATAGGTCGATTTGGTCACACCTCCCATGCTTACACGACGGAAATAATCTTCCTGTTCGGTATTCAAACACGGACGTTACTCACACACCTCGTTCACTTATTTTTACATTTACGTTTACGGCATTTAACAGATGCTTTCATTCAATGCAACTTCCATTCCCTAACTACAGGGGACAGTCTCCCTGGAGCAACCTGGGGTTAAGGGTCTTGTTCAGGAACCCAGTGGTGCTATGGTGAAGGGTGGCATGACCTCTTGGTCCAGAGGCATGTGTCCTACCTACTAGGCCAACACCCCACTCATGAACTCTTCTCCCCTGTTCCCTGGATTATTCCCTGTTCCCTGGATTACAGTTTCTTGAATTTTGGATTGCTTTGTATGGGTTTTGATATACCAGTGTGAACTCTGCTTCCCTTTGATTATAAACTTTACCTATTGTCTTGTGTCTTTCTGGTCTTGTCTGCCTCCCTTGTATTCGAAGCTGTTTACGATCCTTCAACTACTCTTTTGCCCTGTGAACTGTGTACCAATTTAACTCTTTTCTTCAACTTCTCTTCAATTCTAGGTCACCATCTGCAATTTTGTTTCCCTCAGAATTGTGTCACTGGGTTTTATCATCTCAAAGT
Source organism: Hydrocynus forskahlii (assembly GCA_037974365.1). Taxonomy (NCBI): domain Eukaryota; kingdom Metazoa; phylum Chordata; class Actinopteri; order Characiformes; family Alestidae; genus Hydrocynus; species Hydrocynus forskahlii. Next base: position 154,267 of record JBBPCX010000032.1, read on the forward strand.
AAGACAGAGAGAATGTTTTTTCAAATAATATCACATAAGTCCTTTTAATGATTTCACAATTTAATCCTCAGATTCTGCCTCCTTATCTCACTAGCATGTCCTGGGGTAACAAGAGTACAGTAATCCATTTTCTCTGGCAGTTTCTCTCCATTGTGTATGGTGAGAGCAGAGGTCTGGCTAGTTCTTCTGGAACTGTAGCGCAACCGGACATGGTTAATGGAGCAGTTTTAGGTCACTTGAGAGCATGTTTCCCATTTTAGTAATTTTGCTTCCATGTGTCTGAAAGCTTTCCTCTGATTCCAGCCTTCCAGTGTTCCAAAGTCCTACTCATTACAGATGATGAATTGGGCTACAGTTAACCAAGAAGTAGGACAAATTGATCAAAGTGTCAGGTGCCCCCCTTGATGCCTAGGTCTCCAAGAAGGAAGAAATGAAGAAGAAGCTGTCTAAGTCTCTGAAAGCCTTGTTGCCTCTAACAAATGTATTCTTCCCCCCTAAGCACCCAACCTGTGTGTGTCAGCTGTCCTGGTTGGTGGGGATGTGGTTTTGGGTGAAGCTCGCTAACAAACATTGAGGATGGTCCTTGACATTGGTTGCAGAGGACTCTGATGAGCCTGGCGGACACAGCTAGTGAAAAGTGTGCCCTGGTTAAAACTTGCAAGCAAGGCTATCACCAGAGGTGTTGAGGACCTATTTGAGATAAGCTGTTTTTGCTCTGCTCTGTTTTGCTGTGGAACAGCTACTTTAATTAGTTTGATTTAATCTGGGTTACTTTCAGTAGCATCCAGCAAGAATTAGGTCTTTGATTTCATGGTCGCCTCTGGTTAGAGCCTCAGGAATAAAACAAAAGAGTCTATTTTGTTTTTTTCTTTTGTTTTCCCCCCTCACATTTTCCTTTTTTGTTTTTATTTGCAATCAGTTTCATATAGAGGGAGAATGTGCTGCTTCATAAGGAAAAGTACTGCACTGTTGCTGTTCCACTACAGTATATATAGAGTGTTTGGCATTTCTTCCAATTAATTATGTCGCCATGTTAACCCCCCCTGCCCTGTTTATAAATTCAATTTGCTGACTGTCATCTGCTTTGAATGTGTGAGAAAACAGAAGATTGATTACCATGCCTGAATCTGCTGCCTAAAGCAACTGTCATTTATGGAGTCTCACACTCTGTGACAGTGCAGGCACCAAAAACACAGCCCATGTGCTCAGCATTTCAAAAAGTGTGTATACTAAGAACTGATGACTGTGCTGCACTCTACAATAAGTCACCCTAATGATGCCAATGTAAAATAATGTCTGCTGGAGTACTATGATGAAGCTGGGGCGTTAGTGTTCTCTGTACCATATGATCACATAAATAAAATCTCATGACTGTAAACAGACGTCAAAGGAATCCTTAAGTTTCACCAAGTGGTTTGTCATAATAAGCAATAGACAATCAAACACACTTGACACATAAGAAAACATATGACAGTCAATCCTATGAGTAAGATTATTTTTTTTGTAATTGTAATTTACAGTTGTGAAAACAATTCACAGTCATAATTTTGCCCTGACCGTTCTACATTAGATAGGCCAAGTCAGTGGCCTTCATGCCATTATGATATTTAACCCTCATGTGCTGCACACACTACAATTTGCCCAAGAGACACTTAGCAGTTTAGTGGCCTGGATGTTTTCAAGGCACATCCCACTGTCATTGACAGAACAATGATAGAAAGCCTCTGTATTGACAGACTCTGCACTAAATCTTGGTAAAGGGCACTTAGCTCCCCTGTGCAAGCTGCAGAAAGAATATCTGTCAGCGGCCATCAGTGAATGCTTTCATCCTTCAGCTCCTCTCCATGCATTTGCTGGTGCCACTAAGCACCCCTGCTCTTTAGCAAGCCACACTGTTCTCTTTGACATCCACCTTTCCTTTTTCCACAGTGTGTTTTATTCAGAGCCACACTTTTGTCAAGCTTGTATCCTTGGTATAAAACCAGGGCCTGCAATATTCGATATTAGATATTAGATATCAAGATACTGTAGTTCATTGGACAGACAGATGTCTAGTGGTATGTTGTCGTTGCAGACATAAAAAGACTTTATGTCTGTACTTTGCAGCAGACTGATCATAGGAACAGAACCAGGCATTTTATAGATGAAGTAGTCTTTATGTACATTGTACAAACAACAAACTGAACTTGTTCTTGAAGCAATTTACTTATAGTGATACAAATGGCTAATATATTGACACTGTTTCCTACAAAAACTCTTTTTTGGGGAGAAATGTTATGTTTGATATTGAGAAAGCGATCTATACACACTGGACACATTTTTTGTCTGACTTTCCTACAGCCATTGATTCATATATTAAGCACTACAAGCTTTTTTTTTACATTGAACAGATCTAATGTTAAAACCACTTGCCTAATATTGTATAGGGCCCCCTTGCTGCCAAAACTGTCCTGATCCATCAAGACACAGACTAAATTAACCTCTAAAGAAGTACTGTGGTATCTGGCACCAAACACATGATAAAAGATCCAGTTTTGATACTGGCATGCCTTCAACGTTATTCACCTCACCTGTCAGTGGTTTTAATGTTGTGTCTGTCAGCTAATGGTTAATAACATAATTATGCCAAATAACTCAAAGGTTCCAATAGGTGTGCATTGAAAACCCTGTTATATAATACCATGTTTATGCAGAATTGCTGGATTTTTCCGTTAAAATAGTCAGCATAGACTTACACACTAACAAGGTGTTTATTCAACGAACTTTTAGCCTTTAATTCTGAATGCAATGCACCTTTAATCAGACCTAAACTTTTAGACTGAAACCAAGAACAGCATGAAGATTTTCTGTCCCAAGTCCACTTGTGACTGGATCACTCAAGACACAGACAGGCAAGACACAAACAGGCATAATGCTAATATGAGGTGTGAACAGGGAATTAATTTAAACTGAGGCATATCACCAAGCTTTAAGAATGAAACTAAGACAAACACCAGGAAATTATATCTGAAACTGACCTAAACAGCCCATCATTCTCTTTACTGCAGGCTAGTTTTTAGTAACAGTCCCGTTATGTTACCATGTAGTCAATGCCATTGCTGTGGAAATAACATATTAACAACAACACAGTGATATGACATCAAATAATCAGCTGAAAAGAAGCTTAAATTCCACTTTTATAATGTATTCATCCAGCAGTGCTTTTAAACGACATTGCAAATTCCTTTAATCTAGATTTCCACAATATGCTCTCCTCTCTCTTTGTAGCTATTATATTGTGAACAATCTATTGAATCGATTTGCTGTTTTGCGTTGACCTCATGGGTCTTGCTGCTAAATTTAGTCAAGAACATGAATGGCTGACTGCAGCATGACAGATTAAATTATTTTAAGATTTAAGCACAAAACAAGAATAAAGTACGAAAAAAAACTAAAGTAAAGCTCGGACCTGACAAGTTTACAAAGGACGAATTAATCCCAGCTTGAGTGAGAGTGCAAATATGTGGACTGCTTTCTAGCCCTCAAGGACTGGCGTAGGAACCACTGCACTAAAAATATATATCGCTTTTAATTACATTTATAAAATATTACCATTATGGGAACTGTCTAAAGTATTAAACCATTTTTTTTCATAAGGTCCAAGTGGAAACCTCACTGATGTTGGGACATATGTCATGCCTTCAGGAAGTGCTGAAACCAACTACAAACCTAGACTAATGAGGTTAAAATCTGGATTAGGTTTAGATTAGTTAAAGTAGTTCCATGAAAACCCCCTTCAATGACAATATAAAAAAGTGCCTGTGTGTGGCAGCTTGTGCGTGCGTGCGCATGCGTGTTTATTGTATGCCAGACTAAGCTTTAATACATGTTTTTTCTCTCCGTCTTCTTCATCCTGCAGAAGGAGATGAGACAGGTGTGATGGACAGTCTGATGGAAGCCCTGCAGTCTGGCGCAGCATTCCGTGACCGTCGCAAACGAACCCCACGTACTGGTAAGAGTTCAACCGCCAGATCCTTAAACCACTTAAACTCATTTCTTGCATCAGCTAAATCAGACTTTTTTTTCTTTACAACTCAGTGATGCCAGTCCTTTGCAGGTACATACATAAACAGGGCAGTAAATGAGTTTTTGCACATACAAAGAAATGCATTTACTGCCTTTCTGAAGCATTGTGGAGTGCTTTATTAGGTTTTACAATATGTCTTTGATGTACATCATAAGAGATTCATTGCTACACAGCATTCATAAGCCACTGATTAAAATAAAACTGGATTGTAGGGAATGGGATTGCTGAGGCTGGTTTAACACAATGCATGTTTCATGCTGCCATGTTGAATTGTCTAGACATGGTGGAGAGACGTGAAAGAGGCCACCTGGTGGAGGTGCCATGTGGAATTGAAGTGCCAAAGACAGGGAGACAAGTGTCTATACCCACTCCAGCTTTTTCTGCTGTAGTTGTGGTGGCCCCAAAATGTCATTCTAATTCCAAAGTTCTTGTCCAAGCAGACTTACTGCTTGCGAACTCACCTGTGTCATCAGAAATTCCCAGAGGTAGGCTGCATTGTGTAGAGAGTGATAAAAAAGCCCATACATATTAAGTTTGGGAAAACATGCCAAAGTTTTTTTTTTAATTTATCAGTCACCCTTAAGGCAAAAGATCCTAGCTGTTCGCAGTGGATAAACCACTCAAGTCTGTATTGGATTTGTTGTTGCACACTGCTATATCCCAGCATTGTGTCACCTTCCTGTGCTTCTTCTCTACTAACCAAAAAACGTCTCTCCATGATTCCTCATGCCAGCATGGAGGTCTAATAAGAGGGCATGAATAAGTAAGGTGTCATGCTGTATCAAACCTGTCTTCCACCGTGAGGACCTCAGCTCTATGCCCTTGACAGAGCCTGCCAGGCTGCCGCCACTAGGGAGAAAAGGCTGCTCTCGCCTCACCTCCCATCCCCTGCTTTGGGCCAATTCTGCCTGACATCTGTTTGACTAAGACTGACATCAGGTAGCTGGAGGAGGCTGGGGAAAGAGTTTGGACCAGGCTTTCTTTTTCACACTGTCTCTGTTCTTTCATATTCTGATTCTTATTTCTTTTTCTTTCTAACTCTCTCTCTCTCTCTTTCTCATTCTCTCTCTCTCTCTCTCTCTCTCTCTTGCTTGCTCTCTCTCACAAACACACACATGCATTCTCTCTGTCTCCTTTTCTCCTTCTGTTTTTCCTTTCTGTCACCATCTCATGTGTGTGGTTTTGGAGCGGGTAATTGTTTAAGAACTCCTGAAATATCTCATGCTTGACATCTCTGTCTCTTTCTCTCTCTTTCTCTGCAACGTCAATTTTTCAGGTGATCAAACCTCTTCCAGTCCAGCCCCTTGGTGGCCAGGTACTAATCATGGTAATACAATAAAGCAGTCAAATGACCCTGAAGTGTGTATGTATGTGCTGGCCATTTGATTATTCATTTCTAAGTAAGAAAAAACCCACTGTCTGTTATCCGATATAATCACGAAAATGGGAAAACTGGAAATGGTTATCTGATTTCAATCCCTAACAATCACAAAGTTAAAAACTTGAAATCAGCCTTTCCTGTTTATGTCCATTTACGTCCTGGAAGGTAGTAACTCAAAAGTACAATTGCAGTGATTTAGTCTTATTCTGTGGTCTCAAATCATTCTTTTTGAACCATGCTCTTTGGACAAGCCAGTGTATTAATTCACCAGTCAGACTAAACAGTTGTTTCATCTATATACAAAAACAAACCCAGTCTTTATGTGCCAACCTGTTTTCCATGCTGCCTCAAACATAACTACAATCATTAATTTCTGACCAGCATCTTTTAGATATAAACACATGGCACACCCTACATACATAGACGGGAAATCCCAATCCTGGATGTACTTTGTCTTTTTCCATTTTTATTTTGGAAATCCTTCCAGTTCCTGCATTATGTATAGTAAAAATGACCAGTGTAAAATGAAATGTGGTCATTTATCTTTGTGTAAAGTAGTTACTGCCCATTAGTTACCACACAATAATCCACTACATCACCAGAAAAATATACTTTTTTATATATAAGCATACTTGAGTAAATGTGGTTAAGCTAGACTATTATCACACCACTGAAACTTCTAGAACTGCACTGTTATCCGGAAGAAATGATAACCCTAACATTAGACTGTTATATAGCCATATAACAAGCTGAAGGTTCTAGTTGGTACACAAGGCATTATTCAAGGGCTGGAAGTAAATAGAACAGGCATTTTTCAGTCATAAAAATTACCTTTTTTTATCTCATCAATGAAAAAGCTAAACCGCAGTTTCCTTTTTTCCCATTTGTGTACATCTAAAAAGATAAAGGTCAATTTGTTTTGGCAAACTCGTTTCCAATTTTCACCATGGCAAAACAGCAATGAATGGCAAAAACGTACACAGACCCTTCATTTCCTGCTCTCGTGGCTATGCCCTTCACTAATGTGCCAAAGTAGAGCTGGGCCACATGTCATCTAGCTGCATGTCCAAAGTTGGTTAGGACAAAGGCTTTGTTCACAAATTAAAACTTTATGATGGCAGTGATGTATTAATGAGTCTGGTTTAGTCTCAAATAGTGAGTTGACGGATTATGCAATTGGTCAAGTAATCTGACAGTACATTCAGAGAGGCCTGAGACCTCTGGTCAAAATACTTTTCTTTTGTATTATCTTCTAAATTTTTTTGTTAACATGATTGATTTTACAAATTTGCCTACATTTGATTAGCATCTTAGAAATTGTGCATAATCTTTAAAATTGTATGTTGTTTATTTTTGAGTTTAATGGGGAAATATATCACAATTTGTACTGTGATCTAAAACGTTTGGACCCCACTTATTATTAGTAGAAGGAAACACAATACCTCAGGACTGATTTGCAATAATTTTGTTGCCATATGCTGGTGATTCACCAAGCAATCCTTTGAATCAGCCTTCGATCACAGCAACTTTTGCATCTATGAAGTCTGTTGGTTTAGGTCCAGGCTCTCCAGAGCTTAGTGCGGCGTCTTCTGCGTGTGACCAACAACCATACAGTAGGTGTCCACCTGGCACTTCTTCACAGAGCTGGAGCATGACATCATGTCTGCCCCGTGGAAAGCTGTAAGAAGTGCCCACTCTTGAGGGCCACTATCTTCACCCATAGACAGATTGTTATTCATTCATTTATTTATTTTCCTTGTGTTCCTTATTCATTCTGAGCTGCTTTGCATTATGCTGGAAGATGCAGAACACTCAAAAATACATTTTTAATGGATTTTAATGGATTCTAGCCTATCTGTGCCCTGGCCTACTTTGGACAGTAACAGAACTACTCTCTCCCTGAGGGCCTTTTTTATTTTGCATATGCCTGAAATGACTTGTTAGTGTACTAAATCTGCACACTTCCTTATCCCGAAACCCCCTAACAGCAATGTTGCATGCCTGCATCAGGGACAACACTTGAATGCCTGCTGCTGATAAAGTATATAAACACCCAAACTGAGCATTGTATTGTAGATACATTAAAATGTGCATGCACATACACAGCTGCTGCTTGCATTGTTTTTTGTTTTCATTTGAAGAACATGAAGGATCTGTTGGTACAATTTGAAAACCTGTGAAAAAATGCCTACGTCCTGAGCAGAAAGTTGAATTAATGTTACCCGTGTTGCCTGGGTTGTTAAAGGAATATACACAGAGCAGAAAATCATTGGGAGAACCATCCTGTCTACAATAAAAATGTAAAAAAATTTACCATCAAACACCAAAACATAATTTCTCATGTTAGAAATGCTAGCTAAACTGCATCCTACTTTAAACTTCATTTAGTCTGTCTTTTTGCCTTCTTTCTGCTTTTTTAATTCTAAGACTTTAGGAAAAGAGCATTTTATGGAGGATGTCTTCTCCAGACCAGCCTTAATAAAGCAACATTGTTCTGCATGTCCAATAACAGAGTACAGTTCTGCTGATTAAGTAGTACTTCATTGGTCTGTAGAGCAGACTAGGCCTCACTTGTCTCTTGCTAGTCCTCTTTGAACATTTTGAAAATGATTATTAAACCTGTGACTGGCAGATGTGGTTCTCCTTGCTTTATTACAAATCCTAAACATGCAGGTATTCCAGTGGATCCTGAAGTTTTGGAGTATGATTTGATGGTACAGAGCACGCTTTGACCCAAAGACCATGACTTATGTGTGCATCCTTGGTAATTATTTTTGATAGTGGAGGATCATAAAACTTACATGAAAACAGAGATGCAATAATATAATGCTTGTCAGAGTTATGGGATTTGAGCCCAGCTGCCTAATCTAGCCAAGTCTAGCAGTTAATTCATTCGGACAGAGGGGGAAAGTAGGCCCTGTATGTTTAATGAAGATTAAATTACCTATTTTCAGTCATGAAATTTTAAAGGCTGAAATGGATTAAATCTATGAAGTAGCAAATGAGAGAGAGAAGAGTACAATGGCAGAGAGTGAAGCATTCTGGACAGAGATTGTTTATTTTCTTTCTCCCTCTGTCTCAATCCATCCCCCATGTTGTAAATTATCTCTCTTTAATTTATTCCTTACCCCTTCCCTGTCCTCATGCCTCTTGATGAGACACGCCATTTTCATTTCTCACCCTCTTTAACTGTCCATCTTCAAATTATTACAGCATTTGTTGTCTCAATTAATTGCCATTGTCATATAAGTATGATATTTTGATCAGTGAACAGCAATTACACCAAAACAGCAATTAGTCCCTTATCATATATACACTTTTTTCCTTTTTTATCTACTCTTTTTATTTCATTTAAATGCACAAAAAACACACACATGCAAGTACACACACACACACACACACACACACACAAGATTGGATAGGAGTGTTGCTGTGTAGCGCCTTTACTTGACAGCTAACACCAAACCTCCCAAATACAAACAGTCCACTTCAGGGTATTTGATAGATGTTATTCATGCAGCTCAGCCTAGGGGCACTCCTAAAGGAAGTGGGGTTAACGTGATGTGTTGGCGCTGAGGGGACCGAAGGGCCACTGTGCTTGCCATTGGCTTGGAGGGCTTAGTATATCCCAGATATCAATAGGAAGAAGTGCACCACTTTATAGAGATGATTGCATGAAACCTATCACCTGCTTGTGATAGATAAGAATATTTTTTAAATCGAGGGGGAAGGCAGAGGCAGATAGGGCAAGACTGAGAAGCTGGGCCTGAAAAGAAGCAGTTTGATATTCAAAAGTGGAGATGCTTCCCTTGACAGGTGGATCGCCTGGATACTTGTAGTGCATATATTTAAGACGTAGCAAGTGGTTAAACAGGCAAAATATGTCACATATTCCTCCGTAAAGGTTAAAGCACAACAGTTAAACTTGCTGTCCAGTGGGTGGTGGCCTGGCTCGATGTGTGTGTCATTCCATGCCGTTTAATTTCTATTCACAGCCATTTGGCCTTTAACAATCACTGACAGGAGACAGACAGCATCTTGTTTGTCTCACACAGAGTTGCCAGAGTTGGCCATGACTGTGTTTTGCCCATGCTCTGTGTGTGTTAGGAAGGCCAGGTTGACCCATGGTGACAAGCCCTTTTCAGGAGTCAATTGCTGAGCACCGTAGAAGACTTGGCTGCTTTTGTCCATAGCTATCTCCACCACTGTGATGATGTAAATGGAGAACAGTCTGCTGAGAGGAGAGCCACCTAACTAATTGCTCCTTCTCTCCCTCTGTCTTTTCTCTCAATCACTTCCTGTTTCTTGGCAAAATAAAAGCCGTACTTTGTTCACGTTTGTTGACATGGGATGCTTTCATGTCTTTTTTTGTTTCTGTCTTTTTTCAGTCACATAAGCAGTGCCACTCTTAGAGTACATATGTTCATACGAATGGTCATCATAAATGCTAATTGTCAATACCACATGAATTTACCCAAGCAAATATTTCTCAGCAGTACATAATTGAGAGTGTGATCTGACTTTTGCCTGGCACATTTTCACGATTGAATTGATTTTGCTCCCGGCATGAGGCATTCCTAGTATAGCCATAACAGAGTTAGAAAAGAGCCAAAGCTGTGACTCTGAATTTAGAACTAAGGATCTTGTGGACACCCCACTCCTAAAATATAGAGCCTGTAATTTTTCAGAGGAATACCTACAGCTGTTGTATTCATCCGAAAAAGATGGAAAGTTCAGCGGAGTGCATTAGAGTGTATGCTCTGGCAATTATCTGGAGAGACTTCTAATAGTGGTTATCAAAAGAATTGCAGGTTTATGGAGAAAGCTCATGGTTCTTTTGCATACTGGCTGGTGATGGCTGCCACAGGTGTAACTGACATTCCCCATCTCTTTTCCCAAATGTGTGATGTCAGTGTTTGCATTTGTATTTCCCCAGCTACAGGTGATTTGTTAGGTGCTGCAATGAGAATTAATATTTTAGATTTGCCAGTTGCTGGGGAAAATGCAAGTGTTGAGGAGGGGGCGAAATGAGAGATAGTGTTAGGATCTGGCAAGGAGAGGGAAGGGGATGACGCACACAACCGTTAGATACAGGTTCAGGGTTTAATGACCAATATTCACAGAGACCAAACAATAAGGAGCCCCGGCTCGAGGGGGACAGGACAAAGGGCAGCGGCAGACCCGTGCTCCCCA
>JBBPCX010000032.1:173428-184541 GCA_037974365.1 Hydrocynus forskahlii
CTGGACATAAATAAGGGGACGGATAGAAACACAAAGGGAGAACAGGAGGGAAACCTAGAATTCAGGGGACAAGGACCAGGACAGACGTGACGGGGATGAGGTGGCCGTTACAGATAGCACTCATTACATGATGTGGAGCTGAAGATGGTTTGACTGTGGAGGAAGAAGATGACAGAACAATTTAACCCATGTTTGACAGATTTTTAACAAAAAATAGTGATACCAATGCACATAGACTCACAACAACATAGAGGAGCTAAAAATAAAACAAACCTTAAAATGTCTTGAACCATTTTGCTACAAAACATTACAACAAGACTGAGTTGCTTTGCAGCATATACTACCACTAAACATTTGGAATTATTCATATTAATAATTGTTTCTACTGTATTTAATACATTTTAAAAATCTTACACAATAACTGAGTTTTGTATTAAAGGAAAGTTCCGTCCATAATGCTTATGTTGCTAAAAAAAAATAAATAGTCCCCAATCAGTATTATTTAAACAACATCATACTAATTGGTGAATGCTAGTTTTCACATCAGTTGTTGGTAGCATTTGTGGTTGAACAATTCCTTCAATGGGGTGGTAGTAGCCTAGTGGGTTAAACACTTGCCTGTGAATCCGATGGCCACAAAGCTGCAGGTTCAATCCCCACTTTCTGACATTGTATCCTTGAGCAAGACCAAACCCACAGTTGCTCCAGGGGGACTGTCTCTGTAACTAATGATTATAAGTCTCTCTGGATGGGGTGTCTGCCAAATGCCACTTTACTTTTAGGTCCTCTAAAAAGATTGTTGCACTGCTTGAACAGACCACCGAGTGAACCGATAGACAAAGTAAAAACCTGATTTCATTACTGAGGGGCTTATAAATTAATTTCTAGGCTGACCAGCAAGCCAGCAAGCTAAATACCTCCTCAATTATTAATGAAGTGCTTTTGACTTACTTTATGACTTACTGTGCAGTACAGTAAAGTGCTGCACACTTCAGATGTCTGTGTCTTAGTCAGTTCTGCCCTAAACAGTGGTAAACTCAGGCAAATTTTCAAATAGCTCTTTACTCCTTTTTATAGTGCATTATGTGTAATTTGTGAAATTCTGGCTTCTACATCTAAATAGCATACTATTTGTCCAGTACGGAAGTGTGCACACATGGTGGAATCACAAATGCCAATTAGTTAGACATATTATACACTAATTTGATTGCAGGAGCCAATTCCTTTTTAGTGTGTTGTGTTGGGCGGCTGGTAGCCCAGTGGGCGTCCGCCCTGTGATCAGGAGGTTGTGGGTTCAATTCCCAAGACTGCTAAGCACTTCTGAGGTACCCTGAGCAAGGTACCGTCCCCGCACACTGCTCTGTGGGCGCTGTGTTCCCGGCTGCCCGCTGCTTCACTTGGAGAATGGGTTAAATGCAAAAGAAGAATTTCATGCTGTTCACACTATGTGGTGTGTTCACGTATGACAGAATGGTCACTTTCACTTTTCAATTATTTGTGCACTAGTTTGGAGCCCTTTGAGATTCAGCCACTCAATGAAAAATGTTAATAATTAAGTAAGCAAAACCAGCTACAAAGCTTTGGCATTAAACCCAATTATAATATAATATGTTCTATGTTGTTTGACAAAAAGTTAAAGCATATGAAATGATTCATATAAAATGCTGGGGATTTCCCCTTTGTTCCTCAGAAGTCTGTGAATGCTTAGCAAAACTACCGTATTCTAAAATATGTAAAATCACATTTCTTGGAAAAATTATTGTTCATTGCAAATATTATTAATAATTATTTCTGAAAATATCTCATATTTTATGCTGTCTGTTGTTTTATATGATCAATAAGCCACTGAGATCATGCATTAGAGTGAGTTTATCACTGAAAAGGGGTTTTTCAGAACTCCACTTAATAACTTGCTATATCTAATAATGTGATATAATTACTGTACACATACTGCTTCATTATTAAAGGTACTGATTCCAAACTTTTCAGTGGTATTAATCAGTGCTTTGATCATGCTGGTTGGGATAAAGAAACTGTATCCTGTATTCTTTTGTTGTGAGAAATGTCTTTTCTGCCCCGCACTTCATTACTCAGTTTATTGGGGTGTTTCATGAAATGGGGATTACGTTAGGAGAACCACTAGCTCCACCATAATGGTTTACCATGGTCAGTGGGAGTGAACCTTAGAAGCAGGGCATGGTGATGACAGCATCGAACTGGGAGGTAGCCTGGACTCCTGTCAGAGCCACAACTTTCATGGCAGTGAGAACACCACAGAGACTTTGAAAGAACTATTATTACCACTGCCTGTGGAGGCACTCCTTGAGGGGAAAAAGGCTTGTATGCTCTGTAATAGAGCATTCACAAAAGTCCTTGCTTCAGAGGTAAATGAGTGTTTATGCATTGTGTTTGTGTGAGCACAATCAGCAGGAATCCTTCCCTGCTCAGGCACTCCCCCTTAACTGATGCATTATTCTGGCTGACATTGCTCCATCACAAATGCTGACGAAAGCCCATTTACGAATCATCTTGCATTTATTTATTTATCTGTTTATTTGCGTCAAGTTTATTTATTGGTGGGGCTTTAGGAGATGATGGCAAATTTCCATTTGCTTAAAAAGGGTCAACTGGAGAGTGTGCGACATTTACTCTCGAAAAAACAGCCACGTCTGAGGGGTTCTGCACCTTTTCATTTAGATTGTGGCAGTCTTAATAGCAATTTCTTACTGGTAATGAAAAAGTGATATGGCCCATTTATTTACATAGCACTAATCCCATTAGTTTAGTGGCTCTGCTCCCCCTGTCCCCTTCTTGCCACTCTCTTTTTGACTTGATGTTGCTCCATTAATATGAGATGTCCTTCTGGGAAAATAATGCATTCTTTTTAGCTCACTTTTACTAACTATACCAAAAGTTGAGCAAATCAGATCTTCCAGCAGTTCCAATGATCATGCTATTGAGACGTTCAGTCTGAGAACCTGTTTACAAGATCCTATCATGAATCTTCACTTTTTCTTCATCTTCCCCTCGCTTTTTAAAGTCTTTTCCAGACCTGTAGAACTCCAGAAATCCATTTCTATTAATGTTCTCCACATTCAGCCCCACCCCACCCCACCCCATGATAATGCAATTAGCCCGATACTTGTCACTTTACTTGTTGTTTATTTCTCCAACAGCATATGGACTGTCCTTGGAAGCAAGAGAAATCAACAATGCTTAATTACTCACAAATGTGCTCTTAGGGCATAAAGATGATGTGGTAGATCTGCGTGTCTGGAGTCATTAGCCTGGCCTGGGAGGTTTGTGAGTGATTCTGACAAAGGCAATGTGTGCTAAGTGATCACATTCTGGATTTATTTTAGGAAATGCATAGCTTAAAAGCAGTTGGGTAGTGTGTGATTCATATTCACTGCAAGATGTACCAGGAGATTTGTCGTGGTTTTACTAGATGCTTGACACAAATCGGTAATTTGCTGAATTGCTCTTTTATCTATATTTTTAAACAAGTCTCTTTGTTTTAAGTGTGAACAGAGATTTAGTATACTGTCTCCTTTGTTGGGGAATTCAAAGACGCAAGAGCAAAACCTTCCTATTTTTAAACCTTGGTATTAGTGATCTCATACTGGTGAGCCTCCAGTATGAGACCACTAATACCAAGGTTTAAAAATCTCCATCTTCATAGCAGCTACATTGCTGGAATCCATAGGGCCAAAGACCATGCTTTTGTTTGGGGTTCATGGGTAGTGAGTCTGCAGAAATCTGGAGGCCTGTGTAACCTCTGTGTCCTGGAAGGAGGTATAACTGCTGGATAAAGCAATGCTCTACTTTTCCTCAACACTTTTGTTTGTGTTTGTGTGTGTATGTATGCATAAAGCCTGTAAAAGTTTAAAGCCTATAAGACTGGTGGTGTAGAGCAAAGCTGCTTATTATCTTGCAGGGGTGGCTTTTGTAATCAAAAAACAGGATCTTCTGGCTTATACATGCAGGGCTGAACTGTTCACCATTACCACTTAGGCTGGGTTGTTTGAGTTGCCAGGGAGATGCTATTGTCAATCATTTTAAGCATTTAACTACTTTTCAAGTGAATTACTACTTACACATTTATTGTAAAACAGTATATCTTTACTATTAAAACATTTTAACCATTTGAAACCCATTTAACAGGTACTTTACACACCTGCTCACCATCTTAACACACACATTATAATTACGGAAATTGAAAATGAATAGCCAGTAATTTTGATTTTTCCACTGATACATTCATTTGTGTGTTTACAGTGGTGCAAACCAGCTGTCAAAGGGATGGATTTTTCTTCTGTCCTTTGTAAAATTTTAATGAATGCAGACAAGGCTGATGGAGCAGTTTTTTTATTTTTTTGCTGCACCTGATGCTAACAGAATAGATAGTTCCTGTCTATAAATCCTAAATAATAAAGGAATGGAATCATTCAGTGCAAGAGAAAGGAGAAGCTTTTATGGCATGATTCTGGAAGCATGATCAGAGCCATGAGAGTTATTAGCTGGCTTGCCATGTCACTCTGTGTCTGTTCCCATATTCATGGCTGTACATCATGTGGGGAGAGTCGCTGTGGCATGCTTTGCCTTGCTATGTAAACATCTTTTATATCAGGCCTGCATGTTTTAGGGTTGCAGCCAAAATAGCTCTCAGTGGCGATGAGCCTTCACTTTCTTTTCCATTGTATTAACTACATCACATCACAGCCTGACCATTTGGCACCGACCTCTTGGTCAAGAGAACCACTATTGACTATTAACGCTTATTGTAACGGAAAATTATGTCAAGGTTTTTTCATTGCACATTTTGTTTGTCACTGTATTCTTGATGTATTGTGCTGCTCTCAGTGAGGGGAAAGCTTTCAGCTCTAATAAATTGGTGCCAAGTGTCTGCCACCATCAGCCATCCGGCATCTCCCTTCATAATAGGAAAGCAGGCTACTGCAATAATTGCTTTGATGGTCCAGCCTGAACAAATCACTTCTGGGCATGAAAAGAGACCTCTCTCTGGCAGACAGAGAGAAAAGGTGGGAATGAATTAAAGCACTTTGTGTTCCTTGTGGGCATGTGTCCTAGATTTTTTCAAAGAAAAAAAATATATGTAGAAAGGGGGGAAATATGCCTCTTTCTTTGCTTAGAAATAAATGTAGCAATAAATGCAGCACTACACAGCCACTGCCTATCAGGCTGAAATGGGTTATTCAGGGGGAGACAATAAAGTCTACATAGTTAAATGGCAGGTGGAAAAAAGGGTGATTTTGGTGGAAATAATCTGATTTTGAACGGGCCACGCTGTATAGGAATACCTCTGGTTGGCCTTTTGTGAGGGAACAAAAGTTGGCCTCTCTAAAAGGAAAGCTTTGAATGTTTTAAGGACTGTGAGTGGGGCGTAGTGGATGTCCCATGACCCATTCTGCCAAAGGGCCCACCACTCAGCCCAGCTCCATGGAGCTGCCTCTGGTGTCGTAAGCGGGTGGATGGAAGATGCTGTCACTTTTGTGTTCTCAATGCATGATTGGTCTGAACAAATGGAGAAATGTTTTTGTATAGGAAAAAACTGAAATAATAGAAAAATCTAGTGTGATCTAAGAATGATAGCAGTCATATTTTGTGTTGCTGATTTGATACTTTCTAACCTTTTATGCACCACTATACTCAGATATGGCAAGGAAATATCTCTTTAGTCTGACACTATAAAAGTCCTGCACATGACCTCTCAGTTACAGCTCATAGCTTCACTGTGCGTGCTGTTGTCAGTCTTCGACATTATTCAGCGTAGCTTCCCTCCAGGACCTGGGCCTCGTTCTCCAGTGTCCAGAACCACTCAACCTTCTCAGGGGCAGGATTGTTTCCCAAGCTCTGCAGGCACACCCCTCTTTAGTTCCAGCACTACTCACATACCACCTCCCCCTTCTCTTTTAGAACTAGGAACTGGTTCTCTTTGATGTTTTGAGCTTTTTCCTTTTTTCTTCTCTTTCTGAGACTATTACAGTTTATTGGATGTGCAGCTGCAAACCGCTTACAGCCTTTATGTTAGAAATGGAGTGAGTCCATTTATCAAAGTCAAATAGATAAAAAATATTTTTTTTGTTAAAAAGCTCACAGGTGCCCTTTGGCAGAAAACTTCAACAAGGCTCATTTACTTTTCTGATTAGTCCATGTTTTGTCTACTTTGCTTATCAATTACACATTTGCCTAGAAAGTTGAGATTATGTTTTTTTTTTTTCCCTTTATTAGTAATTTTTCCTTCCTAGTAACTAAGAAGCCTGGCTGCACTTGAGTGTTTGCAGCACCAGCAGTAAGAATTCTTTTTTCTACCAAAAAGACTACAATCAGATGAAGCCACCTAATTAAGGGTGCTTTGTAACTTGTGGCTTGCAGAAGAGCTGTGCGTCTCTGCCCACAACCGTCTGTATCTCAGGTATGTGTCTGAGGCTTTGCCTCTCTCCATTCATAATTAACTTCCTCACTTCATAATTTAGCCCTTTCCCCACTATTCTGTGTCACAACATCACCCCTGGCTAGTTAGCTCAAAAGATGTCTATGCCCTATTCCCATGACATTCAACTGACATGCTTCTGTGGGTCTGGCTTTTCTGCCAGATTTGCAAATGGCAAAGAACAGGGGAGGGTTTGGAGGAAAAACACACCTGTTGCTCTAGAGTGCATTGTGGTGGTCTTAAGAGTGATAGAGCAGAAAGAAATAGTATACTGAATTACTACATTTGGAGTATAAGTGAAACGGGCACTGTCAAGAGTGAAGAGTGACACTTGACACCTGATCAACTGAAGTTAGCAAAAAAGATCCAGTGGTGCCACATTTAAAAAATTACCATCAGTACAAATTATTTCATTGAACAGTTTATTTCACAATTTGTGCTAAATCTAAATAAGGATAAATCCAAACAGGACTAATTGTCTTGTTTTTGTAATAAAACATGCAGTTAGTCATTCAGTGTTTTTAAGTGCTAAATGTGATGTAGCACTTAGCTCGGCCGTGGTTCTGTGGGTTGGGGTGGTTGCACATAGGTCTGCATCACGGCCATGTTTCGGTGGGGGGAGGGGGGTGCACATCTCCGCCGAGAAATACAGGCCGACAGCCGTGGTTTGTGGCCGGGTTGGGGGGCGGGTGGTATGTGCATCTCAGGCAAGAAATACAGGCCGACAGCCGTGGTTGGGGGAGGTGTATCCACATCTTGGGCCGACTCCATGGAGCCAGTCCTCCCCTTGATGTGAGGATGTATTACAGTAAGCTTAAATATTGTCATACTGCCCAGCCCTACAAGCAATCTGCTGTCTGATCTTTACAGAGTATTTAAACTTTGTTTCAGTCATCTACCATTTGTGAACAATTTGACAGAAAATGTTGTGCATGTAACATTCCTTTACAACACAAGAAATTGTATGGTTTTTTGGATTACCTTTATAATCTAAATACATAAAATATAAATGTCAAATATATGCCTCTTGAATTTTACTCGGGGTAAGTTCATGCCTTGCTTTCCCCTTATGCCTAGACAAGCAGTCCTCAGTATAAGGTCTCATTAAGGGATCTCAGAGTGCAGTGTTGATGCATGATAAAATGGGCAGTATTGAAGGAGGCATCGTATTTGTTTACACTTAGAGTGGAAAATTAATCAACATAGTCTGTCCAGCAGCAGATTGAATAGGTTGGTCTTTAATATACTCTCTTGCCCATATATTTTTCGCTATCCACTGCCAGCTTCTTTACTGCCCAGGGTCCAAGAGTGAAGAACAGTCTTTCTTCCCTTCACCTCAAAATCCCCCATCCCACCAGCACACTCTCTGTCTACACTGCTGGTTTGGGGTTAATCCATGCCGCATGCCCTGTGAGCAGTTTATTCACCCAGATTCTTTGTGTCACCTCTGCTGAGGATTTCTCACATGCTTGTCTAATGTGTTAGAAAGCTGTACTTACCATAACTGTAGACCTTACTCCATCCAGCCAGATGGGGGGAACCTTCTCAGACTGTTTGTGTTTCTCCTATGTTACTTTTAGTCAGCATTATCCTCCTCACACCATATAATTTTTATTTATTATAAATGTTTTGTGTTCTCTTCTTTGCTGCTAGTGCTGAACTGTTTTCAGGGAGAGCTGACAAAGATCAGACCCTTTATTTAGCATTATCGTACTGCTGCTTGTCCAGTGTTTTGTGGGTTGTCACTGTAGCTCAAATTAGCACTACAGGTCACGGATGCACAATATATCTTTGTCGTGAAATACCCTCTTGCCACACTGATTATACAAAAGGCTGTAACATGCAAATGAATGCCCTAAGATTCTTTTTTTTCCTGTGAGCATTCTGACCAATCTCTGATGTTACAAAAGTGCATGAAGGGAATCAAGGAATTCTGTTATTTAGACAGCTCTAAATAATTTGGGTAAAAAAGTCACTAATCTTCAGATGTTTACCTCTGTGTTGCAAGACATAAAACAATTGTACTATGTTGCAGTACTCGCAATTCAATATTTTGTACATACCAGATGGGCCTAGTGAGTATAGAATACAACTAGACTGCATTTCTGCAGAGAAAATGCAAAGTGTGCTTGCTCAAATACAGAACACAGCATTAGCGTTAGCATTAGTATCAATGTTAGTATTAGCATTAGCATAGCATTAGCCTAGCATTAGCATAGCATTAGCATTAGCATTTGTCCACATAGTTTTGTATGACAGCTCTGTCCCAATACTTTTGGCCATATTGTTCAGTTTAACACTAGAACCGCCAGCATTCCAGTCCCCCTAATACCGCCAAGGGGGTCATTTTGACCCCCCTGCTGTAATAGTGTCAGTGATGCTAAGATGTAATTTCTATAAGCTGTGAAGAGGCTCATTCCCATCTTCTTTTTAAATAATAATGGAGACTTGACAAAATAAGTGTTTAAAATATATATTTTCGCGAGGTTTTTGGTTTTTGCAAATAAATAATTATTTAGGTCGAACAGGTAAAATACATTTTCAAAGTAATGCTGCGCGCTCCCTCTCTCTCTCCCTTTGTCACTCACACACGCACGCACGCACACACACACATTATTAACAGCCATCACACACAGCGTACACTTTGACTATGCACTGTCCACAAACTGCACGTTGGCACTTCATGTACATTTTTGTGGTTTTGTTTTTGCGCACTTGCGCTTTACACTGCAGTTCCTCCTCTTATTATTGGGGATGACCTGCAAGATAGCTAGTGTTTGTGCTGGCCTTGAGACGTGCTCACTGCACAACAGCTTGCAGAGCTCCAGGATCATATGTATCTTTTGTACGGGTCAATGTCTTAAATTTTGCAGTATCTTAATCGATGGTGCGCTGGCAAAGTCAGATGACGTCATAAGCGTCTAGCGTTGCTAAGCAACCGGGAGGGGCGTGGCGCGAAAAATGACAGCTGTATATGGTGATCTAAATGAGGGGGTAAAAATGACTCCTTGGCAGTTCTAGGTATAAATGGTCGTATTTATTTTTCTTTTTATCACACACTCACCAAGACTTAAAGATAAGGTTTTAATTTAACAGAACTACAAGCATTTGAAAACGCCAGGGGGTAAAAATAACCCCCTTGGCAGTTCTAATGTTAAAAAAGGTGTGTCTTTGGGGGCGTGGCCTGAGGTCTCATATGAAGTGTCATAAGGTTTGATCACTGTACGGAGCCTGGAAGTTTCTTCTTCTGAAACTGCATTCATTTCAATGGGTTTACAAATGAATGGAAGTGAATGGGGGAAAAAGGGATGAGCGAAATACAAGGAAACGATGAGTGCAGGTCATCACTGACCACGTTTGTGTGTTGGGGAAGTTGGCCTTAGGTATCACATAAAGTTTAGTGAGTTTCGGACGAAGTGTGTCTGAGCAGGACTATCTGAAAGTTCAAGGTGCCAATACTTTTGCCAAAATTTTTTGCCGGAAAAACGGGAATAACAAACAAACGACAAGACGTAGCAAAAAGCTGTGAACAAGCCTGCTATTCCAGATTGGGCCCAACATTTCAGAGTTGTCACGGTGTCTCTATTTTGAAAGCCCTGGGAGGAGTAAATAAATAATAAAATAATAATAAAATGTTGATCAATTGTTAGGTATCGTCTGGGTGTCATGATGTCAAAATGTGAACAGCATGATAAGGAGGACTATATAAATACTAATTCTGACTGAACCTGAAAATTTATTGGTTGATTTATGCCGTTAAGCTCAGTTGTGTAAAAAGTACTGAAACACTGAAGAGTTGGACATGTGCATTGAAATGTTTAGGGAAGGTCACATTAAGTTCACCTGTAAAGGTTATAGTGCATTTTAGGTTCATCCTGACATTTCACCGGAAAGCCAAATATCCCTAACATTTTGTGAGTAGTGTGTGTTAACACAAAAGTTGACTAGTTGACCTCAGAGGCATAAGTCAACGCCCACTGAGAGAAGTCGACTAGTCGTGTGCTCTCTGTGTGCGGGCTTGTGTACACAATGCAATCTCTGCCTCTGACTGGCTGACACTGACACGCGTTACTTAACTTAACCAATTAGTATAGTCCCTTCGTAAAAAGGGCAGTACCGTTGGCACGAGTGGAATATAAACACAAGACCGCAACAAGACGAGAAACACGGCAGCAGGGGACACAGACACACATCACGTGTGTGGAGATACTTCACTCTAGACACACAAACAGCATGATGACAGGCACAATCTGCAAGTCTGTGTTAAAGTACAGTACCGAAGACTCGGCACGGCATCTGAAATGGCATTCGTTAGCTAACATGGCTAACGCTAGCACTGCACAGAGTCGTCCAGTCCAGAGGATGCTGAGTGGCTGAATAAGCTATTCCCACTTTCTGTTGTGCACTTAAATTTACCAGAAATTCAAGGCATTTGCCTTTGTTTAGTTTTGTTTGTCATGTTGACTGTTAATGTTACAGAGAACTTTACTAAAAGTTGCTCAATGTTGGACACTCGTGTTTCTCCACTGCGTGTGCGATGATGTCATCAAACGACTAGTCAACTCGACTTCGAACTATGTTGATGGATAAGTTGACTTGAAAAAAAATCTGGAGTTGTTAATGCCCTAGTGTGTGTGTGTATGTATATATACACATATA
>JBBPCX010000032.1:184641-200114 GCA_037974365.1 Hydrocynus forskahlii
TGGCTCATCAAGGCACCAGCTCCACTTTCTGCTTGCTAAGAAGCCAGACACGACAGGTTAAAAAAAAAAAAAAAAAAAAAGTCTCTCAGATTCTTACACCTGCCCTTTGTTCATGGTTTCTGCACATCAGTTTCTAGAACTGAATGCTCGCTTATTGCTAAATATATTCCACCCCTTGGCAGCTGACTTTGTAATGAGATGATCACTGTTACTCCCTTTACCTCTTAGTTGCTTTGATGTTATTGCTGATCTGTGTATGTGCCCTAGTAAAAGCAAAATTCTAATGTCTGGTGACAGTGGGGCTTATCATTATCCACAAAAAAGTTAGAGAACTCCTGCCTTACAGCATGCATGTGTGAGATGCTAAGGCTACTTGAGGTAACATGTTAACCAGAAGAGCAGCCGGTCTACCAGATGTTCCTCTCCTCAGTGGAGTTGTCACAAGAAGACCTTTAGTCTTCTACCTGCTCTCTTCTCCAGCAGTGTCAATGGTATATTCCTCAATCCACATTATGGTCCATATATGTGACATTACATATTGCACCTGAGTGTCGTAACCTGCTTTCCGATTTTATTTATTCAGTGTTCATTCATCTACTGCACATACATACTACAACTTTCTTCCATGCTGCCATTCAGAGCTGTTTCATCACACTTCATGTGTTGCAAGGATGAATGGAGCTTCTGCTAATCACTGGTGTCAAAGAAAGGCTGGCAGCTTCTCTGATTGGCTAGATGATTTGTGACACAATCTAGAACAGTGTCCAGGCTGTATGAACATGAGTAATATGTTTTATATTTGTTTTTTTACGTTTATAGTCTATCCTTTTTTGCCCTTGTAAAATGTGTAAGGCCATAAAGTATTACATCCACTGTACCTACACTCATTTGACATTTCACGAACATTGTATCAGGGTGCACTGTATTTGTCTGAAAATATCTGTCGAAAACAATATACAGTGTAAGATGAGTAGAACGTAATCGTATGTGCGTAAGCTGACTAGTCAGGGGCGCTGTCAATTTTTTTGGATGCCTTTTATTTTGAATTTGGGAATAGGCAAAATGAAAGACCATCTCTCCTTTTATGCTCCAACAAATAGCAACCTTCCACAAAAGAAACCAAAATGAGTTACAAATTGCCAGCAAATTATTTCCTGCTCTTGGGGATAATAGGGTATCTTTCACGGCCATTTTCTCTTTTTTGCCCCTTCCCCCCGTGTTTATCCGGCTGTCTGCCTGCGGCTCTGCTGGAATCTCTATTGATAGCTGTCAGGTGGTGTTGCAGTGCAGCAGGCATAGAGGTGAGTGGGTGGTGGTGGTGGTTGGGGAGGTATGCCCAGTCCTGAGGCTGGAACTGGCTGTGAAACCCTGGTCAGGAGAAAGAGGACTGATGAGTAAATGAGGTGGGGAATGGACCACGTGGTACAAACCAAAGATGGTGAGACTGGAGACATCTATTCCCTTCAAAGTTCATGATGGTACATGCTACGCAGAAGAAAAAGGCTTCAGGAAATTCAGCTTCTTGTTTTAGAGCACAAGCTTCCCAGCAGTCCATTATTACTTATGGAGCTCTGTCTTCTCAACATTTTACTGCTGCTTCTGTAACTCTGTCTTCATAGGAACTTTGGCACTCAGCAGACATGACAGAGAAGTATATTGCTTATAACTGCAATGGAAGGATGAAGCTGACTATGCACTGGGGTATGCTGCGTCAAAATGGAATCAGCAGTGTACTATTGGGTCAGGATCCCTTTGTGAAGTTATAGGGCTTGTGGACAGAGGGTCAGCTTTGGGTGAAACTTTAATGCTAATTGATCCCAGGGAAGGCATTTAGATACAGGTGTCCAGCTACAGGGCAGGACTGCCATGACAAGCCTTGGGAGAGGAGCAAACAACAGGACCAGAGAAAAAAGCGCCACCGGCTAGAGGGATGACCTAGTTTTATGTCAACAAAATCATGCTGGAATGGCGCCATCTGGACATTGCTGGACATTGGAATTGTGATTTTTGTATAAATTCTGCAGCAGATTTTTTTCTCTTTCGGTACGTGCGTTTCATAGCATACAAGGCTGGGGCTTAAATGTAGCAGTAGTAGAAACAGCTTTTTATTATTCACTTACTCTTCCCAGTACATCACACATAGCAATGTTTCTGCCACAAGACCTAATCAAACTTACTAATAATAGGTCACATATGGTGTGCAAATACAATTTGAATATTCAAAGCCTCCTGACAATCCTGTCCTGTGGCTTGAAAGTCACTTAGGGAACTAGAAAAAAAAACTATTTAAGGTGTTGAGGTGGTAAACATTAAAAATGCAAAACTCACGATTAGAATGAATCACTATAGGTGAATCTGGTACCTCAATGTTTTAGAGGTAGAAATTATGCAGTACAAAGTAGCTGAGTAGTGACGAGGTGTTGTCCTATCTCAGGTGTTGTAATCTTTGCATTCCCATCTTGCTGCAGTTCTTAGCCTCCTGTTCAGATGCTTGGGTCCATGAAACACAATGAAAGAGTGATGAGGAGCCTGGGACAGGCCCTGTGTACAGACAGCACTTTATTCAGGATGTTGACTTATTTATAGGTGTTGGAATCGTGTTGTTTGCTTGTTTTATTGAAAACCTTGAGGGTAAAGTGGCGACTGGCTGGCATGTGAGTGTGGTCTCTGGGGGGCTCCCCTGCAGAAATCTTCCTCCCAAATAAATAAATCAGTGCATATGAATTTTTCATTCACATGAAATCCATTGTTGCTGGGACGTCTGTGGGATGTGTCGTTTCCACCCACACACAGCAAAATAGCATCCTGCCCCTGGGTCAGCGAACTGTGAGCACTCGCTTTGAGAAGCTGCTCAGTTATTGTAAAGAAAAATTATCATCCTTTGGCCATTTTCTATTATTTTACATTAAACCTTGGGAATGGAACTGGGTCTGATTTAGAATCATACTGTCACTTCTTGTTTGCTGTAACCTGTGCTGTCAAATGATTGCAAGTTCTGAAGCCTGAGAGAGTGGAAGAGGGAGAACAGGAAAGGGAGTGGTAGTGAGTGTTGAGAAGAAGAAGCTAGAAGTGAGCAAAGACAAATGAAATGGAGAGAGAGCAGTAGACGGTAGGGCCAAGAAAGGTAGAGGTGGAGACAGGTGACAAAATACTAGAGCTACACAGATGGAGAGTGTGAATGTGACCCTGAGCATTTAAGGATGTGATGTAGGGATGAGTTTGATAGAACTGAGAGGTGATTGAGTGGAGGTGTATGGACCTTCTGTTGATAGGTTTGCTGTACATTAGGGACTTATTTGACATGAATGATTCAAAAAACTGAACTCACTCTGTAAAGCCTTATCTCTGAGCCCGGCATGCTGAGCAAATGGCCTTAGGGTTCTTGAGATAGCAGGCCCTTCATGATCTTTATACTCTTTTTTCCAAGAGAATCAAAAGGCAGATAGGTAAATAAATAAATAAGAGACAGCATGTTTTATTTAGCTGTATGTCTGCATAAAACATCCTCAGAGTGAAAGAGAGGCATGGTCCTGGATGCAGTGAATAGCCTTTTTTCATTTTGGTCCTCAGGAATGGACCTTCCTTTAATGGATACCATGTAAGCTTTTGACTTCTCTTTGGGGAGACTAGACACCTTTGCAATTTGCACAGCTTCTGCTTCTGAAGCTTTGAAGTACTTTCGGGTTCTTGTTGATTTTGTCTGGTTCACACCAATATAGAGGAAGCATACATATACATATATCCAATGTTAGAATGTCTGTCTTCAGAGAGTTATAATTATATATTATAATTATATATTACTCCACTTGTAGCCTAACACACAGTGTGCTGCCTGTTTCAGCCAGATTTATTGTGCCTCATCTATAGTGATACAATACTGTGTGACATCAGATTTAATGGAGTAGGAGACAGAGACATGTCTGCTCACATGTTTCTGCTCCCGTTTTTCTGATGTCACTCACTTGTTATTTATTATACATCCAAAATACAATCTCATTTTAAAAAGAAATATAATAAAACAATCTATTGATCTACTCTGTATCTACACTATCAGTCTGTATTTCTTTCTATCTGGCTTCCTTATTGTGATTTTTTTTTGCCCACACGATGCATTTTCCTCTTCTATTAGTTTGGTGATCCATCAGTCTATTTTCTTTATCATGCTGCCAAACCATCCATTTACACCTCCATTTGTCTGTCAGGCTATATTGTGGTATCCATCTCTCTATGTACGTACCCCGCTGTCAATCAGAGCTCCTTCCCAGCTATGCAGTTTTCTTTGTACAGGTTTCTTAAAGCAGCGGAGTATGCATGCTAGGCCCCATCTCCAGCTCAATACTAATTCATGCCTCTGTGTTATCTGTCAGTCCCTACAAGATTTTGTGATTTTACTGATTGTCATTGTGTCATCACATCTGAGATAGCTGAATTAGAGTTGGAATAAAGCCAAGAACATCGTCTTATTCCAGCAAATCACAGGTAAACTCTCTACATTATTCTGCACATTTTGATTCTGAACTCTATCAGGTGGTCCAAAGTAGCTGACCTGCTTATTTACAGTGGACAAACTGCTGTCTCAAACTCTTTGCTATCATGGACAAATGCCATCATCCATGATTTACACAAGGTAGCCTACAGATATTGGAGCTGTGTCCAACCTGGTCCAGCCTCTGCTTCTTTGGCATTAGTTCACTGGTAAGGCATGCTGGCACCAGACTGTGCTGAAACAAGTCACCACCTTCTAGATTCCAACCTAGTATTGTCTGGTGCTGGAGCAGGATCTACCCTAATGCTTGCTCTGCCAGCAGTCTGGCTTCCTGCCAAGCAACAGTCAGTGTTGGATGATTAGCAAAAAAGCCTCCAGCCCTGCAGAATAGCAGCCTGATGGATTACCCACTATCCTCTCCAGAGTTTGGCCAAAGGGCCAGTGATACCTCCAGAACCCCCATCTACCCCTCACTAAAACAGATCTGCCTCTCACAACCTCTGCACCCAAAGTGTCCTCAGTGGCCAGAGAACATTATGGTTCAGCACATTGCCACTCCAGGTGATGGCAAACATTGTAGAACCAAGTACACCATACAGTACAAGGCCTTGCCAGCAACATTTACAAGTTCAGGTATTTGTAAACAACTACCATGCTTGCCATCTATGGGTTATTCTATTTCTGAACTGAAGAACCGTTTGGAGTCAGTAAACGGACAAAAAAGGTGAGAGATTAGCATTTTCTAAATATGTCCACTTGAGTGCTGGCAAGAACATAGGGTCACTGAGATATGCTCAAACAACTCAGTCATTTGAAGGGGCTTTCAGAGGATCAAAGATTGACCAGTCTGAAAATTACCTTTGCATTGTATTTTAGGTCACTATCATGTTGCATAGTGACGTGCCATTAGAGGTGTTTGGGAGTTTGGCTTTTTTTTTCTCTGATCTCAAGATTCTGATGCTTGATTTTCAATGGTTTATTTGTTAAACTGTTATTCTACACTGCTCTTAATCTATTACATAGATTTGGCTGAGAAAAATATTTATTGTATTTCAAAACAAAATACACATGTCGTTTGGCCTTGCGCAAAGCTGGGATGTTATAAAAAGAAATAGAAAGTGAAAAAACACACAAAAATAAATAATTAAAAGAATGCATGGCTTCTTTTCATCAATAGCAGTTTCCATCCTAAGGACTTACCTTTTTACAAAAAACTTTTTCACACTTCAAAAAGTTTGTAGACATAGAAGCAGAAATTGTCAATAGTAATTTATGAATTTTTTTCTATTCACCTAAAGTGGAAAGATGTTTGTTGGTACCTGAAGTGATGCAAAATTCCACCTTGTACACTTTTGGGAATGGGAGGAAATAACACATTTATGCACACTTGTCTCTTACAAGAAGCACAAATAGCATGGTGGAGTGAAATAGCTGCACTGAGAAGATAAGTCAATGGAATGTAGCTGCTGACACAAGTTTCTACAAAATAGGGCTAAAAGACTCTCCAATGAAACTAGTGGGAGTATGTGTGATATTTTAGAATATTTATCTTCTTTTTTGGTGTTCTTTTTATATACTGTATGGAAATCATTACATTAGATGTTACTGAAGCTATTTAGATGCTATGTGCTATAGTAACGTCATCAACACTAATGACATATAATGTGAAAAATTGCCATGATTGCCCACAGTTGTACTACTTAGTTTCAAGTTGCAAGGTGTACTACTTAGTTTCAAGATTCAAGGTGGTTATGCCATAAAGTCTAATCTAGCCTAGAAATCTCAGGCACAGCATGCAATTAACATTCTCTGAGCAAATCTGATTTTAGTGGTTTGAAAAAAAGTATACATCCTCTGAAGAGAACATATTGTGACAATTTTATTTTTATTTGTCAATGCAAGAGAACGGAGACGACATGAGATAAGTGACCTCAAGTGGAAAGAACCTCCAAGTTTTATTTTTATCCAGTGCAGAGCAAGTGAAATGAAAGCGTTTACTCCCAGCACAAGCCTAGCTCCTTCTCCACAGTGAGATCCTGCCCCAGGCCACCCAAACACCGTGGCACTTCGCCGACGTTAGGTTTCACACGTTAACTAAAACTAAAATTATCCCCTAAACATTCATCATAACACAAAGCACAGAAGAAACTTTAACAATAACTAATTCGACCCCTAAAACACACCCAAAACAACCCGAATAAAACCCCTGCAGGAGTGATGGAGCCCCCTTATCCCAATTCTGTTACAATATTTTTGCACATATAAATACAATTACTGTATACTGGCATAATTTAACATACTTGGATATATTATTGGATTATTAAATATATTGAAACAAAATGTGGCTTGGGCTCTACATGTTATATTTTTTGTATATTTTTTCTAATACTCTAAACTCATCACAATATAAAATGTGGAGGGTGTGGATGTACTTATTTTTTACTTAAATAAGAGTATTGCATCCAGTAACTCCAACTTTCCTCCTTTCTTGAAACGTTGTCCTTTAACTGAGAATGCCAATTAGCTCACCAGCTGGCTAGATGAAGCTGACCTGATCATTATTGATTAGTGAAATACATTATTGATTGTAAAATCAATCTTTACTTAACTCATGTAGGTATGTACTACATAAGAGTGGTAGCATTGTGTGAGTAGTTACCAGTGCACATGTTGCTTTCTCCATGTTACCAGTTTTGATTCACTGTTTTGTGCCGTTGTCTGGAAACTGATCCGGAATTTAATTGCACTACTCTGGTGGTCATTTCATACATTGAGTGTTATGTACTTTATCACTGAATGGATTGTCTCCAGCCAGTTTTGATTGAATCTGGCATAAGCCATTGGTTTCTGTGAATACCTTGAAGAAATGTAGGCCAGATGCTTCCAGATGTAGGCTTGTTGTGAAGAAGTGGAGAAATTGCTCTCAAACTGTTGCCCCTCCGTTAGTTCTGCTTTGTCTATAACCACATACACACACCAATGCTAGAGCTCACCCTCTGACAGAACCACTGAGTTTATGATCAGTGGTGTGGATTAACCCAGGGCTATGATCGATTTAATTGTCTCATCTGACCATTTGGTGCATTCGTGTCTACCTGGGTTTTTTCTTCTTCTTTTTTTTGGGGGGGACGAAATCAGTGTGTCAAGAAGCATCCCAAAAGCTGCCATTCTTTTAGCTCTTTATGATACCACACTGGTCTGCAGCTCTCATTTGTCCATCAGAGCCCAATGAGAAATCACTGTGGCTGCAAGTCTGTCAAGCTTTTCATTTCTAATCACTCAGCACCCCTCTACTGGGTCTTTAGGCAAGGAAAAGATTTCTTTTCCCTCCCCTGTTTGTCCCTGCTACAGAGCTGTCAGTGCCTTCCCACTGCAGAGGTAAACTAGTGCCTCGCTTTTCTGTAAAAATAAGCATTTGTTTATCGACATGTGTAGTGCTGTCCAGCTCTCCAGTGCTGTATTGTGTGCCGAGC
The DNA here is from genome assembly GCA_037974365.1 of Hydrocynus forskahlii. Taxonomy (NCBI): domain Eukaryota; kingdom Metazoa; phylum Chordata; class Actinopteri; order Characiformes; family Alestidae; genus Hydrocynus; species Hydrocynus forskahlii. The sequence goes on from JBBPCX010000032.1 coordinate 192,601, forward strand.
TGTCAGGAGACATTACTCTCAGGCTTAGCTTTCCTTTCAGCCTTGACCAGCAGACAGAGAGAGAGAAACTGAGAGCAAGAGCAGAAGAGGTGGACAATGCACAGGGCAAAAAGGGGGAGGGCATCCAGCTAGCAAGCCTGTAGCAAAATCTGTTAAGATGCTACCTTTTAATTAAGACTACAGACTCCACTACTCAATCAGAACCTGAAAGTTTAATGCACTCCTCAGCGTAGAGATTGGGAGAGGAGAAAGCTTTGCATGTATTATCTGTGTGGATCACTCACTTGGGCAGGTGTATGAGCACATCTAATGAGAGGTTGCCAATGATTGAAAACCGTGATAGAAACATAAGAGAAGAAGCATGATTTTAGTTCAAATTTTAATCTTGTCTCACAGATTTTGCATTGCTCTGACTGAATGCTCTAGTTTGCGTTATTTTGAGGAACTGAACATTTGGAGTTATTAGACATCGTATACTTCCCTTACCTGCACATACAAACCACACAAAGAAAAAATCTTGGTAAAAGCTTATCTGATCTTTCAGTGGAACCTTCATGAGATGTTTGTTGTTTACGTTCTCCACCAGTGCACCTACCAAATGTCATACAGTTCTTCTCAACATCCAACATTCTAGCTACACATGCTTTACAAAGAGCAGGATTACACAGACTTGCCTCACCATTTTTCTATGATTTGCATTACAGTAGAGAGTCCACCTAAGAGCTTATGTCTCAACCTCAAAATATACAATATTAACCAGATGTCATGTCTACCAGTGGAAGGAGGATGTAAATGCAGGAATCACCTTTAGTACAGAGGTTTTAATAAGGAACTCAACACAAAATGCAACTGATTCGTAAACCACAGCATTCCACTTGGGAGCTCCTTCTCCGAGCTCTTGGAAAAGGGTCACTCCCTCTTACGGCCAACGAGCTGTCTCCACTTTTGGCAGGGCAGGACCCGATACTTCTAGACCCCAGTCCGGGAGTCCTGAGTCAACTCTGGAACCAAAGCTCCACAACTCGTAGCAGCCCACGACTCATAAAAGCCCAGCTGGTGAGGCAATGAGAGAGATAGGGTGAGCACTTTCAGAGCCTACTGACTTGATATGAAGGGCAGACAACATCTCCTTCTTTGACTGATCAGGATGAAGACCAGACCAGACACAGAACGATGACAGTGACCGCATGCTGGGACTCTGGCTCAGCTGGCTTTTAAACTGGGAAGACACGAGAAGGGAAGAGACAAACATCAGTCACGAGACAGAGACACTTGACACTAACTCAAACACAGACGACTCACAGGAGACACTTAGCGGGCCCCATGGCAACGGCAATCAGCTGTGGACCGAAACCCTCACGCGCTGCAGGTGCATTGCTCTGGCCCCGCACCAAGCATAAACAAACTGTCACGTGGAGACGGGGGCGTGACACGGACTCCTCAATACTCAGATGAGGGTTCCCTCTGAGGCTGTGGTGGAAGCGGCACGGACGTGACACCAGTTAGATGGTTGCTGTTTTGCTCTGTTTAATATTATTCTATGCTGTGCTTGCAGTTGCAGATTTTGGAAAACACAGATTATGATTATATTCAGTGCTTGCAGTTGCAGATTTTGGAAAACACAGATATGATAATTTCCCTTACATTATCTGCTATTTGTTTTAATCTTCATATTATGTTTTGTGATTTTTTACTTTTTGCCTTGATTTAAATCTAGTGAACCTCCCTCTTTCACATTTCCAAATAAAAATATTGTTATTTAAGGCATAATTTTAAAGGAAATGCCAATACATCAAAAATAAGAGAAATTATGCAGTGTTTACAGAACATAAAATAATTAAAAGAAAACAAATCTCTTTTTCACTCAAACAAAATGGCAATAACTACCTTTGACGCATTTCTAGTAGTGTTTTGCCATCCAATTGGTCACATTGCAAGAGGAGAGTGCTGATTACCACAGTGTTTTTTTTTTTTACTTTTCCCTCATTTAAGAGGGAAATTTTATCTCCTTAGAAGAATGCACAGAGGAACATTATACACTTATCATTCCATCACACAATAAAATGTGTTTGTCTTTTTCAACCAGTCCTAGGAGTACAGTTATCCTGTGACTCTTTTGTGTGTGTGTGTGTGTGTGTGTGTGTGTGTGTGTGTGTGTGTCTGTGTGTGTGTATTTGTGTGTGTCCGTATGTACGTCTGTCTGAATTCTAGTTACTTGCAATCTGTAGTGTCTTTTAGAGCTCGTACCTCTAGGCCAATTTCCGTCTCTCCTCATGCTGTAAATCAATACAACACACCCTCAGCCTGCTCTCATGGAACCTTTGCCTCACCTCCTTAATCTGGTGCAAAACATCTGAAAAACAAAGCTGTCGATCACATTAATCACTGTCAGGGTTGTAGGCCTTTCTCTGCTGTAATCTGCCGTGTTTCTTGTCAGTTTCCCCCCCTCTCCTTCGCCTCTGATCATCTGCACTCTTGAAGACACTACTTATGGGAGATGCAGGTAAAGTAAAAAAAAAAAATAATAAAACAGATGTGACTAGTGCCCAACATTTTGTCCAGATGGGTCAGTGCCTAGGAAAGCTTTTAAGCGAAAGTGAAGAGAGCATTGTAGCACCACCCAGCGAGGCCTGGACACAGACACAGACACAGCTCAAGGTGGAAAATCACCCGGGGCAGCGAGTGGAGCTGATTTTTTGTTGCGGAGAGGGTGCTCATTGGGAATAAGTGAAGTGCTGAGAGGTATTTGGGGATGTGGTGTGCAGCATTGGCTGTGGCGTCCCCCTGGCATCTACGTCTCTCCCCTTCTTCTCCTCGGAGGCCCCTTATATAGGATGCACTCTTCTCAGTGACAGAAAGTGGCTGCCGGTGACCCTCGTCAGGGTGCCCCTCCCTCTTCCATGTGCTCGTCAGGGTGCCCCTCCCTCTTCCACAACAGAGGTGCTGAAGGGGCGTGCCTCCTCTTTAGTTTCGGCTGTGGTGACGCCCGTCCTCTTCAGAACCCTGGACAGTGCAGGCTGAGGAGTGCTGGCTCGAGGGTGCTGTGGATGTATTGGCCTGGCACAACAGCATTGTGGTGGAGATGGCAGCAGAGTGAGAATGGAAGCCTGAGGGCAAGCCCGAGCTTCCTCAGTGGCTTTTTTTAAGCTGAAGTGAATAAAAGATTTTTGCTGCAAGTTAAAACGAGTGACAGTCAATGTTCAACATCCTGAACATTGACTAATGCCATTTCAAATTTACCTGCAAAGCAATTTGTGCATCCTCGTCCACCAGTTCCCTCTCCAGTTCCTTTTCCCTAACTCCCACTCTTTCTGTTTCTACATTTTCCCTCATCTTCCCTCCCTGTGTCTCCCTCTCCCCACCATCTCATCTCTCTCTTTTACCATTTGTAGTATTGATGCTTGCACTTTGCAGGAACTGTATTATTAGCACCATCCTCACTCATGCGGTCAGCGTCCTGGCTTGGTCACTCACCCCCTCTCAGCTCATTACCTGACATGATGGATGAGGCCTTGTTTCCTTAAACAATTCCTAGTCCCATTTTACTGCTGTTGTCATTTTACTGCTGTTAAACAATGCCTAGCCCCATTTTATTGTTGTTGCTTGCTAGGGTGTGGTGACACTGCCTAGCCTCTCGGTTCTCTCCATGTGTGAAGTGGTGACTGTGCGGCCGCTGTCGCAAATTCTGGAGTTCAGAATGAGCTTCAGTGAGGCCCAAATTCAGTCTGCTGAAAATCATATTTACACAGTTTTTCTCTTCCTCAAATTAAGTTCATCAACCAAGACCCATTTGATGTCAGAGTCTGCACTGACAAATAGTTAACAATAATGGAAGTTAACAAGGAATGGAAGTTTATATCACTTCACTCAAACTGCATCAAGGTAATCTCAATTGTAAAATAAGTTTGGTTTGATGTGAAATGCACCATTCTAGAAAAACTTTTTCACAATTGTTCGCAGAGGTGCTGGTAGGAACCAGATGTCAGAAGTGTTGAATGACTATATTAAAAACTACTTTACAGGAAGTGTTTACATAGAATGGTTAATGTGTTTCCTGATGCCTGAGATACTGTTTTATGATGATTCTGTGATTCAGTTTTGGCCTGGTGGAAAGCTGTATGCAGGATGTTGTGAGGCAGCGTTTCTCAAACTTCATTGTCCTGGTGGCCAGTCATGTCAGGCTTTGGGGCTGCAAGGCCCCAAGGCCCTGCATGGGCCTATGCCCCCAATGTGCACCCCGACCCCCTGCCACCCTGTGCGTGTGCCTGGATAGATAGATAGATAGACAGATAGATTTTTCATTATCTCAGGGGTCAGGAGCTGGAATATAAAGGCCACAAAGCGCTTATTTTTCTGGACTACACACCAGAGGTGATGCGACAACGGCGAGAATTCAGTGAGGTTCTTCCTTCGAGAATCCAAGATCGAGCATAGCCTACTCTTCCCAGCTAAGCTGAGAGTTCGACACGGTGGACAGGTCAAGGTCTTGACTAAAGTCGCTGAAGCTACTACATTCATGAACACTGAACTGAAAAAGAGCGTTCAAATATCTCAATAGTTTACAGGTTTAAGATGTTTTCTTTTTTGATGTTCTGATTTATTGTTGGCTTTGAAGTATTTTACAGAACTAATCGGATCTAGTATTATTTTCTTTTTAATGTTATAAGCTGTCAAACTTTCTTATATGCACATGTTTGAATTGGATTGGCAATGGAAGAGAGTATAGATTGTTATATAGTTTGTTATTGTTAGGGGAGTTGGTCCTCTATTGTGTGTTTAGTGGCCCTAGTGGTCTTTAATGGGTCGTTTTGTGCCTAGTTCAGGGAAGCACATATAAGGGAGGTTGGGTTAATGTGTTTAGGGATGTCTTACTATGTTTTCCTATACACTTGTGTGTCCTATATCGTTGTTTTACATTTCTTTGTGTATGGCTTTGGGGGAAGCCGTCCAAGTTATTGTATTCATGTAGCCCATGCCAATATCTAAGAATGACACGCACAGCAGTACTATTAATAATTTGTCTTTGGTGTCTTGGAATGTGAAAACTCTTGGTCATGTGCTAAAAAGGGTTTGAGTGTTTGCTCACTTTAAATCACTGAAGGCTGATATCATCTTGAGGTATGAGGAAACTCATATTGGTCCATCTGACCAGTGTAGGCTTAGAGCAAACTGGATTTCTCAGGCTCCTTTTACACGTAAAGCTAGAGGCATTGTTATATTATTTCGTAAGAATATACAAGTCTGTCTCAAATTTCAGACCCACATGATAGAAAAATTAACTGCATGCCAGTAGTGATGCTTCATATATATGGCCCAAATGTAGACAATACATATTTTTTCATTAGAGTGTTCAACTTGATTAATGCCACATGCTCCAATATTATTGAAGGAGGTGACTTTAATTGCTATTTGGACTCTGTTTTAGATAGACTTTCATCTTGGTCTCCCCTTGCTACTGTTTCTGTCCAAATTTTAAAACAATCTTATAAAAACTATAAATTTGGTATATGTTTGGAGATTGCAGAACCCTACCAGGAAAGATTTTTCATTTTACTCACATGTGCATAAGTCCTACACTCGGACTGATTATTTCCTGATATCTTCTGAATTAATGCCTTATGTCAGAAGCTCCAGTAATCACCTGCACTTCATTTTAAAGATATTTCTCACAAACCTCAGTATAGCTGGTGTTTTAACCCCCTCCTTTTCAAAGATAATTAATTTAATGAGTATATAGTTTTTTTAATTCAATGATAATGGGGAGGTTTCGGATTCCATTCTGTGGGAGACCTTCAAAGTTGTAATGAGAGGTCATATTATTACGTATGAATTAAGGGATTTAAGTTAAGGGAGTTAAGGGATCTCATCTAAAAAGAGATCCCTTAACAGGCGTCTTAAAGAAACTAGATCTAGTCTCTTGCAGTCTGACTATAACAAAATTTTGATGCTGAAACAGGAATATAACACTATTCTTAGGGAACGAGTCAGCTGTACCCTGTTAAAGCTTAAACAAAAACATTTTGAACTTGGTGATAAACCTGTGAATCTACTGGTGAGGCAGGATAGAGGTGAACAAGCTAAACATGCTATACATAAAGTTAAATCAAAGTCAGGCAGTGTGGTTACAGACCCTAGGAAGATAAATAATCAGTAGCGTGCCCAGCAATCTACTGAAAAAAACTGAACTTCAGAATTTTCAGTGTGGTACCCCCTCAAGTTGTTACCCTTGTTCTGTAAGTAAAAACTGCAAAGTTTCAGAATTTTAGGTCAACATTTACTGGTTGCTCAACACAAATAAAGTTTCAACTATATTGTGATTCTTCATTTTTCCTGTGCTATGGTAAACAATTACATCAATTCTGTTATTTAATAAATTACAAGATCTGTGTGAGTATTCTTTGGAAGCCATGTTGTTTGTAAAGAAAACAAATGCAAACAAATACTTGAGTTCAATCTTTTATTATAATAAAATTGCTTATAAGCAGTGCATATGTGCGGCCAAAATTTAAGCATTCTGAACTGTATTTTATTTGTAATCTTGCATGCAGCATTGCAGTAGCTGCTCCAATGCATGCTATATAGTTTAAATCATTTTAAGGAGATGTTTAATGCAAAGTTTGTTCCATACCTACAAAAGACATTGCAATTTTAGGTGGTGGTGCCTTGCACATGGATACTGTGCAACACTACAGCGGACAGCCATTCCTTGATTTAGCTATTCCTTGTACTGCATTTAACTGGTGTGCCATGATTATTGCTTAATAACTATCTATCAACAAAGTAAGGCATACGTCAGCAGTCCCAGATGTAGTAGATAAAGATACAGGGCCAGCTGAAGTGTGCCGCCAAAATGTATCTGGGCCAAAACCAACATTTAGGGATCTGGAATTTTTGAACAAAAAAGGAAGGATTGCATAAAGAAATGTGTTCCAGTTGGTTGGTTGGTTTGTTTGGTTCATTGGTTCTAATTAAGCTGCACTCCATAACTGACCTACGTAGGGAGGTCGGTTGGTCTCCAGAAAAATCACAGTGATTCCTCAGGTATCAGAAATTTTTGCAAAATAGAAACCCCAGTGTAATCAGTTATTCTTAGGCCAGTGGCTTACAGCTAGCTAAAAGTTAGTGAGTTCTAAGTTGACCCATGACCTACTTTGTTGTTTTTATCTAAATATGTTCAATATATTATGATATCCTGCTTACAAAGATTTCAGTGGAGCTTTTTAAGGTTGGTCGTTACAAAAAGCATTTCACTGCATGTTGTACCATGTATGATGGTGTATGTGACAAATAAAATCTAAATCTGAATCTGAAATGAGTGAGCAGTGAAACTGACGCAGGATTTCAACTGTTCCATTACAACAAACGAAGAGCAGAAACAGTATCTGCTGGAGGTTGTCTTGAGCCACAGGGCAAAATATCCAAAAGCCAGGAAGTCGCTGCTTGTTGGTGCTGGAGATGATGCATTATAGTTTGGAATTGAGTGTCCATAGACTTCATTAAGGCAGTCTTGCTAT
>JBBPCX010000032.1:200214-212341 GCA_037974365.1 Hydrocynus forskahlii
TATTCGTACTGTACAGTTTACACTGAACTCCTGCAGTGCTAGAATGTAAAATATCAATGTTACCCCTGTATAGACTGCACTGTAATTAATGCACAGGCGTTTTCTTCGGTATGCGCTGTCGTTGTCTTTGGTATAAGCAGGGTACAAACAGTAATAAATTAATTTAATTTAAAGTAATAATACAGGGATTTTAGAAGAACAAAATGAAAAACACGAGAACACTCAAGAAGCTCCACGGGGGAAATTCTGGACCGCAGTGTCACAGGGCAGCAGCCAATCAGCAGCAAGGAGAAATAAATAACGTTCTCGGATCGGCTACTTTCAAACCTCTCGCCTCTGAGTACAGCTAACTGTGACATCCGGGCATGGTGCACGAGGCACAGGATATTTTTTTAATTGAATACTCTCATCAGTGTTTTGAAGAGGTGATCATCAGCTCCAAATGCATGTGTTAGCCCTGGCAGCATGTGCATTAGCCCTGAATGCTAGCTGTGTGTGTGCTGGACAGCTCACGTGGACCTCTGCAGGTCCACTTGTGAGGCTAGCTGCTTGAAAGCTGTGGAAGGATCTTAGGCGGGAAACATGCTGTTTTGCAACTGTGGGTTACACACTCCACAGGGGGAAAGTGCTAGAAGGGACCATCAGATGTGACTCATGTTTTGTGGGTTTAAAATAGATTTACTCCTGCTGTACTGCAAAGCAGTTCTCTTGTCTACTATAACCGCAGATCATATAATAAATTTGGGCTTTCGGAATACTGAGTTCCACTGTAAGCCTATGAATCCCCTTTGGTTTCAGCTGTCTTGAAAATCATGAAAAGATCTAATTATGTTGATGTTTGAATAGTTCTTGAAAATGATTCAGTACTGTTTCACTTGCAGCAATCTAGCAGCCTACTAATTAACAGACTTCCCATGGAGCTGTAACTACCTTTTTATATAAACACTGAACTTGAGTTTAAAGAGGCCTTGTGAACAAAATTACATTTTTACTCGGTCATATATACAAACTCAACCATAAATCCATTTGTGAGAATGCCTATAAAGAATTTGTAAAATGTGAAGTCAAACCATTGATTTTAAATTTGGATTATTTGTTGTAGAGAAGTTTTTAATGAAATAAAAGCAACACCAGAAATTCCAGAAATGTCCAAAAATGACCACACTGTTCTATAATGTTGGTGTCATTTTGGGGACATTTCATATACAATAAACACAAAACAGTGAGATTTTTAATGTCACATACATTTTTTTTTTAGTCATTTATGGAATGCCTTTTTTTTTTTTTAAATGTCACATACTGTCAGAATCATTTTTGTTTGTCTCAGTGGGAAAATAATTCTGTCCTCATGGATAAAAGCTGGGCCAGGATAGGCTCCAGTAATATTCAGAGATGGCATTTGAACTTCCAAGAAGTAATATTCTGTACTGAAAGTAAAGAATGTTTCTTAAATCTGCATTCAGTAAAATTGATGATAGAATGGACTTAGCTTGAAAATTTGAATGAACACAACTTCCAGGTCCCTCCCCTCCCGCTCAGCTTTGCTGCAAACTTCAAAGCCTCATTCCACAGTGGAGCCTTTCATGCAGACAGTTATTTGGGGTTGGTATCTATATTTTTCATCCATGAACAAAACATGACTAAACTTCACACAGCTGTTGCTTAACATGGTTTACAGTGACGTTCACCTGGCTATACTGACTAGAAACTGACAATACTGACTAGAAAGTCAGTCAAGCAGAAATGTAGTTAATGGTCTGATTCTTTGTTTTTGGTTCGCTCTTCTTCCTTGATCTTCTATTTACTTGTCTTTGTAGTTCAACTTGTTGTTGGCAATGGAGAGATGGTCAGTTTTGTTCATTGCTGGTAGATGTTTATCCTCCATCATACTTGCAAAACTCCTGAAACCGCTTACTGAAGGTATTGAGCCTGACTGTGTGAGAAGAGGGGAGGGCAGTAATTGACGCGCCATCCAGGGGCGTAGCACACGGGGGGGGTGGGGGTATTTCAACACCCCCACTTTTTCTGAAACGCGATTTCAACCCCCCCACTTTTGTCAGATTAAAACCTGTTCACTTTCTCGGGACTGGTCGGGCTTTGACGAACTATTGCTCTCACCAGTTAGTGAGAAGTAATTTACAGGCTTGTAGTGAATAGCGAGAGGTTTCAGGGATAAATGGGAGTAGTCGGTCCGCCCTCGCTCAGGGGTATGAAAGCCCAAATGCTGGTCCCAGATCAGGGGAGCACTCCAGCCACACAAAGAGGCACCCCGAGTGCTCGGACGGACAAATACAGATTGGTTTATGCTGAAACAAAGCAAAATGCACACATGAGACCAAATTCAGGTGATTTAAGGACATTTGAAGACATTTAATGGGGATATTTGGCCAGCAAATAAGAATTTCCAGGAAAAGTCCAGAGAAGCGCTCGGGCCGGAGAGACACGCACGGAGAATCACTCGTGTTTATCTTCGAAAAAGTAAGTGTTTGGATTTTATGACACTTCGCTAAAAGTGTCTTTTTGCTGGCTGGGGTGTGGTAAAACTGCTTTGGAGTTGTTTTATTGTGTTTTGAGCGAGTTTTGTCGAGTTTTTCTGGCTCCGTTTAGCTGTGTATTGATTCAAACTGGTCTGACTGGGCGGATGGGCTGAGTCAACTCTTTCGGACTGGCAGGGAGTTTGAACTGGAGCTTTTTAAATGGGATGAATGGGAGAGCAGCATTGTTATAGCGGTTTATTGATTTATAATTCTTTGATTAAAAATAAGGATTTTTCCAAAGAAAATGGTGTCTCCGCTTGCACAAAATGGTACTGCTTGCACTAAAAACCTTATAGAAAATTTGAGCTAAAATTTTGACCATAAGTTGATAAGACCTGTGGCTATGGGTTTCAGTGTCAGAATAAAAATTCTTTTGACAGGGATAAGGATTGCTGAATGCAAAAAAGTTTGACACAAGCATATATAAAATCCAGCATTCCGTCCTGTGTTGCTGTTTGAAAATAAGTTTACATATTTTACTTGTCTGGCACATGAAACTTCAGAGTCTTAGCTTTGAAATGAGTCCAACCGCAAACAATAATAACTTTGTATGACGGAATTGTGAGCTTTTAAAGTTGGTAATGCAGAACACACAAGATGGCTGCCAAAATAGGGGGTGAAAGCTAAATGGGTTAAAACGATGCTACACGGGTCAGCAACCCTGAGCACGCCTGCCGCAGTTGGCACGCAGGCGTAGTCTCAAAGGCACGCCAGTGATGGTGCGCATCAGTGACAAGGGAACGAGTCTGCTAAGTCCCTTTGTCGGTAGGTGTCGGTATGCACCAAAGAGACGTTACTCTGCAATAAATTATGAAGAAGAAGGGAACAAGAGCCACAGATTTCAAAGTGAGTGAACGAGGTGTGTGAGTGCAGGCCTGTAGTCTATGTGATGCACATGTATATGCCATATAACCACTTAGAAAGTTCTTGGGTTTGCGTATATCCAGTAAAACATAGGCTGCAACACTGACACTGCTGTAATAGAACAAGACTGTATACCCACTACAGCAAACTAGACTACAGCACTGCTGATTTACAATGCATGCAATTGTGTCTCAGGCATTGTCAGTGCTTCTTGGTATTTACACTTGTCAGATTTAGATGCACCACCGTAGCAGTATAAATAATTGTTAAAATTGTTAATTAAGGCCAAGGGGTATGAAGAAGTTCTTCCATTCTGGGTCATTAACAGTACTACGGTTTTATTTTCATATTGTAGGCCAGGCCTACATGTATATAAATATAGAAATTCCGGAAGTTACCATCGGTTGTGGTTGTATTTATAATTTGGCTTCCCCATCCCCCCCACTTTTGGAAAGCTTGATACGCCCCTGATTGTGGCCCAACAGTTATGTTTGCTACTACATAAGAACCGTGTATAGGACGAAGGTGGCCGCAAGGACCTTGGCATTCCTCAATTTGGCACTAAAGGAGCGACCCCAAGCAAAAACATATGAAATTCTCACCGCTTTGAACTTACAAAACTCATTCAGTCTTTTTCATCTTGAAAAAGCACAATGCACTTCTATGCTATTTTTTTCCGTACTCATGTTCAATGCAGAATCAGTGGGTATGGTTCACTTGAAGATTTTCTATAGACTTTCTATAAACTTGACTTGGGACACATATCTAAAGAGTGTTGTGCACGAACGCATTCAGTGAACGGCGTTCTTTGAACATGTTCCTATTTTCCGTGAACGCTAAACTGAACAAATCAGTTTACAAATTATGAACGGGGACGTGAGTGACGTTCACTCTCACGAGACTGATTACAGGCTAGAATGGTTAGTGCTTCGAAGGTGTTTATTTAAACATTTGAGTCCGTTTTTTGAAGAAAACGGTGTGGATTTAGATCCACACATTTTGTTTACTTTTAGTTATGTTCTTTTCTAAGCACTTTAAAAGATATTGTCTGAATGTTGCATTTCAGGCAGACACGTTTTGTTTACATTTGTGTTAATATTTTGTCTGAATAAAATTTCCATATACTGTATACCTGCACCTCATTTTTTTTCACTTTCAGCATAACATGATACGTTGCTTAAGTGGTAAGATATATTCTCAACCTCAAAATTGGTTTTTAATTTAACTTATGTATGTGATTGTTCAGTGGTATGACAGATAGAAGGAGAAGGTTGAATGAGGTTCAGATAGAAGGACGTTGAATTGAAAATGTAAAAAAATGTAAAAAAAACCTTAATGAACAAACGTGATTAAAAAAATCCCCAAAAAACTACTGAACGAACGTGAAGTAGTTCATTTTTTTAGCTGTGAACTTCAATTTTTTTTAAATAACTATGAACGTGAACTAGTTCATTTTTATTTAAATGAATTTAACTTTTTACTAGTTTTTTTTCAGTGTGAACTGGAACAACACTGTATCTAAATCTGAAGAAGTTCACCTGTCTTGTTTGACAGGTTACAGGGTGTTGGTTGTTGGTTGAAATGTGTGAACAGTGGAGTAAATGTGATGTTATTTTATCAATGCCCAGTATATTTCTTTATCTCTCTCTCTCTCTCTCTCTCTCTCTCTTAGAAATATGAAAAGAAAAAAACACACTTCTATTGAGGGTAAAAGGTCTGATTTCCTGTTTCAGAGCTGTTGTAAGATGTTGAACTGAGCGAACATGTCATTTTTCTCATTACAGGCAGGAAGTGGAGAAGCACCAGGACTCTACGCGTGTAATGTGCCAGTCAAACAGAGCTTAAGCTGTGTGGAGTGGAGAGAAGGACTGTGCACTCGATCTGATACTTTCTCCCATGTACTTTCTCACATACACATCATGGGCGAGCAGTGGTCAGAGTTCACTTATAAAGAAAAGTTATGTGGCCCCCACAGCATTGTAATAACACACCATGAAAAAATATTATTTTATAACTCCATATTCTTTTGTACATTGTATAGTTTGGGCATGCATTATATGGCCAAAAGTATGAGGACACACTTTCTAAGTATTGAGGTCAAGTTTTAGCCATGCCCACAACTACTGATTGTTTAAAATAAAGCACTTAGACATGCCATATCCTTAGAGAAACACTGTCTACAGAACGGTTTGTTCTGAAGAGCTCAATGACTTTAAATTTCACAGAGTAATAGGATGCCACCTTTGGCACACATCGTTCATGACTGGGAAGGGGCATAGTAATGCCCATGGTTTTGGAATAGGTTGTCCAGCAAGTTTGTTATAAGTGTGACGGTCAGGTGTTCACATATAGAGTACCTGCTCAAAAAAGGGTCATGAAAACTATGAACTAACATATGAAATTATGCAGTGCTCATGAAAAGGTTTAGCAGATCAAAACACCGCGCCTGTCATATTAAAACCAAACAAAATCTTGTTACATTAATGTAACAACTTAATCTGTATAATGTACAATGTAATGTAAATGCAAAATTGTGTGCAAGGTGTCTGAGTGTTTCAGATGGTCTAAGTGAAAATAAGTACCCATCCTCTGTGGAAAACAATCTGTAGATTTCAATGCACAATTTAATAATTATTAATAATGAATGTATTCTCTGTAGAGGATGTGATATTTTCTCATCAACAAAAAATTTAAACTGATCTGGGGTATTTAAGCTTTTGCATACAGTTTATAGCCATCTCACTAGTCATGTTTAGCAAAAAGAAATCTTAAAAAGTGAGAAAATGTAAAAAATGAATATTAATTTAAAAAGGTAAGTTTATGCAACACATACAATATATTCAACAATTGTCTAAACAACAATTATGTTGAGCAACTGAAAGCTAAATACAAATCATTTCATAAGTAACAAAAATTATGTTTTTTTGTCATAGTCTACACACCATTGACTATTTCTGACTAATCTGGTAAGATTGCTGGTGTCATTGGAATTTGTTTTCTTGACATTCCAGAATTATCAGTTCACACTCTTGTCCTTGAGTGCAGTTGGTGGCCTAGTGGTTAGGGAGTTGCCCCTGCAACTCCCAGTCCCAGCACTGCTAGTGTCATTGCTAAGGTACTCTTGAGCAAGGTACCGTCCCCACACACTGCTCCTTGGGCGCCCCTCGTTGGTGCCAGCTCACTGCTTCCCTTGGGGAAGGAGTTTAATGCAGAGAAAGAATTTCACATTGTTCACACAGCCTCAGTGTAACTCAGTTCAAGTAGAGTCTTGTGAATTCTAGATGCTTAACTGTGTCGTTAGAAAAGGCTTTCTTCTGGCACACCTTCCAGATAAATTGTTGGCATGGAGATGGCATCCAAAATCCTACCATTTTCTGAAAATCCCACACCATAAACCTTGCAGATATTTTTGCCTCTCTTGCAATAATTCTCACCATGCATGAACATAAAATAAACACATTACCTCTTACAGTTAGGTCCACTAAATTTCCAATTTTTTATTTCTGAATAATATCAACAGTTGATACTGTCATGCCGCAGGTTTTATAGCTTTTAGCTGATTTTTGAAGATTAACACACATTTGGTAAATTTCTTTTGTTTATTATCCATTTTTTCCCATGTTGATGAATGAAGGAATTTGGCCTCTCTGTTAACGGGCAGTTAACCGTTGGTTCACTGCTTAAGAGGTCCCAAATTCTTAGGTAAAATAATTTATAAACAATTTATAAATAGGTATGTCAATGATTGTGTCATGTAATGACACACAATATTTTTGGCAAGGGTAAAAGATTTCTCAGGTTGACATTAAGCTAATTAACCACAAATATATTTTTTCATGATCTTTTACCAAGAGATTAATTAATTAAGGAGCTGACTATACATTATACTACAGTTATGTCCAGGCCAGTTAAATTACAAAAAGGCCTTGTTGGTACAGGTTAAAGCATTGTATTAGGTTTGTACTGATTCACATGCGTGTTTTCATTACTGACCCTAAGCTCCTCTGAGACCAAAAGCACAGATTTTAGTGTGGTCCCACTGTCTGCAACTGTATGTAAAGGCTCCCTAATAGACCCCTATGGGGCATCATTTGTACTCTGTTCATGATGAAGACATCTCCCCCCTCTATTTATTTCTGCCTCCTTCTCTCAGACTGTGGGGAAACTTGCTGTCCCAGTGGATGCCATTAGTGTACCTTTATGAATACATGCTGAAAAGCCTCTTTTTTGGTTGTTTTTAGACAGAACCATATGCGAATCCATGTGCTCAGTGACTGAGTTCAAAATTTGGATATATTTGCTCCACATATTGTGCTCCACATATGCCTACACATCATGGACAGTGTTGCTTTCACAGAGATGAAATTGTAGATGTAGTATCAACTCAGCCTTAATTGCACAATGCCATACCCTCTTCCAGCTGTGTGTAGGACTGCTATAATCAGGTTAACTTTTCTTTTTCTTTTCACAGTGGTTATTTTTAGCTCTCTAATAAAGCCCAGGATCACTGGCACCCCTCCCCCTAGACTCTTCAATACTGCTTGTTTGTGTGCCCATTGCAAATGGGTCTACCTCATCATATCACCCATCACCCTCCCAATATACATGCGCACATGCACACAAACACACACACATAAACACAAACAAGAAGCACATTGCAGTTAGAGGATTGTCAGCATAGCAGTGACATTGTCATTTAGCCCTGTGTGTAGGACTGCTACAATCAGGTTAACTTTTCTTTTTTTTTAGGTTAACTTTTCTTAAACTTCTTGCCGTTTGGATTCTTTCTGCTTTCTAAAGAGAAAAATGTAAAGCACAGCTGGAGAGCCCAAACAGCTAAAGTGCATTGTGTTTGTAAGTGCCACTTAGTTTAAGTGCACCAGTAAAATGGAAAAGGAATGCAACAGGCTTGCAGCTTTTGGGGTTCTAATGCATTCTGTCCCCATGAAATAAAGATTGCACACTTAAAAGTCTACACGCAAACTGAGCTGAAATATTTAGCAGGCTCTAAGAGTAGAGGCAGTCCACAAGGATGAAGGCTGGGCATTGTTCCACTTGGTTTGAACGCTTGGGCTAAATCCTGTTTGGTTAGCCTATGTTGTCTTATCGTTTGCCTCTGGCAATTTGTGTCCAGGCATGACTGGTAGGCGTTTAAGTATATCAACATGATTTTCACCTTTTTCATCTCTTCTCCACTGTTAATGACCATTTTTCTGGAGATTTTTTTACCTTAACAAGGTCAAGTGATCACACTCTCCCAATTTAAAAAGAAAGAGGCCTTTTGGGGGAAGGTATTGGGACAGAGAACAGGATGAATCAAGAAAGACTTTATCTGTATCTGTGTAACAGAGAGAGAGAAAGTGCAATGGATCTGCACCCTATCCTCAGTTAGCTCATTAATCTCAAAGGGTGCAACTGTTTTGAGCTGTACCTGATGGTTTGTGCTTCAGGACTGCTGGGGTCAAGAGAAAAGCAGCAGTCTTATGAATCATGCTGCTGGGTTCTAACAGAGAGAGGGTGTTTGAGAGGGAGAGAGGGACACCATGGAGCATCCACAACATCTCACAGGCTTTGTGCCATCAATCAGGCTTCAACCTCAACAGTTACAGCCTGCTGCCACCAATGGCTGATTTGCTTTTGTTCTGTTCTCCTACAGACAAAGAAGGAGAGAGTCTTCCCTCCTATTCTCATACTGTTAACTCACTTAGCTCTCATGCACTCAGTCTTTTCCTTTTCTCCTTCCCTCCATTTCTTTCTTCTTCCCCAGGCCATCTGCCTTGTTGCCGTTTACCCTTCCTTTTGGTTTCTCTCACACCTTCCTCTCGCTATGTGACTACCTTACCCTCCTGCAGTGTGCAATGTGGTGGTGGAGGTATGTGGAGAGAGTGTGGGATACAGGGGGTTAACTGTGTGTGGGTATAGTAATGATTTCTCTTTCACACCTCCCTTGCTAGTTAGTGCAGCCAGCCTGCTGTCTTCTAGGGGGTGGTATCTGAGGAATCATGCTATTTGTCTTGAAGAATTACTAACAAGGACTATATGTGCTGGCCTAATTCCGGAGATGCTTTATGGAATTCTGCCACTGCTTCTCTGCCCTGTCAATTCACTTTAATGATCGCAGTGATCATTTTTATCTCTCTACTAAAGTCCGATATCCCTGGCACCCCTCCCCCTAGACTTTTGTTTGTGTGCCCATTGCAAATGGGTCTACCTCATCATATCACCCATCACCCTCCCAATATACATGCACACATGCACACACAAACACACACACATAAACACAAACAAGAAGCACGTTGCAGTTAGAGGGTTGTCAGCATAGCAGTGACATTGCCATTTAGCCCTTTGTCAAACGCAGGCCAGATAGCTATAGCCATAATATACTTTTCATTTTGTCCAATTAAGCTATTAACCTTAGCTTTATCGTTGGCAACCAGTCTGAGCCCAGCTGGACTGGAGTCTACCAGCAGTTTCTCTCTGATGTCTTTCCTTTTCTCTCTCTCTTCCTCTCTCTCTCTTGCGCTGTCCCTATAAATACATTTTGATATAATTTTTATGTTTGTGTGCATGCTTGTGTGTGTTTGTGTGTGTGTGTGTGTGTATGTGCACATGTGTGCACATGTGTATGACTGTATAATGTAGCTGTTGGATTCATGTCAATGGGTATTACAGCCCATCTCTTCATCAGCTGTTTTAATTAAAATACAGAAATTTGATGTTAGGTTTTGGATAGTAGATATGCTGCTTGCCAATATTCATAGAAAAACACAGACAATATCTCAGAATGTTTTGAATGCTGAGCAGAGATTTTTTACACTACGTTTGCAATGACTTGACAAGAAGTGTATTTTTCTCTCTAATGAACAAGTGTCTAGAACCCTGTCAGGGCCTATTAGAGGAGACCTGCACTAAGTGAGAAGAAATTTGTTTCAAAAAACGCATAATATAAATCACAGTGTGCGGGTCTGCTGACTTTTGTTCCAGGCAGCCATGTGGCAATGAGATAATTACCCTCTCTCCTCTCCAAAACAACACTTAACAGGCTGTAATGACATACCCTGGCCGCAGGCCTGCCTCTCCTTGGCATGGCAGAGTTGCGATACAGCAGGGTAGCCATAGGCCCCCTTTCTAATGCAGAGACAGTGTGCTGTGTAAATACTCAGGAACCTGTGGTGCTCTGAATGCACACTCTACTAAGAGGCTTTGCTAAAGCTGCAGCCTACCAGGTGTTAACGTCTGTCCTGTCTGTCTGCCTGTGGCTGCACAGGGAAATCTAGGCTCAGGTTTCTGCTCCCTCTCTATCACATATTTCTCTTTATTATCTCCCTTTTCTCCTCTTTGCACAGCTCCGCCTCAGGGATCTTCTCCTGAGCTCATTTTTTTTGGTTCCCCTTCCCCATGAATCATCTCTATGTGAGTTCCATTCTAACCTGTTCTGTATGAGGGCGAGCACGGGCTTTTGTCTCTGAACCATCTCTGCTCTAATCCTGTTGGCCACGCTTCGAGTGGCAGTTGGACCACAGACCCAGCCAGGAGAAATGACCTTGAAGCCAATTCTTCCCAGAGGCACTTGAAGTAGACTGTGATTGTCTGCTCTCTCTCTGTGTCTCCCCTCTGTCTCCACAGGCATGAATCGGTGAGCAGCCGCTCACCCCTAAGTCGTTCCGCTGGAAGCTACTGGCCACCATTGCGAGTGAGCCTAATTTCATCTAGCGTGACTGAGACATTCCACTGAGCGTGCCCCCTCAAGTCCTTCTTAAGTCAAGTCAAGTCAAGTCAAGTAGGTTTTTATTGTCATTTCTACCATATACACAGTACATAGTAAAAACGAAACAACGTTCCTCCAGGACAATGGTGCAACACGAGCAGAACAGAACAGAACACAAGTGCAAACAGGCCAGAACACAAGAGCAACAACACAACTAAACAAGACAAGATAAGACAACGTTTAGTGAAAATTGACAATGGCTACATTAAGGGTAAATACAGTATTGACCGGCACTGTATTCAAGCAGCAGAGATGTGCAAAGGATGCAGAGTTTACATGTGCAAAAAATGCACGACATTAATAAATATGTGCAATTAAGGACAGCAATAAATATAATTGTGCAGTGTGTGGCCAATTAAAAACCATGACAGAGAATGTCGTGTTTGATACAGAATGTGTAGTATAAAGAAAATAATATTTTAACTGGTCTGAGTTGTCCAAGGAGGTAGGGTGAGGGAAGGGAGGGGAGGGGGGTGACTGGTGTTGTGTGTGTATGTGTTTTATGCTTTCAGTTCTGGTTGAGGAGTGTGATGGCCTGAGGGAAGAAACTGTTTCCCATTCTGGTAGTGGAGGCCCATATGCTACAGAACCTTTTTCCCGATGGGAGGAGGGAAAAGAGAGTGTGCGAGGGGTGTGTGGGGTCGTCCACAATGCTGGTGGCTTTGCGGATGCAGTGTGTGAAGTAAATGTCTGTGGCAGAGGGGAAAGAGACTCCAATGATCTTCTCAGCTGTTCTCACAACCCTCTGTAGGGTCTTGCGGTCCGAAACATCTATGGTCCCTCTGTAGAACATGGTGAGGATCGGGGATGGAAGGTGTGCTCTCCTCAGTCTCCGCAGGAAGTGGAGCTGCTGCTGAGCTTTCTTAGTGATGGAGCAGGTAGTGAGGTTCTCCGTGATGTGAACACCAAGGAACTTGGTGCTCTGGACAGTCTCCACCGAGGAGCCGCCGATGCTCAG
>JBBPCX010000032.1:212452-239258 GCA_037974365.1 Hydrocynus forskahlii
ATTACTTGAGCACTGATGTACGTCGCTCTGGATAAGGGCGTCAGCTAAATGCCGTAAATGTAAATGTAAATGTAAACATGATGCAATGTCAGCAAGAAAACCTGGGCCAGCAAGTAAAGGTCCAATGAAAGCATCCAATGAAAGGAGTGCTGTGTTCTTCCCATCCCTTGTGTTATGTATAATATTTAGTAGTCCTCGCACATCATGGTAACCCTGCCTTCCGATTATGAAACCGTTTTGGTCATCATCATATATTTTTGGTAGAAATATTTATCGTTTAACGAGTATTTCACACAGAATTTTAGGGTCAGAATTTAGCAAACTTGTTGGTCTCATATTTTCACACGTATTGGGTGGTTTAGGAAATAAAGTTATTAAGGCACCAGAGAGAGAAGGTGAAAGACTTCCACTTTGAAATGCCTCTAACTACATTTCCAGAAGGGGATTTGACATTTTTTACTTGAAGGTTGTATACAGCTCAGTGGGAAGTCCATCTGGGCCTGCCCTTTGACCTGATGTTTGACAATCAATAGCCTCCTGAATTTCCTGTATGAATATTTATAATTCTAATTCCTCTTTACATTCTTCTGTAATAAGTGGGATGGGTAACCCATCTGAAAATGCACACTGGCTTTGTATTTCTTCTCCTATCTCCACTTTCCATATTTTACTTTGTGTAGTAATGTCTGAGTGCATCATTAATTTCAGTTGGGTCAGCAAGTTTATTATCCCCTGTGTAACTGACCTGTTGTTTTATTTGCCATGCCAAAAGTTGACCTGGTTTATCACGAGGGATGCACCGATTCAGCCTTTTCAGTTCCGAGACAGATACCGATACCTGGGCTTTGGGTATTGGCCGATCCCGAGTACCAATCCGATATCAGTGTTTAATGAATAAGATGCACGTCATACTGTGGAGAGGAGATTGGGATTAAGGAGACATCGGTCTTAAATACTTGACTTAAATACTGCCTCCTAATTCTGGAAGAAGATGGAACAAATACACACACATGGACAAGTTGAATTATTTACTATTAATATAATACCAGCAACTTGGTTAAATATCTTCAAAAGGAACAGGAATTACAATTCCGGTGTAAACTTGTGTAAAGTTTTTGTTGCAGCAGTAAATCTTTAGGAACTGCATAATAAAAGTGTGTTAAACAAAAAGATGTAAACAAACATCACAGATCTTAGTGCAAACGATCAATCAAAATACACACAGGTTGTGTAAACAAAAACATTCAAAATGAACAGTAAAAGTGCAAATTAGAAAATTATATTTCTGTACGATATATTAGCTGATCCTGAAAAAGTATCTTAATACTGATAAAGTGTAAAGGAGTATGAGTGACCTGTTGCTCTGAATGTTCACTTAAAACATTAAGCAGCAATGGCAGATTCTTTCTCATAAAAACAAGCATTTCTGCCCTCTCTGCTGTTAGTCTGTTCTCTTTTCATCAACAATGTTTGAGACAGTACTAAACAGTCTCTCACTTTCTACACTAGTTCAAGAAATTTTGAGGCAGTGGCAACAAGGCCAGGAAACCGAAAATTGTTGACTTCCTATTACATCCTATTACAATTTGCAGTGGCATTTGCATCTGTATATCTTGTAAGCGCGAATATGCAAGTGGAGAATGTTTGAAGTGCCTCATAATTTGTCTACCACTTGCTATGGCATCACTCACACTCCGCCGTGACAGTAGCCCTTCGTTAACCACGAGTTGCAGCATGTGTGCTACGCAGGCTAAGCTACACATTCCCGCATTGTCCACGGCTTTTTTCATATTGCTAGCATTGTCCTGCAAAATTACGTACACTTTACTCAACTGAATGTGCCACTGATGAAGCATTACCTTTATGGCAGTTGAAATCGAGTCGCCAGACTGTGATCCGTGTAAGTTTTTAGATTGTAGCACCGCACTTTGGGGCGTGCATCTCGTGTTCAATCAGTGTGCTGTTAAACTCAAAAGTGATAGTGGACACACACCAGAGCTCCAGATCTGCAGAAGCGGTTACAGCATTAAGTATCCTGTACTGTTACGTTATTATGTGACACTGTCACGCACGTAAGACAGTGTCCCGTGACAACACTTTGGCTGTGGCGTAGTGGCACGGGACAGTGTCTTGTGCTGCACGACAGTGGCACGTTACAGCCCCTAGTGGTACATTACAGTCATTAGAACTTGGTTGTGGCACGGGACAGTGTCTTATGCTGCACGACAATGCCGCGCTACAGCCCCTAGTGGTACATGACAGTCATTACAGTTGGTTTACTCTGCGTGACAGTGCCGCGCCACAGGCCCTAGTGGTACATAACAGTCATTACAGTTGGTTTACTCTGCGTGACAGTGCCGCGCTACAGCCCCTAGTGGTACATAACAGTCATTACAGTTGGTTTACTCTGCGTGACAGTGCCGCGCTACGCTGTACGCTGAGATGTCCAATATGTCAAAGAATATCACCAGTGACCAGCGTAGTGTCCTCTTTTTGCAGCTGTAGGCAGTCACCAGCTTGTCCATGTTGTCCACCCCTCCTTTTGTGGCATTATAGTCCATGATGATCTCAGGCTTTTGATGCTCTTGGTCACAGATTCTGCCATCCCTGGAGCTGTCTGCTGACGGGCTGGTTCTGAAGCTGTCTGCTGTTGGGCTGCTTGTCTTCGTTTTGGTGCTGGTTGATGCTCATCTCATCCTCTTCTTCAAAGTTACTGTCAGACTTAATTTTCAGAAATGTGATCCTCACATTCTGAAACCTCCTCCTCGACATCCTCGTCAATTATCTCTGAAGAGATAATATTTTGGCCATCTTGATCAATTGTGATGAGGAACCACACACGAAGCCATATTTATAGTGTCCCACCCCCAATTTGCATGTGGGACAGAGTAGGCTATAAGAAGATAACACAAGACACAAGACAGATGGTAAAATGTGCAGGAATGTGAGAGCAGACGGCGTTGGTGCTTGAATTTTGCAACAATGTTGCAACTTGGTGTGGGAACAGGACACACACACACACACACACACACACCACACTATCAGCAGCCCCAGACAGGAGGAAGACAGAGTGAAGGTACGTAGGACCTACACTTTCCACACTTTTATTTGCCCCGGGTCCAGTGGACCCAAACACCCTGTAAGTAATACAAATGTGTAGTGCGGGTGTACAGTGTGTGGTCACTGAAAATTAGGTCTGAGAAATGGTCTTCACGGAAAATGAGCCAAGGCTAATGAATCTGAGTTTGAAAAAATAATTAATCATTTCATTTTTCTTTTGATAAAAAATGAAAACGGGTCCCACAGACCCGAACATCATATAAGGGTTAAACAGTGTTGATGGAACGGAACTCCCACTTAACTAAGTGAGACTTTTCGAAACAAGCCAGACTTTCCCTTAATCCAGTTTGGTGGAATACCCACCAGCTGTTAGCGGTAATGCACCACTCACGTTAGTTGCCAATCGCCATTAAACCGAAAGAAGAACAAGAGTGAAGTTGCTGAGCGGCAGCGGTTCGGAGTGTTTTAGAGAAACAGGAGCTGAAGGTAAAGAGCGTGTTTAACTGTGTTTTACCGGACTGGGCTGAGACTGCTCTCCTTTTTCAGCAAAGTGTCAATTTCAGACCCTCAGTTGTGTGTGCGCGTGTGTTGGGGTGCGGATGTGCTTGTGCATGCGTGTGTTTGTGTGTGTAGGGGTGCGGGTGTGTGTGTGTTGGGGTGCAGTTTTGTTGGTGTGTGTGTGTGTTGGGGAAGATCACTGGCTAATCTGAGGACAGCCCAGTTAAAGGGGTTTCTGTGTGTGTGTGTGTGTGTGTGTGTTAAGGCGTGTGTGTGGTGTTCTCGTTGTGACACACTTAGTGTCCAGAACAGCCTGTTTTTTCACATTATTTGAGGCGAATGGTAAAAGGATATGGTTTATTAGTGACTCCAGATGGTCCTAGCACGCCTCGCTCCAGAGGACCCTCCGTCACCGGACGAACGCCCATAATGGGGTCATTCCCTGGAATCGGTACATTTTGCTTCCCAGAGAAATAATCTGTCATAAAATCACTATAATACCAGATACATGCATAATTTGAAGACATAACATTAATATGTGTTCTATCATCAATACTACGTCAAAATTAAGTAAATTAAATATTATTGTCCATGGTCAAATTTGCATTTATGTTGATAAGGCAGGGATTTTGGCCTGTCCCTCACTATGAAAGTTATTTTTCAGCAGGACTTTAATTGTAAATTTTTGGGAAAATGATCAAATTTTCACATTTGTTCTAAAAGTAATCTCATTGTTAAGCAATGTTTTCAGCATGAACACAAGTCATCTCTATAAAATGTAAATCATTTTATCAGTGTCCCCTGATTTCAAGTCAACCCTGTTACTGACACAAAAAAACCCTGTAAAAAATGGCACATTCCAGCAGTGAAATAATTTACAGGAAGAGGATTTCCAACATTTAAAACACAAGTAAATTTCTTTCTTCTATAATGTAGAATTTTGTTTTTTATGAGATTGTTGGGGGTGGGGACATCATACTGCGTCATTCCTGTTACCAATTTTTAACATATTAATTAAAATATTTTTTGTATCTTGATATTTATCACATCTATAAGTACTATAATTTCAAACTGTATGACATCTGCTCTTGTGACCTTGAACATTAGCTAACTAGAGGTAAATTAGCTCTCAGCCCTGTTACTGTCAGTCCTGTTACTTTTCTATGATGACATATCATAAAATATAATACAATAAATAAAATAAATAACCTGAGATGGAACCATAAAATTTATTGTCACTTTAGGATGTCATCTTTCCAGAGATATTTAAAAAATACAGGAAAAAAAAAACGATTTAAGATTTTCAAAGTTGAAAATATACTGATTTCGTGGAATGACCCAATGGTTAAAAGAGACCGCGTCTTTTATTCTGAAAACCCATATTCCCCCAAAGATGCTCTTCATGTGAAAGGACATATTCTGAAAAGGCAACACATTGAACACTTTCAGAGAGACTGGTGGTCTGAACTGAAGCAGACCCAGGTTATGTTTTCCAAAAACAAGAAAGAATACACAAAAGACATCCATGATTAGAACTTGTATTAGTGAGCTTTTGATAAACACAGTCAGATTATCAATTGGAGGAAGTCCAAATGCATAACTCTGATCAACTTCATACAACACGGCGCCACTACTTAACGTTTCTAAAGGAATTA
The DNA here is from genome assembly GCA_037974365.1 of Hydrocynus forskahlii. Lineage (NCBI taxonomy): Eukaryota > Metazoa > Chordata > Actinopteri > Characiformes > Alestidae > Hydrocynus > Hydrocynus forskahlii. The sequence continues at coordinate 217,666 of JBBPCX010000032.1, forward strand.
AGTCACTTTTAGGATTTGACTAACCATGTGACCCAGTACTGCAGATTCTTCTGTTGAACCCACAGCCACTGTCACGTGTGGGAGTTTCTCATCCCTAAACTTTAATCCTAAAACAGATGTTCCTGTTCATGTGTGAGCTTAACCAATAAAGCAGCTCCTATAGTAGAAAAGGTATATGTGTATATAGTTAAAGGCTTTACTAGCATTACAAAAATTCTCAATTTCCCTCAGCCCCCCGTATGCTGGAACTGGATGAAACCTAGTTCCTTCGAGCTGGGCTGGAAATTGTCCCCAAAGAAAACACTTTGAGGATGCCCAGCGAACAGAAGCTAGCCCCTTCAGAATGAGTAAGTAGCTTAAACCAGCTGCTGTTGGTGCTTTTTCGGTTTAGCTTATGAAGCTAGATCTAAGCTGTTTCCGAAAAGTGCACTCGTTCACTATGAAGCGAATCAGCCATTTTGTAGTGTTGTTGGAAATTATAGCCAGATATCCTAATATCTGTTTGACTAGCTGTTGTTGGTGCTGCAGTATGTTCGTTTGGTCATGCAGCCTGCTGCCATACATCCATTCTGAATCACATTTGCCAACACTGCAATCTTATTTCTAGCCTAAAAGTCTTCCTGATTGTGTTTGGAGAGTGATATACTAATATAAGAGCAGATTTTATGAAAATTGTTTTAAGATATTTTTCCTATTTCTTACTACAGTGTCAGATAATTTCACTCATTTCTCGTCTAAATATTTTTCTGCACTGGCAGATATTTTCACTTCTTTCTAGTCTAAAGATTTCTTGAAATAAGAAAAATATCTCTGTCCCAATATGTCTCTTACAGAACATGTATCTTCATATGCATGTCTTGGGTGTGAATGATAGGCTACATTTGCAAATGTATGTCAGGTCTTGCTAGAAAGATATGCAGGCATTCAATGAGTGCCATTGAAAGGAGGAGCGGGAAGTTACAGGTGTGAAACACCCATCTAATGAATATGAATGAATATGCACATGAAAGAACAGAGAAAATGTGGGTAGTCTTACTTTTTTCACAGTTTGTAGTGAAACTACATAACATTTCTGAGTGCTCTCCTTACCTTTTTGTAGCCAACACATGTTTACAAGGTTCAAACTCCAAAAGTCTTGCTCAGCCATGTTAAGGGTGTTTTTACTTCGTTTGAAGACCTCTGAAAATATTTGTCATGTCATACACAATATAAAAAAAAATTCATTACATTCACTTTACTCACATATCATTGTTGTGAGGTTTTACAGAATATAGCCATATGTGTCGCTTTTCGCATAGATGTTTTTAGTGAGATGAAATATTTAAAAATATAAAGGTGTAGCAAACTACCTCAAAGTGCCAGAAAGGTCACGGGGAGCAGGGTCTGTTCTTTCCTCCCTCGGGACGGGAACATTTATTTACTTTCTCCAAAAAGAACATTAGAGTGGCGAGAATCACTCATAAACGGAGCAGCCATGTGAAACTCCAAACACTCCCCATGCTACCACACTGAAAGACTACATCTCCCAGCCTCCCTAGAGGCTCAATTACCCAGAATGCAAAGTTTCTCAAGGCAACTTGCTCATCCTTTAACACTTCAAGAATCCATAATGGAATCGGATCGATAAGAAGAATCAATAATGGCATTGACGTCAATAATTCTTTTCGATTCCCATCCGGGTCTGTTACTAACTTTTTATATCCTTATATACTAAGCACTATGGAGCACAGCCTGTTTTCACTATATTGTCATTAAAGCGTTTCAGTTTTTTTTTTTACCGTAGTATTGCAGAGATTAAGAAATAATCCATACATGAGTGCACTTTATGGGCACCAGAATAACAGGAGAATAGCCTAAAGTTTGGGTTCATTTCCCTCCAAATGTCAACAAGATTATTCTGAATAACTGATCTGCATTTTATGTGATCTATGTGTGTGGATCTGTCCATAATGGGGTCTAAAATACAATTCAAATCACCTGCTATAATACATTTACCTGTATGATCAAATATTTTCCCATTCTATCCTTAATTACCTTTGTAACATGAAATGGAACAGAACAACTATGATGGTCAATCTCTCCACAACGAACTGTAAGCAAACAACTGCAACCGCTGCATATTTAAATGCATAAACACTGTCACATGTGTCAAACTCAAGGCCCGCAGGCCAAATCCGGCCCGCCACTCATTTTATGTGGCCCCCCCAGCCATTTTCCAGTTTCCCATTTTGGGTTCCGGCTATTTACAGGAGGCGGGTACGGAGCATGGCCTTATTATCATAGAGAAACTAGCCTGGTAGCTCAGTGTTGGTAGCTCCGCCCATTGCGCTGGGCTCAGTGCTGGTAGCAGCTGAGTTGGGCTCAACCATGGAGCAGCAGCTCGCTGAGCCAGAGAGTTTGAAGATGTCTGCTTTTAAAAAAGCCACTTATGCTTTTGGTGTTACCAACCAGAAAATAAAAGAAGAATGAAACTTATGCACTGTTTTAGTTAAAGAATGCGATTAACAGGTTCAAAACCTGCTGCAAAATGCGTGGCAAAAGGAACTGTGTGAGCAGCAGCAAGGTGCTGGCTAGTGGAGGAGGCGCTGAGGGACACGCACCCTACTCAAAAGGACCAATTGGAAAGCAGCTCAGTTTCCTCCAGAGTTTTCATTGGACAGACAGAGCATGGGGGGGGGGGTAAGTCTGTTCTTTGTATATAAGCAGCAGTCTGGCTGGTAAGAGAAGTCTGTGTCGTACCTCCCCACCCCCACCGTGGTCACGCCTCTGTATTAAATCAGTTTGTGGCAGAACAATTCCACTTTTCCTCATAGCGGGATGTCTACTGTATACTGGGAAGTTGCCTGGCCCAAAGCGGTTTAAACCTCCAAAATGATCTGGGATTCCTGGCTTCTTTTTCACATCAGTGAGAATTATTGCACCATGTTTCCATTTTATATTACAGGGTTTAAATCAATTTGGGCCAGAATAATTCCACATTTTCCTCATAGTGGGATGTCTGCTGTGTGGTGGGAAATTGATATTTGCCTGGCCTACAGAAGTTTAAACCTCCAAAATCTGGGATACCTGGCTTCTTATTTGAATGAATCTCCACAATGCAGTGGAATACCTGCCCTGTGCTGGGAATTATGCGTTTTATAAATGTGTTCAATCTTAAGTCACGATTCATAAGAATGAGTTAGGCCTAAACAAAGAAACATAGACCACCACACGCAGGACTCCATTGTTAAAAGGTTTTGTTACAGTTATAAGACGTAAGGATTGTATACTGCGCAGCTTTCGCTCCCGTGAACACTCCTCAAAATGGCACGCTGAATAAGGAGCTAAACTTCAGCCTCGGATTCACACGCTGCCGAATAAGAAGCCAAACGAACAAGAAGCTGCGAATAAGTGGCCAACCTCAGCGTCGTAGAAGCGCCGAAATACTTTCTCAAAGTTTGCAAACACTGGAGGGTCAAAATCTTCTTCTGAAAGAGCCGAAAAAACTCTGACAACCTCAAGAAATTCCTCCGCTTTACCCGCCACATTTTCAGGGTCAGCAGCTATTGGCGCCATATTGGAAAGGACACAGCTTCAGACCAAAACAATCGTTTGAAGAGATCACTGCAGAGCAGCGTTTGCTCCGCCCACTGATTTTGATGGGCCAGACTGACAGATTCATGATGAAATTAATTCATGACATGCGGAACATTGCCAAAATGAAAATCACTTAAATGTGTCATTAAATATTTAAAATGGCAAAGAAAGACACAATTAATTAAATGTTTAATTATTTAAAATGGAAAAAAATGTAATTAATTAAATGTATCATTAATTATTTAAAATGGGAAATAAATTAATTAATTAAATGTGCAATGCCTAAATATTTAATGACACATTTAATTATTTAATTATTGACATTTATATATTGAATATTGGCACTCCTAACCTTCCATAATATGTCAGACTGTTCAATAAATGTTAATCCTTTGTGGCCTGCCACGAGTCTGTGTGGTAAATTTCGGCCTGGTGTGTAAATGAGTTTGACACCCCTGCTCTATGTTTAGCACAACATGTTGTATTTAACAAACCCGTGTAAACCTTCTTAAACATCCGGTAAAATAGACAAATTCTTAGAAACATCACAATTTGTAACATGTGTTATAAGGTTCTGCAAATGGATTATGTTTAACAAATCCCCATAATCCCACCTGTATCTATTTTCAGTTACTGTTCATCTTTTTCATCTTCTCAACAAGACCCGGTGCTTGTTCTGGCATGTTGAAGGTTTAAGTCTGTTCTTTGTATATAAGCAGCAGTCTGGCTGGTAAGAGAAGTCTGTGTCGTACCTCCAAGCCGCGCTGCTGCTGCTGAATGCCTTCACGCTTCTTTCACTGTTTATGTCCGGGTAGAGCCACACCAGGGGCCTCATTTATAAAACTTTGCGTAGAACTCATACTCAAAGTGTGCATGCGACCAAAAGACGAAAATGGCGTATGCAAAAAAAGTCAGATTTATGAAAACGTGCACACTTGCACGCAAAATACGCTTTATAAATCGCACTCTACCTGGGATTGTTAGCACGTGAATTTGCCGTATATTCCGCCCTCGACACGCCCCCGTTCAACCATACATGGTAAATGCAGATCACCTCATGAATATTTAAGCCTCCGATGTAAACCTGAAAAAATGGCGTCATGGCAGGGGGAAAGTAAGACGTGTAAGATGTAAGATGTGCTTGTGGGTGAAGTGGAAAGCCGAAAAAAATTGTTTGGTGGTCACAGTAGTGGGGTGACAAAGAAAAAAAAGAAAGGCAGAGTATTATCCGAAAGTTAAAAATATGTTCAAAAATATTTCAGTGAAACGATATAAAGGCACAAACACACACACACACACACACACACACACACACACAGACACACATGTGCAAGTTCTGCTCACAGGTACATTTTGGGGTGTAATTTTTAAACTTTATACAATGCAATTGTATGACAACTTTCGGTCAAACTATTAAGATTTACATACTAAATTGTTCAAGCACTAGAGTTTAACAAATTGATTCAAATAAATCTTAATAAACAGACACTTAAGCAATTAAATCATAAATTAAACAATAAAATAATAAATCTTCTTTATTTAATTAATTAATTAAATGTATACTCTATAATAATATGGATTTTATAATATACTTAAGTTTTCTTTCATAAATTTAATACCGTATTTTGTAAATGAAACATATTTTAAATTACATTATTAGAATTAATTTTATATACAGTCAATTTTGAGAATATTTTATTAAACATAGCAATTTATTAAAAACTTAACATGGTCACAAATGATTGTTTCCATGTAAAAACTTACTAAGACATATAAAAGAAAAAATCTTCATTATTTGCATCAGAGGTTTCCAACATTAATATCTGACTGGTGAAAAAAGTCTTTTCTGTATTTGGGTCTTACAGGGTTAAGTACAGTAGTCACAATTCATATACATATAGTAATCTCATGCGGATTTTTTCTGAGAACCTAACTGATAATTGTAAGTGGAAATCCCCACAATAATGCGGAAACTGCAAATAATCTCCGCTTTATTTGCTTTTTCCATAGTAATGTTTTTTATGCATTTTAGTTCTAAATTAAGAAAAATATAAGTTACTAATTTTGTAACATAAATATTAACGTAAATTCAGCTACATTTTCATATAAAATACAACTGTATTAATGTTTTTGTATACTGTCCAGAGAACACATAGAAAGCTGGTCTTTCTTGTCCTTAACAGGCTGCTTGCTGCACAGAAAGAGTTCTTATTCTATTTACAAAGCCCTTAATTAAAATCCCTTAATTAAAACGCATACTTAAAAACTAGAAGATTCGAGGTTTCTAGTGGTGTTACTTATGTTTCTAGGACAAAAACTCAGGGAGCTTTAGATGATTGTTTCGGAGCAGTCGAAATATCTCTCAGGAGGGATTGCGGACCTCAGAGGATTAAATACGCAGTACTCAGAGCAGGGACTGAATAAGACTCGCTGCCCGGCAAACAGTAAATTATTGAATTGTAAAAATGATTGGTGATTACCCTAAATTTTACTGGCTACTTTTATTACTAAAAATTACACTAATTTATTACTGAATTTACCTGCTTATACCAAAGGACAGCCCATACCAAAGAAAATGTCCTTGCACGAATTACAGTACAGTCTGTACAGTTCTGTGTAAACTGTACAGTATGAATAAGGACTTACCTTTATATTTTCGTTAACGGTAATGTATTGAACTGGAGTTTAAAATTAAATTAAAGTGTTTTGGGAGCATATTTGGGGGAATATTTAGGATTTACATTATGAAAAAATGCATTTTAGTCATTTTGTTTGCCACAACACAACAAATTTCCACTATATGCGGGTGCTCTTGGAACGGAACACCAGCGATTATACTATAATACAAAAACAACACTACAATCACTGTTTTCTCAAATGTTTAATAAATATGCTGGAATATGTTCTTAGAGATTTACAATCAGCAACAATAACATTGCTCTTAGTCTAGTCATACATCACACAAGTGCTCTATTTATGTATTCCTGTCCAACGTAGCCGATGCACAGACTCTCTGGTTTCCTCCAGGAGCGGTGGGTAGGTGTCTCTACCGCGGCAGGCAATGAAAGTGTAGATTAAATTAAGATTCGAGTCGAAATATATATTTTACCTATATTTATTCATTATTATAAATACGTGACTGAATATGTGAAACTGAATGTATGGTGTATTACTCACTAGCACAAGGAATTATTATAGGCCTATATGTACTAACTCTTCACCGGCGGTCGCATTTTTTTTCTTCTAAAATGTTTGCAGGCATGGGTCAGAGTTTGCGCAAATATACGCACATTGTGCCGTCACGTTGTTTTCTATAGAACTTATGCGTAGGAAGAGGCGTACGCATCTTTTAGGTCCGTTTTGTGCGTACGAAACGGTTATAAATGAGACCCCAGATGATTGTTGTAGGAGATTTCCTTTATGGTGCGAGCAGCGTTAAACACTTGAACTTGTGTCTTTGTACTGAGCAAACTTCATTATCGGTGCTCTTGGGGTTGGTTCGGTCTCCTTGCTCCATCTCAGTATGCTCTCTCCAGTGTTATTGAGCTTTGGAAGTTTGTCTGTCCGAGCATCCTGGGAATCCAACTTTCTAGAAAGGCACAGGTGTCCGACCCTTCCATCCCCTCAGGAAGATTTACTAGTCTCATATTTTTCTCACAGGATCTCATTTCCAAGTACAAAACTTTCTCCTCCAGAATTTTATTTGTTTCTAATGTTTGAGCTGTAATGTGGACTGAATTTATCACAGATGGACTCCAGTCAAGTTGCAGAAGCATGTCAAGGGTGATCAGCGGCAATCAGATGCACCTCAGCTCAGTTTTGGGTGTCATAGCAGAGGGTTCGAACACATATACCTATAGTGTTTTAAATGTTTACATTTTATGCATTTAAGAAACCATGTTTTCATATTGACATTCTGGACCATTTTGAGTTGATTTTGTGAAAGAAAACTACACTCAAATCTATTTTAGAATAAGTCTGTAGCGTATCAAACTGTGGAAAAAGTGTTTTTCAACTCAAATACATCTCAATCTGGGATTTAGTTCATCAAGCTGTAGGTGCAAGAGGGACACAAGGGTTCAGTGTTGTTCAGTCTTCTGTTGCACCTGGCACTCAATGTTTTCATTTATGTTTATCTTACAGAAAGCATCTGCAAGTCTTCTTGCCCTACTGCCCACCCACTTAGACAGTCGAAAATTACTTCCACAACTACATCAGTGGATGCCACTGTGATGGATTTCTCTGAGCCCAGAGAGGAATATGTGACACTACTGATCTCAGGAGAGCTTTAATGTGGTACCCAGAAGCCCCAGTCTTCAGAAAACGTCCTCTGCTAACTTCTCAATATGTCATCTTACAGATAAACACAAAAAAGGACACCTTACCAGTGCTTGGAGTGTGGGAGGTGTTTTACTGATGGTCATAGTCTCAAGATACACCAACACTTTCACACTGGAGAGAAACTGTATCACTGCCCTGAGTGTGAAAAGAGTTTTGTAGAGATGGATACCCTCAAACACCACCAGCACATTCACACTGGAGAGAAACCGTATCAGTGCACAGAGTGTGGACAGAGTTTTAGTCATCAGAGTAACCTCAAAAGGCACCAGCACATTCACACTGGAGAGAAACCATTTCACTGCTTAGAGTGTGGGAAGAGTTTTAGTGATAAGGTTACTCTCAAATCACACCAGCGCGTTCACACTGGAGAGAAACCGTATCAGTGCTCAGAGTGTGGACAGAATTTTAAAGATAAGAGTACTCTCAAAACACACCAGCTCATTCACACTGGAAAGAAACCATATTACTGCTTAGAGTGTGAAAAGAGTTTTAACAGACTAGCTCATCTAAAACAACACCAGCGGATTCACACTGGAGAGAAACCGTATCAGTGCTTAGTGTGTGAAAAGAGTTTTAATCATATGAGTAGTCTCAGATCACACCAGCACATTCACACGGGAGAGAAACCGTATCAGTGCTTAGAGTGTGAAAAATATTTTAACAGACTTGACTGTTTGAAAACACACCAGCTCATTCACACTGGAGAGAAACCGTATTACTGCTTAGAGTGTGAAAAGAGTTTTAATACAATATACTATCTAAAAATACACCAGCGCATTCACACTGGAGAGAAACCGTATCAGTGTTCAGAGTGTGGACAGAGTTTTAGTCACACGAGTACTCTCAAATCACACCAGCGCATTCACACTGGAGAGAAACCATATCAGTGCACAGAGTGTGGACAGAGTTTTAAAGATTTGAATGGTCTCAAACAACACCAGCGCATTCACACTGGAGAGAAACCGTATCAATTTTCAGAGTGTGGACAGAGTTTTGGTTATAAGTGTAATCTCAAGGCACACCAACGCATTCACACTGGAGAGAAACCGTATCAGTGCACAGAGTTTACAGAAAAATGAAAATGATTGACAAAAAGACAAACCCTGTAACCAAAACAATAAAAAAAACAAAACCTTTGTCATTTCAGCTTCAGTTTCACTTTATCACATAGCAGAGACTGCAGACAGCCTGGTTAGTAAGCAAACTTTGATCAAAGGAGTGAATGAAGTGGGGAGGTAAAGGAAATTATTTTTTAAATTCAGAAACATGCATTATAAGGGTACTGCGATGGCTGGGGAAGCCACAAGGGGGAGCCAGAGGACCAGTGCCAGATACAAGACCTGTGGTTAAAAGGCCCCGGTTGCAGTCCTTCCAGTGTATGCCATGCCCTGTGCAATATGGAAGATTATAAGCACAACTGAAATGGCAGCTCATTTTGCACTTGTAAGTTCAAGATTCAATCCGACCCTGTAGTTTAAAATTACATTTTGCAATTGGCAATTCAATGTGCAAAGTGCTCATGCAATCAGTGATTCTCAAAGTGTGGGCTGCAAGAGACCTGTGGAAAGTCACACAGAACTAATGTTTAACATCCGAGTCATTTTCACGGCAGGACAAAGAATTCATATCGGTTATGTTAGAAACTTGTTCATTCACTGCTATAGAGCTTTAGAGGCATGAGCGCCACCAAGGTCAAAGGCCATAAACCTTGATGACTTTGTTGGCAAGGAAATTAAGGAAATCTGAGGACAATCTAAAAATGCTCGTGAAGGTAAGACTTAACTATTTTTGCAATTTTAGTCCAAAACGCAAGGTGAGATTTTTCTTAGACTGCAATGTGTTGTTTGGGCTGCCTTTTGATGATTTGTAGTAATTTTCAGAAGAAAGAAAGTGTATTTTCTGAAAAACTTGTGCATTGCTTTATCTCACAACCAGTTCATGACCATTTACAAAATTTATTTTTCCAAAAATGTGCAATATTTGAAAGAAAAACCTAATGTGGACAAACCTTCAATGTGATTTACACGTGTTGGCTATAAAATTAAGGAAATGCGAGGCTGGTCCAAAAATGCTCATGAAGTATTTGCAATTTTGGTCCAGGTAAGATTTTTCTTTAATTAAGACTAATGTATTGTTTGGGCTGTTTTGATGATTTGTAGTAATTTTCAGAATAAATTATTTCTGTTATATCGGGACTCTTACACGGAGCTTCGCCACTCCACTCGCTCAGATCAAAAGTTCTGTTGCTATGTCTTCACGTTTTCATGGGAATTTGGTTAACTTTTGGATATCTTAACACAAAGTCAGAGAATGTACAAAAAGTCTATAACATACCATTCTTCGATGCACATCGTTTTAAATAGCATCCTCTGCCATTACAAAGTTTTCTTTATTGTTCAGAGGCAATTTAATAGGAAATTGGGAAAGGCCATCTGAAGATGTAGGGTTGCTCTCCCAAATTTGCTCTAAGCTCTTCAATTTCATGCTGTACACCAAGAACAGCATGTTTCACTTCCTTGACCTCCTCAAGATCTTGAACAAGAATAAACATCAGCCTCCTATCTGCAATGCCTTCAGAATAGTAAAACAAACTGTATTATTGTAATAGATTAATAAATGCCTTCTTAAAAGGTTCTACATATCTACAATTACTATAACCCAGCTGATATTCACAACTTTTTAAGCAACACTAACAAAGTAGATTTTGTTTTGTTGGTACAGTCAGTTGAAACATTTCAGCAGAGATTTAAGGATAGTGTACACCTTTAAACTAAATGAATTCTTCAACACACATGAGCTCTACTATGCCCATCTTTCACAGAAATGACCTTGTATGTGATGTGATGCAGATTCTGTAGAAAAAAAAATGAATGGAAGTGAATGGGGGAAAAGGGCTGAGCAAAAGACAAGGAAAAGACGAGTGCTGGTCATAACCGACCGCGTTTGTGTCGGGGAAGTTGGCCTGAGGTCTCATATGAAGTTTCATAAGGTTTGGTGACTGACCACTCAGGAGATACTATTTTAATGGCAATTATCATTCGCTGATCAGTCTGCTCACATTCTTTGCTAAAAAGGTATTTTCTTTATGAGGAGTTAATACACTTCAGTTAGTTTTCTTCATCATAAATCTTGCTTACCTAAACTCTATTTACACACACACATTCTTTAAGCTTAGAAAAATGTAGTCTCGCCAGAAATGCTCCAACTTTTGCACACAATTTGGTGGCAAGACTGAAATGTGCTGCCAAGTTCTCCACAAGACTAATTTCAGTTTCATATTTTGAAATCCATTACACTAATAGGCTCTATGCAAACTTCCATTGGTAAAACGCATGAAATAAGGATCACCACAAATAAATGCTTTATTTGTACTTAAATACAATAAAACTACAAATAAAATATTCCCTTTGGTTTTCATAACAGTAATTTATCGAAAATATATTCTGTCCTTTGTACCACTTAACAATACCAAGATAAAGTGCTTTCTTTCATACATTTCTTTCAAAATTCTGGTTGACTACTACCTGGTTGTATTTAAACATGGTGTAATGTGAAGGATATACAAAATAAATATTTTACACTTTACCATCTCTTGCCAACAATAAATCACATGGATTAAAAAAAACAGTGAAAATGCCAGCTGTGCTGCAACAATAAATTCACTATGAAAAGAGCAGCAAGAGTCTGTTAGGAACACCTGTGCAAGCCAACTGTGAATATTGGTTGATTCATGATACAAAATCACATGAATGGATTCTATCAGTGTTCTGCGGTGTTGATGTGTGGGTTATTAAAAGGCTGTTAAAAGTCATAAGTGAAGGAGGCAGTAGTTCATTTATTAATTTTTAAGCAAGTGTGATCATAGTGCCTCAACTTTTTGTTTGCACATTCAATCCAAAAAAGACTAAAAAATAATATGGTAGGGTAACTAAGTTAGAATCTTTACTTTCTTAATTATTACAGAAATGCAAACTCACAAATCAATTTTCTGCCTTAAGGATGCACCCCTTATTCACTACTGCATAGATATTTGCTTAAAAATGGTTTTCTCAAGTGGCTCAAACAATGTCTGGTAAAGCAGGTTCAGGAGTTCCCCTCCCTTGCACATCTTAGGCATTTCTCTGTCTCAAATAAAGCAATTTCATCCATAATTTAATCAACAGGCTGTTGAATTTACGTTTATGTTTCAAAGAATGACTGGACTGACTCACCAGATAATTGCTAGGTTTAATGAGTGTGTTTGAGAAGGGAAACTACGGTAACACTTTATTTGAAGGGGTCTACATAAAGGTTTATTTCTCCAACAAAAATTGAAAATCTTTGGTCAACAGAAAAAAAAAACATGAAAATATTGTTTAATATTATTAACTAAGGAGTAAATTAGGCTGGGTCAAGATTGCCTTTAAATACGTTTCCCAGCATGGGTGCTTTTAAGAATAAGTGCTTTTAAGAATCAGTCTTTCAGGTGTCTGAATATTGTGCGTTAACAACCAATACTGTGTCAGGCATACCTGGAGATCTTCTCATGTCAGCCATTGGCTCTTGGTAGAATTTAATATGAGAACTGGAAAAATCACTATATAAGGATGATCATGGAGTGTCGAACTAGGAGTAGGCACTATGAATAGTGATAAAATCTGTATTATCACATCCTTAAGGATACTGAATCAAGACACAAGGTTTGATGTTCCACAAGGTGGAGAGGAATCAAACACGTATAGCTAAATGGAAATGGAAATGATAAAACCCTTGCTGCTTTCTCTGACTGAACAGAAACTCTTCTTTTCCAGAGAACTGTAACACACAATGTGACACTGTAATTCACAATGCATAAACCAACTATGCATGCTAAGCATGCTTGTTTACTCTGCAGCGACTTGTATTTTTAAGAACTTTGCAGCAATGGACATTATTTCACAGTGAGAAACAATATTCAACTCTATTAAGATTAAATAAGCCCATGAGGACAACCACGGTAGATAAGACACTTCTAAACTGATCTTTGAGTCAGATTGTTCTTCTCAGGTTCCAGATATTCCTCCACCAGGGCAGCTGTCACTTTCTTTAACTCCTCTTCAAGGCTGGATATATCACTGTTAAAGCAAACAACATGTACTTTTTTGATTAGTCATTGAAATAAGTTGGTTGTGTCTAAGCAGACAATTTGTGCACAAAGTCGCACACAACCTGAAACTTGATTTCATAATTTGGTTAACAAATGGGCCACTGAAGACCCATAATCATAAGTTTCAATAAATTACATTTTTATCTAATTCAATTTAGGGTTTTAGAATATTTTGCCTTACATTTTAACATGTTCTGTTATGTGGTTCCATCACATTTTTTTAATTGCCAAACATCAAGATTTTTAAACGGTAATGCAGAGTAGTTTGATGCAAAATCCCTATGTAGTACTTCCATTGTAGAGAGATCTACCAACTCAGATTTCTTCACAGTGGTCCTGATGGGAACCAGTGCTCAGGGCTAATATAGCCAGAACACAAAAATAATATTCAAAAGATAGCAAATTTCTAAAAGACTACTGAATCTACGCAAGTTCTGTATGTAATGAGATTTCTATGTTTATGGAGAGTGTTTATAGAGTATGTTAATATATATCTTTAGAGAACCTAAAGTGGTTCTTCCATGTGTCAAATAACCTTTTTGGTACAGTACTTTTAAAGGGTTTATCACTCTGGATCAGATGGTTTTTAAAAATTGAAAGCTTAAGGCATTTGCCAAAGACCAGTGGCTGCCAGCCCTGATCCTGGATCACTACTATTCCTCTCCTTCATGTTGTAGTCTTTCTTCTGCTCTTACACAGCCATTTAAATTCAAAAGGGCTATATTATTAGTTGTGCAAGGTTTGTTAGAGCTAGGGAAACATCAAAATGTGCATGTCAGGTGTTTTTGACACAAACCTCTTTCCAGGCAGTGCACAGAATTCTGTGTAGTACTTGATTTTAGGCTCTGTTCCACTAGTCCTTAAAGTGGCAACAATGCCATTCTGAAATGTTAATGTGATCATTTGGCTGCTTCTGGACACTGGGAGAACCTTAAAAGAAACATAAGAAAAAAAACAAAAACACACACACACACACACACACACAAGGCACGTTCCTGATTACTTAACCAGACATTATGAATCCACTAAAGGTAAGGTGTGACAAGACAGAAGATGCATACTGATTTTTTGTCAGGTTGACTGCTGTCATAACCTGTTGTCACATCTCTAATGTGTGCAATGCTGTATCCACCACACGTCTTTGGATAAACGGCCTCTCCTTCAAAGTTGCGCAAGCGGCAAAATATTCTCTTCACAGTAGGAGGGTCATTGCAGATAACATAGGAGGTTCTAGAAATGTGGAAGCCATAACTACAGAAAAAAACATACACAAAGACATGAACATACATGAACATGAACATACATTCTGCAGCTACACAACTTATTTCTGCCTATGCATGCATGCACTTACAGTTAAGTAATAGCATTAGCTAGCCATATGATCTATACCACGAATCTAACCAAGTACAGTAAACCGCCACTTTAATGTAGATCAGCGGTCACGGTTTCAGTCCATCGCAGATTTTTTCTGAGAACAGAACTAATAATTGTTCGCTGAAACCCCCGCACTAAGATGGAAACTGCAGATATCCTCCGCATTTTCTTTTGCTTTTGTGACATCCGGGCCTCATCCGCCACGCCACCTCGTCCTCGTCCTGGGTTGCTAAGCACCGCGGCCAAACATATACAACCCAGCACGAGGACGAGGGGGCGTGGCGGACGAGGCCCAAATGTCACAGCTTTTTTTGTGGCAATATATAAATGTTCATATATTTAAGTGCTAAATTATTAAGAGAAATATAATTTACTAATTTTGTAACATAAATATGACCAGCTACATAAAAAAAAAACAACAAAGAAAACGCGCATGCATGATTTACAGTCCAGTCTATACAGGGGTAACATCGGTATTTACATTCTAGCACTGCACAAGTTCAGTGGAAACTGTAAAGTACAAATATGGGTTTGCCTTCACATTTTCTTTAAGGGTAATGTATTAAGCCAAGTTTAAGTTGAAATTAAAGTGTTTTGGGAGCATATTTGGGGGCATATTTTGGGTTTACACTATAAAAATAGCCATTTTTAGGCATTTATTTAACCACATCACAACAATGCGTTTTTTCATAATACACAGGTGCTCTTGGAATGTAACCCCCATGATAAGCGGGGGTTTCCTGTTATCACACTATGAATTGTGCTACTAAAATACAATAGTGCTCAAAAGTGTTTGAACCCTTTAGAATATCTCAATGTCTGCATAAATGTGATCTTCATTTAAGTCACACCAACTCAAAGAAATTCCAACAAAACAAAAAGCAAACAAAAAATGTTATAATGTTTAATGTATTTGCTGAACAAAACAACTGTTCAGAAAAAAACAATTGTATAGTGTTTAATTTATCTGTGGTCAAAACATATGAACCTTTGCTTTTAGTAACTGGTGTGACCCTATTGAATGACTACAATGGAACATTTCCTATAACTGCTGATCAGTCTTACACTTGGATGAACCCTGTAGAGAATCAAAAGCTCTTTCTGAGATCCTCCAGTCACATACGTTCAGTGATGACCAGAAAAAGCAATACATTTCATTCTTAAAGATGCACTCCAATGGTGGTGAGGAACCATTTTTTTCCCCTCACTTTTCCTACAAACAAATTATCTGTACAGATCATGTTAAGTATAAAGAGAACAACAGAGAAATACCCAGACAGCTGCGGTTGGAGCATGGCAACAAGTTAAAATTACAAAAGACTGCATTTTTAAAAATCTGACAAGCAACTTTAATTAAAATGTTTCATTTATTTTCGGTTATATACTACTTATATATACAACATTTGCAAGCTATTCCAGTATAAGGATGATAAACTCACTCACCAACTATTTAACTATATCAAATAAACATAATATCCTGAATAAAAACATGGATACATGTCGGAATATGTCTATCTTGCACAATATGCTCATTTCAGATGTACAATATGGTAATTTCGCTTCTCACCTACCGCACCCATGCAGTTTCTCTCTTTTATTACACAGAATACTTTTCTCTTATTTTATTTTTAGCCTATTTCTTCTTACTATCTTTTTCCTATCTCTTCAAGTAATCTTAAGACTAGTTTATCTATTTGGAAATTTTGCACAGCCTTAGGTGTGATTTGGGGTACAATTTCACTGCACGTTGTACTTGTATGACTGCGTGTGTGACAAAGAATCTTGAATCTTGGAATAGGACTAAAGCCTCTCCAACTGCATATTATTAAATAAGCAGGGCCGTGTGTATGAAGATGGCAAGAAGCAAATCAATAAAAAAGAGGGAGAATCAACACTCACGTTTCATAGATGTTTTGAAGCTGTTGGTTAAGGGATACATTTTTGGTATGCAAGTAGGCTGCCATCTCAGCAACAACAGCAGCAGCACTAACTCCATCCTTGTCCAGGACCATGCTTCCACACAGAAATCCTGACACCACAAACACAGGTAAAAACCTTCTGGCTATGAGTTTTATATATAGAATAAAATACATACAGATTCAAATAACTTAAAATTCTTTTAGACACATATAGATCATGATCTCTATGATTCAAACTTCAGTAATCATCTTTAATAGCACTGTAGCACATCCACCTTTCTGTGAGTCATCAGCTGATCTACTAACTCTTTCGTTTGAGAAAATTATTTAGGCAATCCTGGATTGAGACTGAATTGTTTATTGGATAATGGCAGATAAAATACTACAAACACACACACACTCTCTCTCACACATACATGCATATTCATATATAAACCCATGTTAAAATATCATGTGCCAATCACACATTAAAGTATTACATGACAGCAGCAAATCCAACCCAAACGTATGTGATTTTGTTCAATTCTACAGAACATGAATGTTTTTGTACGACTATGATGTAATGCTAAAATGAATCACTAGAGGGCGCATTGCCACCACAACTGCAACCAGTTGCTGTATGTAACGCAAAACAAAACCATTTTCATACATCATCAAAACCAATGTTGAACAGAGGGGGTTATGGACTGCACAACTTAGAACACTGCAATTATAGATGATGTCTTCAAAGAACTGGTCAATACTGGGCAGTGTAACTAGAGCTGGGCATCTTAGTCAGATCTGATACATTTTGAAAACAAACACTGAAAGGTTAAATTTTTCTCATAATTTCAGTGAAAGACCAAGCTTAAAAACAGTAAAGACATTATTGCATCGATGTTTGCTCATCTTTCTGCCTAATTTTGCTACTCTAATAGGTAATCTTTTGCTTATGAAGGGTGTCAATAATTCTGAAAGTTAAAATATATTCCTGAAAACACAACTCATTGGTTGATTATCTTTGGTTACTAAAGAACCATTCAGTCTAAACTTGAGGAGAACTGTGGATCTGTAGTGAAGTTCTACTTACCGATGGACTCTTCAAAAGAGAAAATGACCTCCTTCCCTGTTTTTGTTAACTCGTGGATTCTATTTCCAATCCATTTGAAGCCAGGTAGTGTTTCCTGAGATGAGGAAACGTCAAACAGGACAAATGGAACAGGATACAGGAAGCCTTCCAATCAACAAGAATGCAAAGATTTAACAAGTGTAAATTAAAACAGCCAAGAATGATAACTGTAAAATAGGGATTTCACTACTGAAATAACTAATTGGTTAAGCTTATTGTTTTGCTGCAAGTGATCTTGGATATATGTGCTATTACAGTTAAGTTACCGTGCTTGTGTTTTTTTCTTCAAGCACTGTCTCATCAGCAGCAAAGGCATTGTGTTGGTATGTTGAATAAAACAACATGCACATGAGACTGTGTATAAACCTTCAACCAGGGCATTGTGCAAGGTGTTCTGATAAAATTGAATATGTTTTACCGTTTTCTTTGTCTTGCACTTAACCTAAACTGGTGAAGTGTAAAACAAAACAGATTTTGACTCATACTGGAGCTCAAGGTCTTATAGTTTTCACTGACCTCAAAGTAGAATCCTTCCATTTGTGCCAAAGCTTTAAGTATTTTGGAGGAGACTGTGGTGGCCAGCATGTACACCCTCTTAATCTCTGCTGGTTCCGGGTGAGCCTCCTTCCAGTTTAATAGCATCCACCAGCCCAACAATGCAGCCAGCTCATTCCCAGAAAAAACTTTCCAAGCACACCTACCCACACAAAATGTAAAACACTGAGCACAACAGTGTACATACACAAGACATTTAAACTAAAAATGCCATAAATATATGGTATTGTCATGTTCATGCTGTTTGTTTCCCCAACAGGCAGTTATGGTTACCCTCCTTAATAGGATACCAAGCATGATGAACCAGAAAATGGTGAACAGGAAATGATGCAAACCACTACTGGTCAAATGCAAGAGTCAGTAAAAAAACAGCAAACCAGATTTCCTGTACGTGACGCAAAACAAAACCATTTTCATTATTCAGACTGACATAAGTAATTATCAGTATATTAAAAAAATAATCCATTGAAACTGATCAACTTGAGCATTATTTAGCAGAGGTGGAAACTAGTCAAGTCAGTGAAGGCAAGTCCAGAATCCTAAACTTTTGCTAACAGTAACAGGTAAACAGTGAAGCATGATTTACCACCCCAGAGAAATCATTACTCCAGAGGTATTAGTGCTTTATCCTATTCCAGCTGTTCCCTGGCATTGCAGGTAGTCTTCTTAGGTTTCAGTGCACATGCCAAGTGTGATACATGGGGCATACAACCTTCCAATTCTGTTTAGACTAGCATCAAATTTTAGACACAGCATTTTGGACAAAGCTGACTAGGAATAACCAACATCATTTTTTGATTTGGATTTTTGGATTTCCTTCATGAAAAACTTATGAACCTTTCCACTGCTTCAACTGAAAGTTCTCTTGTTGGGGCCAAGTTTACTGTCGATTAGCAGAGTCTAACAACTCATTAAGGTCTAAAAACACTCTCTGTTAACAGCACATGAATTTGCATTTTTGGACTCGTGCCAGTATTTCCTTTTCTTTTGGAAATGCATAGGTGAAATTTTCAAGGTGATTATCTTTTTTTTCTTTACATTGAATGGTTCAAGCCAAGCAGAGCTTTATCCCAGTCATCCCAGCCATATACATTCAGTACACAGTGAGATGAAATATCATCCTCCTGGGCTGTAGGTGCAACACACAACACAACACACTGGCAACACAGACCAACATGAGGGTAAAAAAAGGGTGAATGAATTCTAATTAAACCTATATATGTATAAATATATTCTCTGAGTGTGCTATGCCAAAAAATAATATTATAAAAATACTATGGGGGGACAAAACAGGGAGACTATAACAATACCTTATTGTATACATACTTTATATATACACACGCATTATATATATATATATATATACATGAACCGGGATAATTGTGTTACAGCCTATCAGAGCTCTGTATGTAAATTCAAGCGCCCAGATCAGCCTATCAGCATTTTGGATGCAAATACAAGCCCGAGAACCGATGGACAACCAAAACAAACGTTATTGAAGCGTCGATGCAACTATGGCGAGTTGTAGCGAGACTGAGAGAAGCAAATACGAAGAGGCGCCGCAAAGTTTCAAATCCGCTTTGTGGAACACTGTGGATTTAGCGTTAAATACGATGACGAGGGTAAGAGGACTGTAAAAAAGCAAAAGACAGTCTGCAAGCATTGTTTGGCAACAGCTGGCTACTGAAATGGAAACACTTTTAACATGTTTCATTTACGTCGCCACCACCCAGCCATTTATCTCGGTAGCGGAGCTTGGGGAGTGCACTCACTAGCGAAAGCGCAACATCTCGCTACTGCCTCCCACCAACAATTAGCCACAAATTCAGTTAGACATAAAGAAATAACGAAAGCAGTGGGATTATCCATAGTGAAAGATCTGCGGCCTTTTTCAGTAGTTAATGACTTGGGATTTCGTCACCTTATCAAAACAATCGAACCGCGTTATAATGTCCCCGCCCGCACACATTTCAGCAGCACAGTGATTCCCAGGCTCTATGAAACATTGCGGAGAGTTACTGAAACCGAATTAGCACAGGCACCGTATCTAGCTCTCCTCACTGATAGTTGGACCTCCAGAGCAACTGAAAGTTACCTCACGGCGACTGTGCACTATGTGCAGAATTGGGAGATGAAGAGCTATGTGCTGCAAACTCGTCACCTGTATGAGAGTCATACAAGCGCACAATTAGCTCAAGAATGAACGAATGCTGTGACTGAGTGAAGCTAGAGAGACCAAATATCACAATACCAGTCACTATAGATAATGCAAAAAAACATTGTAAAAGCCATCCATGAAGCTGATGTGTTTGGGCCCGATATTGGATGTTTTGCTCACACCCTGAACCTTGCAGGCAAACGGGCAGTTTCTCTGAAGGCAGTGAGCCGCCTCCTGGGTAAGGTCAGAGAAGTGGTGATCTTTTTCACAAGAGTACCACTGCTCATCAAGTTTATACAGACAGGCAAGTGATGCTAGATTTGCCAAAGCACAAATCAATCCATGATGTCACAACACGCTGGAATACCACACATGACAGGCTCAAACACCGAACAGCAACCAGCCGTCTATGCTGCTATGTTGGACAAGTCTATGAAGAAGTCGATCAAAGACATACTCACTGACCGGGAACTAAATCTGGCTGAAGAACTAATTCAGCGACTCAACCCCCTGAAAACAATCACAACTCTTATGAGCACTGACACAAGTCCAACATTATCGATGATTCTCGATTTAAAGACAAAGATTCTTAAATCTATAACATCAGCTCCTGAGGACAGTGCAATCATCAGGGAGGGCAAGGCAGCCATTACACAGGACTTGGCAAAAAGATCAGAACCAGATCTTCTCAGGTACCTTCACAAAGCTACAGCCCTTGATCCAAGGTTTAAATCACTGCCATTCCTAAATGAAGATTGCTGTGAGCGAGTCCACAATGATCAAGGATCATTATTTTCATATTATATTCATATTCTTGTTGTTATCATGTTTATTAAAATTTGACAAAATTAAATACGCTTTTGGTTTAGAAATGTGTCACACATAATAATAATAATAATAATAATAATAATAATAATCTGTTTTCAGTTTCAAGATGTGCAAGCAGAGGCATCCACAGAGAAAGAAAATCCTCATCATCCCCGCCTCAAAAGAAGTCTGCCATGTCAGAGGTATTTGGAGAGCTTTTCAAAGCAGAGCAGAAGACGAAGTCGTTTTCCAAAATTATTGAGGAGGATGTCACATCATTCAAGGCAGCAGATTGCCTTCATGTAGATGCAGATCCTTTTGGGTGGTGGAAAACAAACCAGTCAAAGCTCCCCTACGTTGCAAAACTTGCACAACAGTACCTCAGTGTCCCAGGAACCTCTATTGCAAGAGAGAGAGTGTTGTCCACCGCAGGGGACATTGTCAGTGCAAGCCGTTCCCGTCCTGCTCCAGAGAACGTAGACAGGCTTATCTTTTTGCACAAAAACCTCACCATAATGGAATAGATTTTTCCAGTTACTAAACTGATTTTGCACTGTTACTTTACAGCTGTGTATAAATACCATAACATACCGTAACCGTGACACAAAAACTGCAATACATACCGAACCG
>JBBPCX010000032.1:251579-285353 GCA_037974365.1 Hydrocynus forskahlii
CTTATTTAATTGATCACTGTAACTCTTAAGTAGCTTGAACTGTGTGGGTGATTAGCACCCGGCAAAAGGGGGTTACACTAAGATTAAAAAAAGGAAAATAAGAAAGAAGCTCACAAAAGAACAGAGCTGCTGTAACTGGCTGCCACACGTTGGGGCCACCGGAAGTAGAAAAATAACCTCTTTAACACTACACTTAATGACCTCTGATTGCCATAGACAAATATCTTTATCCCCTACATGAAACACTATCCCCTCATACCTATGACTAGCTAACAGCTTCAGGTTCCCTACAATGTCCGGGACTCTGACACCTAACAGTAGCTGGTGCTGGAGCTCCTAAAGGAATAACTAATTTCATGTGTCAAATAACTGAGTCACCTATAACCGGATCACTTTGAACACGCTTCTCAGTTGTCGTTTCACTAAGCAGGGCAAACCTGTTTCACATGTAAACAGGAGGAGGAGAGTGAGGGCTAGCTCTCACATGAGGGAGACCTTTTCAACTATGCTGATGAATCGTCACCCAATCGTCCTGCTGTGGTGGCTCTACAGCCAGAGTCGGGGGGTATTAACTTCCTCTAAGGCACCAGGACTTGCTAGCAATAAGCTCGCCCCTTGACTCCTATCCCTAGTTAAAGTCAGGATGTGCTCTTCTAATTCTGAAACCTCTGTCAAATACATAACTAACGTACACTTCACACAAGTAAACTTCTCGCTAATGCTAGTGACAGAGGAGGGACTGAACCAAACATGCCGCACTCTGTGCAGAGAAGGTGCTCACCAAACTCCATACTGAAACTTACTGTTTATATGGCTGTTCTTCTCTGTTTATATGGCTGGTTGCATGAGCTAAAGACCTGGTCAACATTTGATTGGGTCTATTTTGGTGTTGCAAACAAGTCAACTATTATTTGTATTTTGACTGATTTGTGTTGCACGTTTATGCTGTAAATAATGTGGGGCAGGTAAATGCTAATGCTACACCTGTACAAAAATGCTATAGCACAGTTATGCTTGACCTGTGCTAAGTAGACAGTCTTACGTTCAAAGTAGCAATACATTTCAGTTTATTCAAACTGCTTTTCCATTTCTGATGATAAAGTGCCATTTTGGACTGTTAAAGAGCAAATAATTTCAGATTTGCATGTTGCTCTTCTGGTTCTTCTGCAATCTGAACTTTTTAAGCTGATTTTATGCAATGTTCTTATTTTGATTATTATAGCCAAATCGGTAACTTAGCTGACACCCTTGTGTGGGTTTGTACGGACTAGTACTAGCCTACCTGTTCTGCTCTGGGTAATTCCTGCTATGCAGCCTCACCTCCTCCACACGCTGACTCCCAAGTTGCCTGATTCCTCATCTACAATGTGGACCAGTTGGATATACATCTGGTCTGTGATTGTCTGGTCTCTCCTGTTGCTTGTCTACTAACCTGTGACGGGTTTGCTCCGATATTCAGCTGCAGAGTTTCTCTGGCTGTGTTTCTATCTGTTTACGCCTCCACCGGTTGCACTACACTTTCATCCAGACATCATTTTCCAGCCTCGCTGGAGATTCATCCACCGTGGGTTCCGCTGGAGCTTTAGTCAAGACACTTTGTCAACAATAAAATCTGTTTGGTCCATCTCTTGTTGTCCTCAACATAACACCAGGATGTTGACCATAGTGTGCTAGGCAGCCTAGCCCAGTCGGCCAACACTTCAGCTAACTACAACACTAGTGCTGTCAACTTTGGACCTTCTCAATATCCGCTCACTCACAAGCAAGTGAGTTCTAAAGTTCTCCTCACTGACCATGAGTTTGACTTTCTCTGCTTAACCAAGACTTAGCGACAACCAAATGAGTTTTCCCAACTCAACGAATCTGTCAACCTTGTGTCTCCAGTCGGGGAGGAGGTCTCGCGATAATTTACCGTGAGAAGTGGAAAGTCTCGGCTGTGTCTGTTCCTGTTTTAAATTCTTTTGAATCCACTGTGTGTCAGTTATCTGGACCTACCCCTACCATCATTGCAACTGCTTATTGCCCTCCAAAACCAAATAATGACATTTTAAATGACTTTGTTGCTTTTCTTACTTTTCTTACTTTTTGGATTTAATTTGCTACTCTGGTGTCTCCCCCTTTGATTGTACAGCCAAGCAACTCCTCCTCCTTTCATTTAATCTTAAACTCCCTCAATCTATTACTAGAAGAACCATATATTGCATTACAAGGACTTTATAGCTCAAGCCAAATCCAATTATTACTCTGGTTTAATCTGTTCTAATGTAGGTAATACCAAGTAATTGTTTTCATTGTTTAAGAACATAATCCAAACCCCAGACTCTCTACCACCTCACCTCCTCTCACCTGCTTTCTATAATTCTCTTGTCATTTTTCTCTGAAACATCCAGAAAATTCACCACTATCTTGGTTCACAATCCACCTCTAGTATCACATTTGAATTTCCTCCACATACTCATTTCTTTTCCTCCTTCCAGCTCCCAGCTACTTTCAGACCTCATCTGTAAGTCCAAATCCTCCACCTGCCAGTTCAACCCCCTCCCCACAGCTCTCATTCAAGCCTGTCCCCTTCTCTGGCCCCTTTGATCTCCGGTATCATCCATTCTTCCCTTACCACTGGAACTGTGCCAGCATCCCTCAAAACTGCTGCAATAACCCCGATTCTGAAAAAACCTGGTGCTGATCCTACCAACTTCAATAATCGATGTCCTATTTCTAATCCAAACCTTTATCTCCAAAATTCTTGAAAAAACAGTAACTATTCAAATCCAATCTCACTTATCTCATAGCAACCTGTATGAACAGTTCCAGTCTGGTTTTCGCTCCCTTCATAGCACAGAAACTGCTCTAACAAAAATCACCAATGCCCCTCTCATAGCAGCTGATTCTGGTTTAATTTACCATTCTCATCCTCCTCAACCTGAGTGCAGCCTTTGATACCATTTGTCACACCACTCTCTTCAATAGATTATTCTTTATTGGTATTACTCACACCTCCTAGACTGGTTTAAATCATATCTTTCTTTCTGCACTCAGTTAATTCAGCTTAAATATTTTACATCCCAGCCTTCCCCTGTTACTTCAGGTGTGCCCCAGGGCTCTGTCCTGGGGCCCCTCTTCTTCATCATTTATCTCCTTCCCCTTGGTAATATTTTCTGTAATTTAATATCAGTTTTCACTGTTACGCAGATGACACCCAGCTCTATCTTACCAGTAAACCCATTTCCAGTCTGATGTGTGTTCTTGCCTCCCAGCTCGAATGCTGTTTCTCAACGCCTCGATGGTTCTGTCCAGTCTGTTTGATGAATCCAGAGTCCATTTAGCAGCCTGTTCTCTTAAGTTCTGCATTTCTTCATCAAATTCCTCATTCCTCCGTTCTCTTTCCCGCTTCATCGTGGAATACTTCACTTCTGGTTTTTCTTCATAAGCAGAACCTTGCAGAGCTGGGGTCTTGCCAGGGTCTTTGACAGCGTGCGCTCGTGCGTCATCTTCTCGGGGCAGTGGAGCAGTTGCTGTTCCAAATGAACTTGGTCCAGCCTGTTCCTCGGTGCGTTGCAGGGGATCTTCTCCACGAGATGCTTCCACTGTTGCAGCGCGTTGTCTGGGTGGGGCGGAATCCAGGTCGGTCCTCTGGAGTAGAGCCATGGTCGTACTCAGAATAAAAGAAGGAAAAAAGACAAGAATCAGAATGTGTTTCAAAGGCACTATGATATGACGATGGTGCGGTTGGTGCAGCTGGAGTTGGGCGATGTGAGTGAGGCTCATGGTCTTTTGTTAGTTTAGTCATTTTCTTATTATTCTGTAAATTTTCATGCCTATGTGCTTCTTCAATCCATGCCTTAAAAACTGCATCTTCCTCAGCCTCCTGTTCTAGTGTTTTTACAGTAATTGTCTTGCCCTTCCTTCTGCCTTCCCATTCCCCGTCAATTTTCCCTTTCAGTTCTTATAAAAATTTTACACTGAAGATTCCCCCACTTGGAAAATCATACTTGTTTACCCAATCATTCAAAACCTTTGCAGTTACTGCTTTTTCACCATAATGATCTGAATTTAGTACCAGTGAAACTCCCAGTTTTCTCAGTCATGGAAGAATTTGCCCCCATGGTACCCTTTTACCCTTTTCCTTTATATCTTTTCCTTAGAGCTCTTTTTAATTCTCAGGGCGTCCCCTGCAGAATGGAACTTTTTGTCCCAAGTTCCCTGGGACCGGCCTGTCCCCTCCTGGAGGCTTCCGTGCGTAACTCTTCCAACCTCCCGCCACTTACTACGGGTAGGCGATACTGCCTACGACCTCAAACGTACCCCTGGGTCTCTTGTTCGATGACTGAGGAAGCTTGGGAGAGAGGAAAGAAAAAGAGAAATAAAACCCCCAAATTTTTCTTATTTCCTTTGTATGTTCAAATAAACTCCCTACTGACCTTGAATTCCCGCTTTTGTATTCTAAAGTTTGGGATTCCAGCGGTGGCGACCTTGCAGACTCGAACACCAGGTCCCCTTCTCAGAACGTGGAGGCTCAGGATCAGGCAGTTTTCTTCCTGAGGTGATCAGCCCTTGGTCCTTTGGTCTAATGCAGATCAAACATGCGTGGAAACCTGTCCGTGATGCCAAATGTAACAGCAGGAAATTACCGTACCCTCATGGAATTCAAGACTCAAGATCAGAGTGAGGTTAAAAAATCAAACAAAGTTTATTGCATTGCCAGCAATGAAGCGATCCGTGCTAAGAGAACCCAGTTTGGTGGTCTGACAGGGATGGCTGCTTACAGACAAGACACATGGGTTTTTATTCTCTCTGCGTCCTAAAAGGTCTCCTAAGGGTCGTGCTGGTTTCCAAGAAGTGGCCCTTTCTTACTTCTGCTTTTGCTATTTCTGATCCTGCAACATGCACACAAACCAAGGCAGAGAGACAAAATGTACAGACAGTATTTGTCCCCAGACATCTCATCATCCCTTTGTCATATCATATCATATCATGATCATCTAATTATACACAAGATTGGAAAAACCCTAACACCCTGGTTAACTAAAAAATCCTACTCCTACACCACCTTCCTCCTTTACTGACTGCTTGACAGAAAAAAAATATCTAAATTTCTATAAACAGTGATAATATGGAAGTCCTCCTCATTGTTACTAAATTAACATTATCCAAAACTGACAGTATCTCTATTGATGTTGATAATTTCTCCGCAGGTTAAGAGTCTGGGTGTCATCCTCAACAGTACTCTTTCTTTTCAATCCTATATCAATAACATTACTCGGTCTGCAAACTTTCATCTTCATAATATCAACCATCTCTGTCCTTCACTTACTCCCCATACTGCTGCTATCCTCGTCCACAGCCCTGTCGCCTCTCCTTTGGACTATTGTAACTCCCTCCTTTTCGGTCTCCCTCACAAAACTCTCCATAAACTTCAACTGGTCCAGAAATCAGCCTTCTACATCATTACCAGAACCCCTTCTATCCATCATATTACTCCCATTTTGCAGCAGCTCCACTGGCTTTCGTACTGAATTCAAAATTATTCTTAACTTTCAAGGCCATTCACAACCTTGCCCCTCCATACCTGTCTGATCTCCTTCATGTTGCCAATCCCTTTCATACCCTCAGATCATCCTCTTGCATCCATTTGACTATCTCCTCTGCCCGTCTTACCACTATGGGGAGCAGAGCAAATCTGTTTCTTATTCTTGTGTATTATTATGGTTTTATTGTTTGTTTGTACTTTTATTTTATTGTACAGTGTCCTTGTGTACTAGAAAGGTGCCTATAAATAAAATGTCTCCTTCTTCTTCTTCTTCTTCTTATTATTATTATTATTATTATTATTATTATTATTATTGTTGTTGTTATTTGTAATGATCTCACAGTATGAAAGGTCTTCCAGGTATAAAAGTAAATAAAAATTGCTAAAAAAAAATTCATTAAATGGATAATTGTCAATAGAATATAAAGAAATTGTGTAAAATTATATGTTTAGGGATCTTCTAAGTTTTAAGTTAATATTATTATTATTATTATTGTTTGCTGTTGTTGTTGCTGTTGTTGTTTGCCATTAATTGTGTCGCCGCTGACTTTCAGTCAGTGATGTTCTTATTTGTGGGTGCATTGAGTTTGAAGTAATGTGATGGCAACATGAGTTCTCCGGAACATTCTGTGTTAATCATTCCCAACTCTATATTTCCATGTATTTTTAAAACACTTTGTAAATGTCTTTACATGAGTTTCTGAACATTCTCGGAACTTTCAGAGTAGTCGTGAATGCTGATTTCTGCATCAGACACTACTAAAGAATATACACTAGTAGAACTTAGTCTTTCCTATTCATTGACACCCATCCAGCATATTATATTATCAATGGCCTGGGTTTGTCCTAACCTTGGACTTCAGTACCTTGTGCAGACTTCAGTACTCCTGTAATGAGTTTAGTAATTAATAAGGAGTACACTGCAGTACAGTGTGAATTGTCACGCACACTGTGACGCCCAAGAGGACTCGAAATTGAAGCGCGTCACATGGTATAAGGGCCAAGGTCAAGGAGGTAGACAGTGCTCAGTCATCACCTGCTACCATACCTGTTTCATCTCTTCAGGACCGTGAGTGCTCAGTTGTCTTAAGACATGTGTGTGTGAGAACGCGGATACCCAGTGGAAATCTTTACTCTACTCAGAGAACGTTCTTAGAGCCAAGTGCGTGGACTACCTACTCTCTCATGTACTCTGCGAATGGGTTCATATGGGAAAAAATATCTTAAAACAATCTAAATAATCTTACAAATCTGTGCTTATATAGTATATTATTCTCAAAACAAGATCAAGAAGACTTTTTAGGCTAGATTAGATGCAAGTCTTGGTAAGATCAGGTGTTTTTGCAGTGTAAACATTGTCTGAAACAATTTCTTTCACTCAAACCCAAAGAGGAGAGCTATTAATATCAGTCCCCACTGCCATAATGAATGATTTGCACAGAGAAAGAAGGGGAAAACAGGAGATCAGGGTACATTTACACCAAAAGAGAGAATGACGATTAATATGCAATGGGTCAGCATGAGAATGTTTTATTATTTGGATAGAATGTGTGATCTTAACAAGGACATCGATTTTTTTCTTATGCAGCAGAGCTGTGAGTCATTTGAAATAGACAACACAAGAAGTAAAACACAAGACAGCAGTATTGCATATTTTTAGGCATCTGTCTTGCTATCTCGGACTGCACTTGTGAACTATATGAACTGACATATCAAATTACATGATTACATGCCTTTGTGATTTTAGCTGATCTCTACAATACATCTTCTGAGAAATGACACCAATTATGTTTATCTTCCTCTCCTATTATCACTTTTTGGATTTGGTGTACAAGGTGGATTTGGTGTACAAGGTCAGAAATTAAAATAAAAGCTTTGATTCCCAAAGCAAAGGCTGATTGGGTGCTCTCTCATGCTCCTTTTTGGCTATGTGTGTGCAATACTCAGACATGTTAGAAACTCTCTCTTTTGGAGAACTCATCTTAGTCTTTGTGTTTATTCTGCCTTTTTCTTTCACTGCTTATTTAGGAGCACACAGCCTGCTTGCCAGGAACGGGAGTGGAGTAAATCACTGGCAGGCAGAAAGTTTGGTTCAACTAATCAACCCTCCAATAATGCACATCCACCAGGCAAATGCGAGAGATTCATTGTCCCGATTGGAGTGGAGGATAATGGAGGCTCTGAAAGGCCACAGTATTCAGTTTCTAGCCCTTGATATCAGCTCTTTTATTCTCCAAGTAGGAGGTCAGCAGTTGTTTTCCAGGGGCTATGCCCACATCCTGTTTTGTCCTGGTCTTAAGTGGGGTGGCAGGGGTCAGGATCTAATTGCCATGGGAGATAAGCAACTCAGGACTAATCCCCTTCAAAAAAATTCTCCTCAAAGACACACTGGCAGGACAGTAATGTCAGAGAATCTGGCCTAGTTATGAAATCCTCTGTCTGCCTTCAGTCCAATTACTATCCTGGAACTTTCAATGTGTCACTGCCAATCCAGACAATCAGCACTAAATGCATTACATTGTTTGTAATTTTTATTCACAAGGGCCGATTACAGTGCGCTACATAAGGAGGAGAGGGTGTGCGTGTATCTGTTTGTGTGTGTGTAATTGTAAGAGGTGAAATAGAAGAGCTAATCAACCTTGTGACTGATGATAAGGATTGAGCACAGCTCTTTCTCATATATAAACAATATGGCGATTCCTAGTGTGATGATACACTTAATGATGCACTTGGACCGGGGATCTTTTTTTTTAGATTTATATAAAGCATGTCTACATTTCTGTCAGTTTACATTGTGTTGTGTCTCAGTGTTTCATTATTACAGGCTTTTTGTGCAGTCCTGATGGTGCCTTGCTGGGTAATTTTACTTTCATTTGAGAACCTCTGCAAGGCCAAGGCCACTGCCTGATGGTGTGAATCAGACAATAGATCACAGAAGGTATCATCTCATCTTCTTAAGGCCTTTGATTTGTATCACACACTGGCTTTGAGGATCTTCGTTTATATCAGAATTTCTAACGTTCTTCAGTTTCAAATAAGTCTGACATTTCAGCAGAGTGACTCTCCAGCACCAGCCCTCTGTGCACCCCAGGCCTTCCCTTACTCCATGTAGACAGACTGTGTGACTGCATTCACACTGGCTCTAGGCTGATCCGATTACTCTTGTGCAGTGATGATAAT
The DNA here is from genome assembly GCA_037974365.1 of Hydrocynus forskahlii. Lineage (NCBI taxonomy): Eukaryota > Metazoa > Chordata > Actinopteri > Characiformes > Alestidae > Hydrocynus > Hydrocynus forskahlii. Next base: position 260,287 of record JBBPCX010000032.1, read on the forward strand.
GGCCTTGCCTTGAGGTGTTGATCTGTGGGAGAGGCCATTATCTTCCTGACATTCCATTCTTCCTGACATTCTATTCCTTCCTCTTTGTACAGGAATGTGGGGCTAAGTTGCAAGAACAGTGACACTGTGTGAACATATCAAATCTACACCCATATTTAATTAGTTTTTTATTTACTTTGGCAGTGTAGTGACCAGTAATAAGGTAGACGTCAATCAAAGGATAGGCAAAATGGTAGACACACCCAACTCCAGTTGACAAACCCAAATGTGCAACCATTTTCAGCATTATCTATAGTATTTTCTCCTGAAAATGCCATAGAAACAAAACTCCCTGCAGAAAATACTGTCTCCTGCCCCAGCTCCATCGTTAATGAAGAAGTCGTATAAAGAGCTAGTTTGAGAATATTTCAAAACGTCGTTACATATCGCAGGTTTCATCTGACAAGCTGATTTTATGCCTGCCAAAGTGCTGACATCCAAAGGTCGCCATGTTATGGATCCCACCACTGGTGAGCAGAAAGGAAGGGCAAAGATGGCATGCTGCAAAAAGTCAGTGAAGACTTACAGCTGTACGCAAAGGTTTGGGTGGCCCAGTCATAACATTTGTTTATTTGCTAAGTGAAAATAAACACACATCTTCTTCTGCAGAGGCCACATTCCCTCAAATGTTAATGCACAATTACTGTTCATTGTCTGCATTTAACACACTGGAGAAAAATATAAAATGTGGTCTGTGCTTTTTTTTTAAACCATATGAATAAAATTTTTGCAGAAAATGTAAAAAGTTCACACCACAGTGATATTGTATCATGAAAGTAGGGCATTTAAGTAGAAGCATGCAATGGTGATTTCCTCATTTCAAACAATTTATTGGAACAAAAGCCAACAACAGTGGTGAGTATACCACAACAAAAATATCAATGTCTCAATAATGTGTCATGTGCCCTTGAGCATAAAGGGCACATGCTGTTCACAAGTCGACTTATTGGCTGCTGAGGCATGGCATCCCACTCTTCTTAAAGGGTGGCCCTCAGGTCATTGAGGTTCTGGGGTACAGAGTTACGAGCCTCTACACGCCGACTCAGCTGATCCCATAGGTTTTCTATGGGATTCAGGTCTGGAGAAAGTGCAGGCCACCCCATTCGAGGTACCCCAGTCTCCAGCAGCCGTTCCCTAATGATGTGACCTCGATGAGCTGGAGCATTGTCATCCATGAAGATGAAATTAGGCCTGTGTTGTTAATGCAGGGGCACAATGACTGGATTAGCGATATTATTCAGGTAGTATGGGCTTGTCACTGTACCATTAATAAAGTGAATGGGTAGTTCTGTATTGACTAGACACACCTGCCCACACTGTAACATCATCACTACCAGTGGCTGATGCATAGCACTCTCCTTGACGTCTCCAACATCATTGGCGGCCATCATTACTGCTCAACGTGAATCGACTTTCATTAGAGAACAGCACTGAGGTCCACTGGTCCCTCGTCCAGCGTAAATATTCGCCTGTGCCTGGTGGTGTGGTCAGGTACCCGTGCAGGTCGTCTAGCACACAGACCACACTGATGTAAATGGTTTCGAATGGTCTGACGTGACACTTGGGTGCCTCTCACCTCCCTTAATTGTGCCTGGAGTTGAGTGGCATTCATCATCCGGTTCTGCAGGGCACTGTTCACAATGAAGCGGCCATCAGTGTGGGATGTGGCCACTTCTATGCCCTTCTGTGACTCTTCCAGTCTCTCTTTATCTCTGTTGCAACCTGCTGATGACACTCTGTGACACTAAGCTCAATGGCCATTTCCGTCTGAGAACATCCTGTTTGAAGCCTCGCAATGCTGAGGTACTGTTGATCAATTATTAGGTGTCATCTTGATCTCATGATGTCAAATTGTGAACAGCATGATGAGGAGGACTGTTTAAATACTAATTCTGATTGAACCAGGAAATGTATTGGTTGATTCATGGAGCAAACACCTGTTGTGAATTTTACCATTAAGCTCCTTGTCAGAGAACAGTTGTGTAAAAAGTATTGAAACACTGAACAGTTGGACATGTGCATTCAGACGTTTAGGGAAGGTCACATTAAGTTCACCTGTAAATGTTATAGTGCATTTTAGGTTCAGCCTGACATTTCACCCGAAAGCCGAATATCCCTAACGTTTTGTGAGTAGTATATATTGCATTTTAACAAAAATTTAAATTTTGAATCCTCTTTTAGGTGTTTATTGTTGATCATCCACAACAATAAAAATAGAAATCTGTCTCTCAATAATAAATATTAATCATAGTTTGGCTTGAGCTGCTGCATTTGCAGGCACAACGATTTTGTGATATGAGAAGAAGAGATGTAAAAAAATAGCAAAATACTCTGAAATGTGCAATATCATATGAACTGCTTCAGTGTTACATTCATTCAAAGCCAATATGAAGAGACATTATGCATGTGTGGGATTAGTAAATTGCTATTCCAAATTTTGGAGGGCAAAAAAAGGTGTTTCTCACAGACTCCAAGCTGACCACCATGCTGGCACAGCAAACCCTACTGACAGAACTCTACTGTGCAGACCATATAAAGTCCATATGTTGCTATTCCTTGTGATTTTCTGCGCTTTGTCCAGGCAGCGAGGTCATCTATGCCTCTCAACAAGCTGATGTTAAAATGTTCAAACTGGCTTTTAATCTGTTCGTTTTACTGAGGAGTCTGAGTTGCCAGGAAACAGCCAGTGAGCAGAATACATTGCCAACTGTCTTTTTCCTCTGGTCTTCAGCTAGTTGTTATGCTGGACTCCAGTGTGCTACTCAGGCTCCAGCTGAGATCAGGCTGGAGAATTATAAAGGAGCAGTGCGCAACACCCACCGCAGCATAGCCCAACCCCTCGTTTACATTTCTATGTCATGATGTGTTTTGTAATTAAAGAGAAAATGAAGGGTTTTTAAAAAAGAACAATTGAGGGTAGGGAGAACAAGGTACAAATATACTGCCGTTGTCTGTGCCCCACAAGCCACACACTCCCTGCACCCTGCAGCTTGTTTTTCTTTGCATGTCCATGTTAGGCATAAATCATTTTAATTGTTCTGTGATTCTCCATCCAACATTTTGTGAAATGTTAATTGGAACATTAATAGGATGTTAATAAGATGCGTGTCCTGGTAACCCTTGATATAAACTTTGTTTAATGGGAGGAATTCACCTTGACCATTAGGGATTCAGGTGCAATTGAGCATTGGTGAATTAGTTCATTTGGACATTCCTTATATTTTAAATAGCCTCCAAAATAATGCAGACAACCACTGCTCTGACTGGATTTAATGGGAAAAGGGAGTAAATTTATTTGGATCTACTGCATCTTTTTTAGTTGGCAGTGCTAATGAAGTGGCGTGTTCTCACCTCAAAGAGCCTGAGGTTAAGAGCACCATGTTCGAAGAAGCCCCAGGTGCGAATACCAATATAGCAACATGAGTCACTCTAGGCTATGGAGGTGTAAGAGGTTGGCTAGCTGACTAGGTAGCAGTAGCCAGATCCTCCTTGCAGATTGAAAATATTAGTAATATTACATTATTAATCAAGTTTGAGAATGATCATTAAGAGTGACTCTCTTGTTTACCCAACCATGGGCTGAATACTACGGCAAATTAATCAAAGAAATAGAACAGTCCCTCCAGCCCATGACACAGGGCAGTTGTGTGACAGCTGCTTATATTTCCTGCTGAGCGGTGTCTTTTTCTACACAGCATGGCTCCTTCTACATTCTAGCTGCATTTTCTTACACAGGTAATGTCCTCCATTTTTAAAGGGCTGGAATAAGTTTGAGATGTCCATTGAATGGAAATGTTAAAGAAACATTTGATTTTGTAAGCATTTGATGTGATGGTTAAGAAACAAAAATAACCAGGAAATGGAATAACGAGCATCTTGCAAAAAACCTTTAGCTCAGAGTTGTTTGGACTTTATTTGGAATGCCTCAGTATTTTAATGGCGGAGAATCACTTTTTATTCTTAGCTTTCTGTGCTGACGGCGTTGTGACTGGCATTTATTTTGACAGATTTGTTGCATCACGTTTCACTGGTTGAGGAACCAACGAATAATTTATTTGACAATAATGGCATGTATCATCCACTTTCACTAATTAAAAAACCCAGCCATCTGAAATAGACACTTCTCAACTTGATGGCTCACAAATGCCAGTTTTCTTTTGGTAGTATTAGTGTATTTACCACTGTCTTTCATTTTAATTCCAAAAACTGATTAATCTGGAAATCTAAAAATTATATCACAGATCTGTGGCAATAAGAGTTGAACCCTGTGCCTGAGCAGAATCTTAATGCAACTTTCAGATATGGCTCTGGCAGAACTGCTCCTTTGCATTTGATCCTGATTATTGTAGCATGTGTTGCCATGTGTTGCCAACATATCATTTATGTAGTTTTCAGTAGATATTCAGATCATGTTATAGCTTTCAATGAATTATGGCAAGACAAAAGACAATTTAAGAAAGCATAATTACAATATGCCGAGCTCTTGTCACATCCATTACTTTTCAACAATGCACATTCACTCTTTCCTTTTTCAGTCAAAGCAGATCTATTCATTACAAGCTACTTGAAGGAAAATTAAACAGAATGTGATAAAAACATGTGGCACTGATACAATCAGACAAGGAGACAAAATGGAGAACATTTAATAGTTTAATAAGCTGCAGTATACATTCAGTGATAATTCTGTTTTCATGTTGCCAGAAGCCGTTGGTGAGACCAGCAAAAACATTCAGCTACAAAGTCTGTTTGTAGTTTGCATTTTAGCCTTTTTAACCATTCAAACTTCCAACGTTATTAAAACACACTGTAAAGTAGTCTGTCGTCACAAGACTGGGCACTGATTTTGCAATCACTGAGTTTACCATGGCCTTCTACCTTTCATTCTGGTGATTCCATCCCATGCGTGCGGTCTTGTCTGAGCTATATGAACCTGCAGAACTGGGCTAAATGCAACTTTTACGAAGGCTTTTCAAACTGATGTGGAGAGAGATTTGTGAAGTGCTCAATCAGCACTTCATAAATGAGTGGACCCACCTTTGCGTTCTTGTTTAATATTTGCCTTGATTTTTTTTTAACTCTGTTATGGTTTTATTTGCTATATCACTCTAAGCTCATTGTACTGACACACTACTGTTGGTGCTGCATTTGCTTCTTTTTTGTCTTTTTTTCTTATTTTTTCTTTTTTGCCCACACATAAACTTGATGGCACAAGAACTGACCAATAAGAAACTTTTACAACGAAGTAGACCGCAATCAACAGTCGCCAGGGGTAACACAGTGAACAAAAAGTCCAAAATCAGTTGAAAACAGAAAGCAACTATAGTCTTTAAAAGCTAAATAAAAAAAGAAAATGACAAATTAAAAGCCATTTAATTTCAAGTAGAACTTACTGATAAAATAACCACACAGCATTAAATATTCTCATTTTACATTTTTCAATTATTTATAAAATATATTTTGGCATGTTTTTTTCCTTTTTTGTTTGTGTAACAAATGCTACTATAGCTTGAACACCAATGTTTGTTTTTATATTTTTACTCTTGCAACAAAACATTAAAGGGATTGTCACATAACAACAGGTTATTAAAAATTAAAATAGTAAACCCTATACAGAGTTTCACATAGCAAGACGTAAGTGACGAACCCTTCTATCCTAGCCCCATAGTCAAAATCCAAAAAAGTACAAGACCAGAGCACAAAGTTCTAGTAAACTGTGCTCCACTGGCTACAATCAAGAATGGGCACAGGAGATTTCAAAAGCAAGTCTGTTTTTTAATATATATATTTATATCTGGATTGAAGTCTGAAGGATCTGTTTCACCCTATTCCACTTTTTCCGAGAACTGTAGCAGATAGTGAGAGTTTGTTTAGCGCCAAGTGATAAGTACTTCAGCGAATTCACAGTTTTTTGGGGGTTTTTTTGTTTTTTTAAATTGAACACTGGAATGTCTTGAGGGAAACAGACAAGGGTTTTCTTATCAGATGAGAAGGTGAAGAAATTAAATGAAATCCAGAGTGTACTCCGGCTTGCCCATGTTGCTGCTGAGGCTGGCAGGGCTGGGCTGGGTAGTGCAGCACAAGGGAAAGTTGTCCATGGAAGAAAACAAAATGGAATTGTTTGACTGTTGACAGCCGTAGTGGACTGCACACCGAAGAAGGCATTTTTAGAAAGCACTCTGTTTAGAGTCTTAAAGGCAATGACTGTATTTGGATGCCAAATGCCACCACAGGTGCTGTCAAAAGATCTTTTCTCCTTTAAGTGTTGCCAAAAAAATTAAAGAGCAAGTGAGAAGAGGGTGTGGCATGGCACACAGCAGTAAGCAGTTTGGTAACCGACAGTAACCAGCCTATTCACTCATTGCCATACTGTGAACAGGAAAAAAACAACAAGAACAGACATTTCAAAAGCCTTGGTGGCAGCCCCAGCTTTGCAGACACATTTCCAGTCTAGCATACTCCTGTGTCTTATAGCTGTGTCCGAATGAAGGCATTGCTGTGCCGGAGGTGTGTGTGTCGCTCTTTCTAGCCCAAGCTTCATGAAATTTCCTAACACCCACATACAGATACTGGGAATGGCATGGACACTCTATGTGCATGTGCGAGCTAGTTAAAGTACAATGTCCTTTAGACGCTTGCTACCAGGGGACTCTTTCTCACAGCCGTCCTGCAGGATTGTATTGATCTCCCGCATTGTTGGCTCACTGTCCTTCCCCTCTGGCTGCCGTAGCAGGCTGTGGTTGGCGATGCGCTCGGCGTCCCGGCACTTTAAAGTGTTGTAAGTGGACGGTGCTTTGGACTGGGGGCTCTTAAGGTGCACAGGGGATGTGATGGGGCTGACAGCCTCGCGCCCATTGCCTGCCTCGCGCACAGCGCTGTTGGCTTTTGGGCTGCAGACAGCTGTCTCGCCTGTTCTCTTGCCCTTCAGCTCGCTCCCCCGCTCCTCTTCTGGCCCATCCTTGCCAAAGGTTGCAAAAGTCCTTTTGGTGGTGCCGCAGTCCTCATAATGAGGCACATCCACAGTAGTGGCCTCAATGGACAGCGCAATAACGTTGCGGCCATGTTCGGGGGATCTGGCTCGAGCTGGCACTGGCACCCGGGGCATCCAGCAGCGGTCTGAGTGGCCCAAAATACGACATTCATCCTGGCAGTGGAAACCTTCAGAAGGGTCTGGGCCAAAACAGAGAAAGAGAAGAAAGTGTTAACCCTTTAATTTAATTTTTAAAATGAAAAATGCTTTAAGGAAAACCTTTACATTGAAACATGGATATGAAATACCTTATGTGGAGATTCTGTAAACCTTATGTAACCTTAAGTATTTTCTCTATGGTGCTGCTCAAAGTAATTTTTAAGAGTTTAAAAAGCAGCTATTTCTTTCACTGAATGTCTTCTCCATAATAATAGAATTCCTCAATGCTATTATTATTTTTAAATAACATCATCTAACAAAATATCTGCAACTTTTATTTTGTACATGGAAACATTAAAAAAATATATATATTTTGAAGAAATAAATAAAAAACTAGGGTTGCACCGATACCGATACCGGTATCGGGTATCGGGCCGATACTTAGTTAAAATAGTCGTACTCGTATTCGTACGTGAACTGCCGATACCACTAAACAATATCCTATAGGAGGAGTAAGCAATATCAGCGATTTGGAAATATTTTAAGATAAAAGACGACGACAGGAGTCGAGGGGCGAAAGGAAAGTATATCGTTTAACACTAGCAATTTGAAGATGCATCACAGTGCTAAGTACACAGAGTTGCTAATGCTAGTGCAAGACCGCAGCAACCAACCTTAACGCACATTTTTGTGTACATGAAAGCAGGAGACTGTTTTGATACTTTCTTTAAGGGTGTTTTCACATATAGTTCTCTTTAAAGGAACCGAACTCAGTCCTCTAGAAGTGGTCTAAAAAGTGGACCGACAGAAAGGGGACTCTTGTTTTTATGTTTACAGTGTGAGTTCATTTGAAGGTGACTCGGTTCTTTTTATGTTCACAGTGAGAGTTCATTTGAAGGGGACTCGGGTCTGTTTCTGCTCCGGGGCTGTACCACGTCATTTACTACGGCAAGCCTAGAGGGTGAAAACAGTCAAAGCAAATCCGGAGTGCTTTGTGTTCATAATGTGCGAATTTAACTGAATCGTGCCATGGACTTAAAGGTTTACTAAAACTATACTAAAACTGAGGCAGTATACTTGAAGTTTACTTATGTTCTATATTTTATATACTTTAGAATAGTATAGTGAAGTATACTTGACTTATACTGATAAGTATAAAGAAAGTATATTTTTGTAAACTTAAAATGACCTTATAAAGTATACTTAAAATATACTTTTATAAACTTTAAATGTTCCAATTTAGTCCAAAGAAGTATTAATTTAGTATACTTTCTAGTACACCACAAGTACATGGTCGATATACTTGCTATACTTATACACAAGCAAAATGAACTTCAAGTATACTACTTTTTGCTAAGGGTAGGCTTGTCATAATCTGTAGAAGAGAAAATAAAACCAGTCTCCAAATTACTTGCACTTGCATGAACACCATTCTAAGAAATATCGATATCGGTACTCGGTATCGGCAAGTACACAAATAAAACTACTTGTACTTGTATCGGTTTGTATAAAAGTGGTATCGTTGCATCCCTATTAAAAACCTATAACAATCTGAATTTAGTTTGTGGGCATGCAAATCTCCCAGCTTCTCTGGGGGCAAATTAACTGAACCCGCTTCCCAAATTGCTTCATGTGTTACTTTGTCCTTTCCTGACACACTAAGGAAAAAAGGAAGGCAAAGAATTGGGTAAGCAAAGCAGCTCTACTTCAGCACCATTTGTGCTAATTTCCTTAAGTGTACAGTGCCTCAGCATTTAAACTTTTCTGCTGTCTCTCTACACATTTTCCATCACTAAAGCTGGTAGTCTGATGGACCTCTGATGGTCCACCAATTCATGAGCACATTGGTAAAAATTTGATTTTCAATTAGTGAGTAATTATTCCTCTGTGTATCCAGAACTTTAAACAGTGCAATCATATACAGTGGGGGAAATAATTATTTGATCCCCTGCTGAATTTGTAAGTTTGCTGACTTACAAAAAATGAACAGTCTGTAGGTAGTTTCATTTATAGAGAGAGACAGTATATCAACCAAAAATCAAGAGAAAAACATGTTACATAAAAGTTATACATTGATTTGCATATATTGATATATTTGATCCCCTACAACCCAGCCAGACTTCTGGCTCCCACAGACTTCTTTTGTGCCCATGTTGCACACAGATTACAATCAATCCATCAATAACAGATACTCCTGATTTTAACTCTTTGTGTATAAAGCACACCTGTCCACAGAATCAGTTTCTTCTCTCTCCATAAACATGATATTCTGTCTCTCTCCATAAAAATGAAACTACCTCATAAACCTCATTTTTTCAAACTTAAAAATTCAACAGGGGATCAAATAATTATTTCCCCCACTGTATTTCAGCGTAAGGGACAGTGTGAAAGTAGCAGTACTGTAACACAGTGAACATTATGCTCAGTCATCTAGCTGACGGTTATAAATATGTAATGATGTTTTAAAGCTGTTCTGGGGGGGGGGAGGAGATTTGTCTGAGAGTCAGTAATACTACAGTCATGCTTTGATGTGTTGCATAGATGGGCTTTCAAGCTGGTTTTTGTATCATCACTACAACAAAAAGCCAGGCATCCTCTCTCAAGTTGAGAAGCTGTCATACTCTTTTGGCTTCCTTTTTATTTGCATCACTAATGTCACTACTATCCAAGGCAGCACTCTTTCTTAACAGTTCTCTATGGCTGTACATATACAGCAGGTCTTGCAAGTTCATGAACACTTTAGAATTGTTTACATTTCAGCATAAATATGACCTGAAACACCATCAGATTTTCACGCAAGTCCTCAAAGTAGATAAAAAGAACCCAGTTAAAGAAATGTTAAATAAATTTATTTATCCAACATTACATATCTGTCAGTGACAAAATAGGTGAACCGTTAATTTCAGTATCTGGTGTAACCCCCTTTTGCAGCAATAACTGCAGCTTAACATTTCCGGTTGATATAACTGTTGATCAATCCTGCACATTGGCTTGGAGGAATTTTAGTCCATTCCTCCTTACAGAACAGCTTCAGCTCTGGTATGTTAGGATAATTGCATGACCCACTATCTTTTGAGATTCAGTTCATGGACAGATGTCCTGACATTTTCTTTTAGTATTCGCCTGTATAATTCAGAATGAACTGTTCCATCAATGATGGCAGGCCATCCTGGCCCAGATGCAGCAAACCAGGCCCAAACTATGATACTACCAACACCATGTTTCACAGATGAGATAAGGTTCTTACGCTGGAATTCGATGTTTTCCTTTCTCCAAACATAACACTTCTCCAACATAAGACATTCTTCCAATAGCCTTCTGGCTTGTCCACATGACATTTAGCCAACTGCAGATGAGTAGCAATGTTCTTTTGGAGAGCAGAGGCTTTCTCCTTGCAACCTTGCCATGAACACCATTGTTGTTCAGTGTTCTCCTGATGGTGGACTCATGAACATTAACATTAGCCATTGCAAGACAGGCCTTCAGTTGCTTAGCAGTTACCCTTGGGTCCTTTGTGACCTGGCCAACTATTACACGCCTTGCTCTTGGAGTGATCATAGTTGGTCAACCACTCCTGGGGAGGGTAACAATAGTCTTAAATTTCCTCCATTTGTACACAATCTATCTTACTGTAGATTGGTGGAGTCAGAACACTTTAGAGATGGTTTTGTAAACTTTTCAAACCTGATGAGCATCAACGACTCTTTTTCTGAGGTCCTCAGTAATCTCCTTTGTTCGTGCCATGATACACTTCCTCTAACATGTGTTAACACTTTGATAGCTCTGTGTTCATTAAATAACAGAGGGTGCCCACTCACACCTGATTGTCATCCCACTGATTAAAAACACCTGACTCTAATTTCACCTTCACAATACCTTCTAATCCCAGAGGTTCACTACTTTTGCCACTGACAGACATGTAATATTGGATCGTTTTCCTCAATATATAAATATTTTTGTCTCACTTATTTAACTGGGTTCTCTTTATCTACTCTGAAGACTTTTATTTATGCAGAAATGTAGACAATTCTAAAGGGTTCACAAACTTTCAAGCATCACTGTAGTCTTTTAACTCCATACATATTTTATTATTATCTGGACAGATTACCCAATAAGGCCATTCTACGCTTTAATGTTTACAAATGTAGATGGTGTTGGCATAACTAAAGCATAACAGTGCTTTGTGCAAGTGTAGGGTGCACATGTAGTACACAGATGGCCAGTTGCTTTAAGTGAATAAAAATTGATTTAAAAGCTTTCTAATAGCACATGGATTACCATATACTCTGGGTATGCTCAGTGAACAAAAACAATGAAATGCAACATTGTGTACTGCCATAAGATGCACTCTACACTGTTGGCCACATTTAAGAGAAATGCAGGCACAAAGATGTTGTCATATGGGCAAATATGCCATTAGGCTGCACCCTTGCTAGATTCAAGTGACTGTATGTGACAGAAATACAACTGTGGGAAGGATTTTCACTGACCCCGCTAAACATTTATATCTGGCACTCCTAGCTCCTAGATCGCCAAATTAAAATCACTAATTATCCCTGCTCTTTCTGGATTCTGAGGAGCACCTCTGCTTTGGGCTACAAATCAGTATTTAAATACCTGACACCTGCATTCCAGACCATGACTGCCAAAGCTATCCACTTTTAAGTCTGATGAGACTGATTGATGAATGATTGACAGACATAGGGGGCAATTTGAATTCTCCTTAGATACACTGGAAAGAACAGAACAATGACTCGTGACCATGGAGAAGTGAGAAAAAAAAAGAGCCAAGAGGGTCTGGTAGCAGGCAGAATTAAAACAGAATGGAAAGTAAAGCTCTAAATCAACCAAGATTGGCTGAAGAGGCTCAAATTTAGCTCATAATTTCCAGGCCTTGTGAACACGCAAGCCCACAGCTTGAAGGGGCTTTTCATAACCAAAAGTCAATGTTATCACCATAGCAACAAGGGTGAGGCTTAGCATTATCTTTACATACACTGGCAAGCACACCTGCCATAGCGCATTGTGTCTCGCTAAGACGCTGCTTTCAAAAGAATGCACATCACTCTTGGCAGAGTCATGCCAAGAGTGATGTGCATCTGGTGCATCAATACATGACACTTAAAAAATGCTTTTACCTTACAGCATAATAAAATTCCCATTTTCAGATTTTTACCTTTACTGTAAGAAGGACATGCTCATGTACCAAAATATTTTATCTTCCCAACACCAATCCACACAATCCTTTAGGAGGGTCTCCAAGGGAGTGATTCAGTTGAAAATTACTTCATTCTTGAAGAATGCCATTAACAGGTCTCTCACATCCTGCCCCTGCTTCATCCTCACATCTCACAGATGTTTCTATCAAAGGTCTACACTAACCACATAACCAACGGCAATTGAACACGACAGCCTGCCGACCCCTGATGAAACTGAAGCTCTTCCTCTCTCTTTTTGCCTGCTGAAAGATAGAAATATAATGCCAACAAATTAAGCAATTAAACATTCAATGCGGCTGATCTTCGTGTCAGGCCAGAAAGAGAGCAGCATAGGCAGAAGATACCTCACCCCTCTGAGAACCTCTATTGAAAATCATCAGGAAAATAAGCCTGCCAGTCAGTTCTTAAAATACTGTCTAGCACAATATGTCAGTGGGAACATTTCCTATCTGGGATTAAATACGTACTAATTACTGCCTGGGGTCTGGAGTGGGAGGCGAAAGTCGCAAGCATTACTTCTAAGCATTACTTCTATTTCAGATCTGGAACAGGGGAAAAGTCAACTTGCAAAATAGAAAACAAATAGAGAAAGAGTGATACACAAGTCCCACTGCCCTGCTGACAAATCACAAATGTTGTGGTTTAACTCTGAGTTGGGAGGATGAAAGAATGCTCTGGCTCGTGGGAACACTTTAAATATGTATAGCCAGATACAAATATCTGCCGAGGCTGAGGAATAATAAATACTGTCACTTCGAATGCAAAAGTTGAACCCTCACAGAGAGAATCCACCATGTTTTCATGGTGTAGTTACCTCGAATAACATCAATCTACTACAGTAGGGGAGAGGAACCCACCTGTTCCCCATCAGATCAGCCTGCTCTTGTGGATTCATGGCAAGCTGAAAATAAACCTCAGGCAATGGATTCAGCTCAGCCAACTCCATCAAAGTGAAGTGCCAGAACCTGGGGTCACAGCAGCTGAAATGTGAGAATGGAGAGCAAGTGGAGGCCGTCTTTCTTTTACCACATTACCACTGCATGCTCCATTCTTAATGGTGCCTCTGAGAGTGTTTTTTAGTCTAATGATGTTATTTGTTGTCATAAATGTGGCTAAATGAAATACATTGGGGGAGGCTGGGTATAAGATCCCCAGATACAAGTGGAATGGGATATCATTTGAAGAAAAAACACCCAGCCCTCTTTGAGACATTGCCAAACTTTTCGTCTTCTTGTTTGGCAGCAAATGCGTTCCTGCTTGGAAAACATGAGGTGTGTGCTGATGTAAAATTTGAGGTAAGTGCTGATGTAATACTGCAAGGAATGATGGCAGTTCTGAACTGGGCTTCACAGGGTGAAGTTACTAGACACACACATGCATGTAATTGTGACTGGGGATGTAATTTCAACCAAAGATTCAAACTCTATCACAACTCAGTGTCTGTGTCTTTACAAACACAACTAATATCACATTTGTAGTGTACAGGCCTTTAAGAAATGTCACATTTTTGTCACAACAAAATATTGACCTAATATAGACAGACACATATACACATACATGAACTAGATATGAACTTGCAAAAGGTTTTACTTTTAGCTTTTACTCCACTGTACGTTTAACTATCCTGACTGCCCAGGGATGTAGGTGCCAGTATTTGAACTTATACAGTGGCAAATGTTTTTGTATTTGTTTTATTCTCCACGTCTCCTACTGTTACTCGCCCTCATTGTTCTCAGCACCCAGCTGATGAAACAATACATCAGCAGCCGGCCCCTGTGCAAAATAATCAGCTCTGGGAGTGAAGGAGCAGACATCAGGAATGGCATTTTGCTTTATTTCTTTCTCTGGGCTGAAGCACTGCTGCCAACAAGGGTAGACAAGCACAAAACGCATAGAGCATTAATCCATGTGACCTCTTTTAAGGAGAGCCCAGTCCAGGTCAGCCTCCAAAAGTGGATGTTTTTACTGCTGGGCTATCTTCAGGCCTTCCTGCCAACTTGCTTTGAGACTATAGTTCTCCCATTATTCTTGATTTTCATTTTCTATCTAAGTGATGCTGAACTACCTTGATTGCATAACTCAGAGCTATCATTGCTAATGATTATTCTGTGATTAGCTGAAGACAGGAAGACCAAATCAACAAAATGCACATCAATAATTGAGAAAAATTGTTGACATGGCTTTTCACTGTTTATGCCTATTTTACACATGGTAATTCTGACATATTGCAATGCACTATTGGAAATGCTGGGAGCTGTATGTCTTATGCTGTTTTGTTGGACTATCACAGGACAAACTTTGAATGACAGCAGCACAAGGCGGCAAGACTCTGAACATTTAATATGTGAGTACTTCACCTACAGAAGTGACAGTACAGCACAGCGCAGCACATGTGGTGTAAACGTTATTTGCTGCAACACATCAATGACAGATGAACAATTCAAAGAAAAGACCCACGTCATCATGTAGTTAGCAAATTAGTCATTAAATAAAAACGCTGATAGGTTAACCGACTGAAGCAATTGTTAGGTGAAACCCTAGTGAGAGGCATAGTGGCTTTGCATGCTTGATGCTAACCTGGGCCAGAGTTGGGGGCCGTGTCACTGGCTGCTATTCACCGCCTGAGACAGGCCAGGCAAATGCCGGGGCTTCCCAAGAGGGAGTGGGAAGTGCTGCTGTCGTCCTAGTCAGGCAATTCACTCTGTGTGCAATAAATCAGCCATGAGCCCTCAGCCCTGCGGGACTGCAAGATGGAGTGTGATGGTCTTGTTTTTACAAACAGTGGGGGAGGTGGCATCACTGAGCAGCACCCAGGATGGGGGCTTTACCATCTATAACAGATTTCCTGTTCAACTCACTACCCTCCCACCCCCCCACACACAACCCACCTGCCCCTTCTCAAATTACAACAGTTTCCTTCTTAGCTTGATACATCTGCTTCATTCTCCTCTCTGATACAAACCTTTTAGCCCAGTGACTTTACAGTCCTGCTTTTCCCACTCTGCAGTCTGGAATTAATTATTGAATATATTATGCTCCCCACATCGCCCAGTTATGTGGACAGCAAATCTAGAGTTCCTGCCGTCTGACTCCATGTCTTGGCATTAATACCAGTCAATTTATCAGGAAGTGAATGAGTGTCTGGTGTAGCCAGCGCTAGCGAGTATCCTTCATGAAGCAACATTGCAGTGCCTGACCATTTAACTTCTAACTGTGCGGCTTATTTATCTATTAATTTATTCGTTTCATAATCCTTCTAATAGCAGCTTCATGATTTAATTTAAAAGCACTCAGTAAATCATGTCAAATTTATCACAAATTTGTTGCCCCTTTCAGCCATGTGAGCACAACTTTTCTAGCTGGTCCCAAGTTAATTTTTTTAAAGTGGCACTGACACACAATACAGCAGTTCATAAATGGGTACAAACATCATCTGCTAAACAGCTGTGTGGATGAAACTTTGTGGATGAAAAAATGCATGAGTGATGTTTTATAAATAACTTTGTTTCTGGAATCACTTTGTTTCTCTGCTTTTTATGGGGGATGATGGACTGCTTAATGTTATAGTTATGAATTTAGCTTGTTGTAATAGCACATTTGTGGGTGGGTAGGCACTCTCCATGAGATTAATTATATTTCATGGTGAGGCACCTTTCCGTATCACAGCATGAAGACCTCTGCTTCTAGCTGCCTCTAGCAAGAATGTGCAGTTTACACATGCCACAATTTCAGACACTTTGAATATGCGTAATCAAGAAAACCGATATAAATTTGCTAAAGAAAGAGTTACCAGGATTTTAGAATATGCATACAGACTTCAATTAGATGGCTTAATGGATAATGGGTTTTGTGTGTGCCTTGTAGTATATTACTGTTAATCTTTTGCCGCAAATGAATTGCCCTCTGGGATTATAATAAAACTGAATGTAAACCTTCTTTCAGCAGCTGAGCTGTGATCCCCAGAGTGACAGAAAACTACGAGATACATTTTCGATAAGCTGGACTAATCCTCTCATGGCTAAATGCCATCATCTTCTCATATCAATGTTCTAACATATATTGGAAAACCTCACAAGAAAAGAAGAAGCTGTTGCTGCTTAAATAATCAGGTGTCTACTAAGTTCTTTGGGGGGCATAGCTTTTGACTATAATTTCTGGACTGCTTACATTTCAGTGAAGTATCTACAATGACACTGGAAACTGTGTTAACGTTAAGAGTGATGTGCTGTACTTCTTATACACTCTTAAAATAAAGCTTTATAAATGGGATTATAGCTCTAGGAAAGCCAACAAATATGGTTCTTAAAAGAACTAGTCACTGAAATAAATATGGTTCTCCAGTGGCATGAGTCTCCAGTCTTATCCACAAAGGCCTGAGTGATTGCAGGTTTTTTACTGAAACTATGTAGAAGCTCACATGTGATCAGCTGTTTGTAGACTAAAATCAACTGTTTGTTTGGAATTAACAGGTAGGTATGTAATAAGATCTGAGGATTTGTGAGCAAGAGTACATTAGCAGCAGCTTGAAAAGAAGCTATGTTTGACATACTGGAAACACAATATTCCTTGCCTCCAAAACTGCTAGTTATCATATAGCAATAATTAATAAGTAATACAAATAAATGCATAAGTTAATTTAAATGACACCTTATAGTCACACAACACACCACAGCACAGCACACAGTGCGCACAATGTGAAATTCTTTCTCTGCATCTACCCCATTCACCAAGTGAAGATGTGGGCTGTCACCAATGGGGGGCGTCTGGGGAGCAGTGTTTGGGGATGGTACCTTGCTCAAGGGTACCTCAGTGGTGCCACTAGCAGTCATGGGATTAGAATCCAGGTCCTTCTGATCGCTAGGGCAACTCCCTAACCACTAGGATATCAGTGGATATACCCCTTTTTTATAAGTGGATAATCTTTTTGGGGTGAGAATACCCCTGGGGTGTACTGAGCCACTTGGTGTAAGTAATTAGTAAGTAAATGAAGCACATACAGAGAAAGAGTGCCTGTGCTGTCTAGATCTCAGAGAAAGTCAGAGCAGCTCCATAGTACAGTGCTAGTGCGAGCAGCTGAAGTGAGCCACAAAGAGATTTCCCCAGGGAAAGGATGTGTGTGGTCATTACTGCATTGCCAGATAGCCTTCAGAGCTTTTCAGAATATGGACTGAGGAATGGCAAGCAAATTAACACAGGGTCAGGCCAACCTCTTGGAAGCCACTGAAATAAGAAAAAAAGAACAGTAACACAAAACAGGATTTATGTTGCTCTTCCCGTCATGGGTCTAGGAAATTGCACCTTCCTCCATTAGATGAGGCCATGCACAGAAGAAGCCATTGCAGTAGTACTCAAGCCCCAAGTCCTCCATTTGATGCCCTCAAATTAACCTGACTCACAGACCCAGCAGCCTCTACATCACGCACGCTGAGCCAGGCAGTCCGTTTAGATGTATTCACTGGGACGTTTTTTTTTTTCCTGTCTCTCTTACTCTCTTTTTTCAGTCTGAGGGATTGGTTGTGGAGGACTTGTTTAAATACACTGTAAAAAATGATGCAGTCTGTGTTTAAGCCTGACCGAGCTATCTAGCTAATTTGCTCAGAAACCCTAGAGTGTAAGAGGAGAAAGAGGGACAAAAGCCGTCAGTAAATTACATGTGTGAAGGGACAAGTTGGGCTTCGGGGGTTGGAGAGGGAAGGGGAGGTGGGCCAGGGTGGACTAGAAGACGCAAACTCAATGGTTGGAGAGGATGAAGTGATCTGTGAGAAATGCATTGCTGAAGTCAATGAACCTTTTTGAAATATCCAGGGCAACAGTCTTTGTTAATGCTAAGCCCATGAGGTATTTCTGTTTTAAAGTGATTATTTGTTACTCATAAAATCAGCATTTAGCTGAAAGAGTGTGAGGGGCCAGGGATGGCAAAAAATAGATCTGTAGGTCTTTCGGTTGACTTCCCAATCCTTACATCAAAGATTACTAATGTGGAAGGCAGAACAAGTACAAGACACTAGCTAGATTAAGGTGTTGTCTACTTATTATTTTCATACATTCCTTTCTCGTTGCTGTCATTATTCACACCTCCATCATAACTGTTTAAAATGTAAATGCATGACCATGATGACAGGTTTAAAGGATGATATCTCCATGTCCTTTCACAAAGCTCACTGTGAATTCCTCTCCTACTGTTGTGCTCCTGAAATACTTGAACATGTTCTTTTTTCCTCTTTTAATGCCTTGTTTTATTTTGTGGAAATAATGCCAGTGCCCAAATAAGACTGACATAAACCCACCTGGACATGCTGCAGTCTCAACAGCTAAATCAATGTGCCTTCCTCTCAGCAGCTGGGTCTCAAACGCTTTAGTGGAATACTAACAGACTGCAGTTCCCAGTAAGGCACATGCAGGAAGCCCTGTCTGCATAGACTGAGTTACATAATTAATGCAGTCTACCTTTTCATTCAGACATGTTCATTCGTGTCATTCTCAGCCATGTCTTTTATATTCTGTTTTATCTCATTTCACAAGCTAGCCTATTATCTCTATCTCTCTCTCTCTCCCCTCTCTTACTCTTCTCCCATTCGTTTCCACAATCCTTTTTACTGATTTATTTATTTATTCATTTATTTATTCACCTCAAACGTCCTGCAGCAAGTAATATAGAGAAACAGGACAATGAGAATTGTATTTTTTCCTCTTTGATCGTTTTGTCTATGTTCATAAAAACATCTGAAGGTTCATCTTCCTTTGGGTAATGTGACTGTAGGGTGTAGAGCCAGTCTTTCTCTGACATACATTTCACTTTATCTCAGCTTCTGCCGAAGAATACCTTACTTAGTCCAAAGAAATATGAGGAACATGCAAGCACTGGGGGTGGGAATGGAGACGCAGCTCAAGCCCAAGTAGTTCCTGCATTTAAACAGGCCTTGCCACATCCTAAAAACTCAATTTTGTCCGGCATGGATATTTTCTAAAGGGTTAGACATTATTTGCTAGATGACCCCAACCCCCATCCACATCAGAGACAGCAAAGCCACATCCGCAACTCTCACTTTCTCCCGTTGCCGGTCAGCTCAGGACAGAGAGGAATGCTTAGTGTGAGGCCTGGGCGGGATTCAGTGGAACAAGAGAGGCTGCAGGAAATCAGCTGGTATCAGCCATTGCAGACAGAAGCTGAGACTAATGAAGTTAGTGGGCAAACTGGTCTGGCCATCTTTAGTGAAAAGCGAAATTTGTGGGTGCCAAAGGGATAGGTGGGTTTACATGCTGCACAATTTGGGCTGTACAGCCATGGTTGAGAAGAAACTGGATTTTTCAGGTGACTGTGCACACTCCTGGCCACATGCTGGGCTGTGACATTGAATGGCCTTATCTGTGGCAGAAGAGTAAGACAGAGCACCGAGGAAAGTCACTGGTTATTTGCCATCTACTGCCCTGCCATGGCTACGAAAGCCCATAAGTCTTGTCTACTCAACAGCAGTCTTAGCAATGCTCCTTGGGTAGTTATTTTGGTCACACAAGACCAAGATGCTATTTAACCAAATGGCAGGAAACAGCTATAAACATAAAAGTAAAATCTAAGATGACATTTCAAAAATATATCTTACATTACTAATAAAATGTTATGGATCAAATAACACAAAATTAGTTTTATCATTGTGTCTTTCCCATAACTTCCATGTTCATATTCATGTTGCATTTATATACACTGCATTCAGATTACAACGAATGAACTCTGCTCTTCTAATAATGTCTCTGATCACACCTTTCCTTAAATAAAGCAATAGAGTAAAGCCTGAAGGCTTTGGCACATTTAACCTGGAATGCCTCATTAAGCAATGAGAGATGTGCTGCAGTTGAGAAAATACTGGAAGTGTTTATGCATGCTTGCATGTGTGGGTATGGTTAAGAAGGCACAGCAGATCATAAACACTGTTTGACTGAGGTGAGACATTTGCACAAGAAGGTTGTTGTGTGAGATGGAGGCAAAGCCATAAACAGGTTGAATTTATCAGCTGTTGTTACAGAGGCCTTTTTGGGGAGGTTCAATGATTCATAGCAATGCTAATACTGGCTCTTCTTCTTTACTTAAAATGTTTAAATTTTCAAATCAAAACGTGATAATCTAGCCTGAGTGAAACCAATTTTTTTAGTGGGTGGGGAGGCTTGGTGAAAAAACACTTTTAACCTGTTAAGCTTACCAGTGAGATGGTGCTGAGAGACCAGAGGAAATCAGTGGTTATAACATGTCTATGTGCAGCACCTCTTCACTCAGTCCTCTAAAGGTGGTGATTCTGCATTGCTTTTGCAATTTTACAGTAGACTACAATCAGTAGTTTGTATACATATTAAAGTGTGTGTTCTTATTTTTTGTCAAGACAAAAATCTTGTTTTTTGTACTTTATACTTTATACTGGGTACTACTTCAGTCCTCACTGGCAAAACGAAGAAGATTCTGTCTTGCCTGTTGGATCTTACCCACTTCTGAAATGCCCATGTAAAGTGAAAGTGACCATTCTGTCATACGTGAACACACCACAGCACACAGTATGAACAGCACAAAATTCATCCTCTGCATTTAATGCACTCACCAAGTGAAGCAGCGGGCAGTCAGGAACACAGCGCCCGGGGGTGCAATGTGTGGGGACGGTACCTTGTTCAAGGGTACCTCAGAGGTACTTAGGAATCAAACCCATGACTTCCTGATCGCAGGGCAAACGCCCTAACCACTAGGCTACCAACTGCCCTGTATAACATTTCTGCTAGAACAGATTTCCATTCCAGGCATTTAACGTGACTTGTCATTTTATATCACAGAGAGTGAATATGCATGAATATGGTGGGATGTGGTAAGACCAGCAACCCAAGGCTGTAAACTTTAGTTTATGGATGTAATTATCTCGGACAAGATTCAGATGGAGTAGAGGCTGTTGCATTAAAAGGAAACGGGAAATGCACCAAAAGGAGACATCAGAAAATGGGAAGCTGGAATGGCTGATTTAAAAAAATATATCCTATTTTTTATTCCAAGCATGGAGCTCTAATATAATATGCAGAAGGCGCCGTTTTTACAGAAGGGGTTAAAAGAGAACCACACGTAATGCCGCAGTGATAGAGCGGTGCTCAGTCTCGCTTTCTCCTCCCAGCTGCAATAACAAATGTCTCTTTGTATTCCAGACAGAAAACTGCAGTTGAAAATGTACTTGTCAGTAGACATTTGATTTTTTCCTCCCTCCCCGTGTAAATAGTACAGAGTGTAGGTAAAATCATCTGCCTAGAACAATGAAGGGGGAAAAACAAACAGACATTCATTGCCAAAGAACAATGTGCACAACAGCTTCATTAATGCGTAGGCACATCTGAAGAATTTTTCATGTGTTTGCATTTTTTTAATGTGTGCATTCCTCATTTATTGGCATCCAAACTGGGATGAAGAGAGTGAAATTTAGCAAAGAGAACTGAGTCACTCTAATGGGAGTTAATGGACTCGAGTGAGGCTTGCTGTGGGTGCTGTAGGCTGCCTGCCAGCAGGGATCTCATCCCAGCTTCTATTACACTGCTTGCCTACTGATAGAAGCCAGTCCAAACCAATCCTTGTCAAACAGCTAAAATGAGGGAGCAAGTGTGTCTTTCAAGTTTGGTTCCACTGCTGATGAAACTCTGTTGAACTGGAATCTGCCCCAACTTCTGGACCCTGTTCAAGTACTCAAAAATGAGTGAAAATACAGCAATGCACAGTGAAGTACTGATTTCACGGTGGTGATTCAACTGCATTGATTTTGTAAAGTTAGAAAGTTGATTTGGAAGATATTCAGTAAAATAAGACCTGCAAGGGCAAAAATATTTTTGAATAAAAATACTGTGAAAATAGCTCCTTGTGTGTTGATTGAGGAAAAATCTTAATTGGTACAAAATAGTACAAATAGTATATTATATACAGGATGTGGAAAAAGAAACATATATTTAAACATATACTTTTTAAAGAAACATATATTTAAAAGGTCTTTGAGGAACAAAAGTGATCATTCTTTGACACTGGTCCATAGAATCCATTCGGTGACAGTGTATTTTAAAGGAATAGCTTGGCAAAAAATCAAATGTAAACAATTTTCCACTTACTCAGATGTAGACAATCATTCAAGAAATGTTTGGCATCCAAATTCTGCTCTCATAGTTTAGAAGTGTAGGTATGAGTCAATAGTCACCCAAACTATTTCTGTGGATATATCACCAAATCTTCTCCTATCCTGCTCAAACCACATCCAGCTCTTCACTGCAACTTCACTACAACGGACAGCCATTTTAAACAACCCTAGAACAGGAGAAGTGTGATCTATAATGGTGGTTGCCAAATAATCTAGATCTAGATCAACACTCCTACTCCTGAGGTGGTTTGTAAAAACAGACCCTATTGTATAGAAAGGCTTCCCTCAGCATTTGGCTACACAATGAAGTTTTGTTCATTTTTATAGTTCACAGTAAATCATGCTATGCATTAAACGACTTCTGCGCCACCCTAAGGAAAAGCTGGATACAGTTTATGAGGGTTGAGAGAAGTGTTAGAGGTGTGTTTAGGGAAAGAATTTGAGTGACTATTTGAGTAACTTCTAATGTTTCTTAGCAACAGACGTATAGCTACAGTGCTAAACTAAAGAAGAAAAAGGTAAAATGTATTGACGGATCCACCTGATAGGATAAGTGGTGAAGTGTGTGTATTAGATTTTCTCCAAACCATTACTTTAAGAAATAATTCCAAATCCTACACCACCTTCGGGTCACTAACCAACAGGAAGTCAAAGTTTTATGCTAATAATAAGTTCTCTTGTTAAATGAGACAAAAAAGAATTGCAGGGAGATATTAGGAGTGCTTAGGCTGAGACCTGGTCTGAAGTGCAGAGGGGGTCAGGTTACAAAGAGCCCATTACACATGTACAAAGTTTCCAAGAGTTCTCCACTGGGACTGCTTTTGGTTCACCTCTCTATTAGTTATATTCTGGTTAATGCCCAGCTGGGTCCAGAGCATGGCTGGCTATGTTCTACCTCTCAAACCCCACAGATGGAGCTTCCCTGGGCCTTGTTACCTGTGCGTATGTATGTAATTCAAGTTACTGCATGAGAGAGAGAGACATTCTGCAGCATGGCAAAGACACCATCTTAATCAGATGAGACCTTTCTCCCTTTTATGCCTTCTCACATTCTTCACTCTCTTCTTCGTCTATATCTCATTCTGAATTACTCTGTCTATTCCTGTATTCACAGCTCTCTCTCACTTGCTCTCATTAAGCATTAAACACACACACACACACATTATCTCTCTCACTAGCTTTACAAATTTACTTTATGTTGTGCAGCTGCCATACTTTCTCTTTCTCCTGGTGACTATCAGGCAGCACAACACTCTCTTACCTTAATCTCTGCTTGCATACACAAAATGAGCCTGAAGCTGATTTGCAGCGCACTGAACTGCACACCGTTACACACAATCAGCAAACAATTGAAGAGCAAATTTCCAAAACTCACTCAGTCCAAAAGCATTTTTTTTCTGGAAAATCGCATTTTACTTGTTTTACCTATTGGAAAGCAATTCTTACAGGAAATATATTTTTTAATTGAAATTTTACAGTTATTTGTCATTTTTTAATGCCTGTTTCTAAAGTGCAACTCCTGCACATTTTAGTCTGGGCAAATTGATTTAAAAAATATAATGAAAACAATTGTTAAGTAAATTGATATTCAATATCACAAAATTATGTACACGTTTAATATTTATATCCTACTACATGACACAGCATTGAGTCAATGACAAATAACTGCATAAAAAATTGTAAACATACTTCTGTCAAGAAGTAAGTAAGTACCACTCGGGATTGTGCAAGTGGACTGAGTGAGTTTTGGAAATTCACCTAATCTTGTACCGTCTATTATGCAAGGACTGAGTGAGTTTTGGTCGGTTATAATACTGCACACAAAGAGGTAATGTAAAAAACATGCCAATAGTACTGTTACCTAAAAAAATCACAAAAAAAATGGACTGAGTGAGTTTTGCTCTTCAGTTGTGATTTCACCCGGTTTCTGCAACGGTTATTAACACCACTTCCATAAGTCGATGTCATGAATAAGCAACAGAATCTAGAGCCATTCGCCTTTCTGCCAAAATTTCAGACATACAGTTTCCTCAGACGCCAAGAAAAAAGGTCATGTCATGGTGAAAAGTCTAATTCACTCTTGGGAATTTGTTTTAGGGAGAAGTGAAAAAGACCAGTCAGGGATTCTCTCTCTGCCTGCTCCTCACACACAGGCAACTAGGATGTTGACAGCCGGTTGCTGTCCTGACACCTGCCAGCACTTTCATTAGATGATCAGAGGGCTGCAAATTAGAAATCTTCCCCATGTTGAATTTGCTAATTATGCTAAGCTCTTAGCATAACCATGAAATGTGACTTATTGTGAACAGTAGGAGAGAGAGTGAAAGATGGAGACTCTCAAAATCAATTAGGAGACACAGAACCCTTTTGAATACTGGGAGGTGCTGTAAAATCCCAGTGCAGATCAGGAGATACATGCCCTCTGGGACAGTGAAACTGATGAATAAAAGACTCTCTGGGCAAGGGATGCCCAGAATGGAATGATGGAATATGCTAGAACCCAGCAGCTGCAAATTGAGCTGCTGAAGCTCCTCACAAGATATA
>JBBPCX010000032.1:287945-313167 GCA_037974365.1 Hydrocynus forskahlii
TAAAGCTGCTTTGTGACAACCTGGTTGTAAAAAGCGCTATATAAATAAAACTGAATTGAATTGAATTGAATTGAATATGATTCCTTGATGGAATCATGACATTTGGACAATAAACAGTTAAAATTCAAATTAAAAAAATAAATATGAAAAAAAAAAGAAAATGAAATAAATAAATAAATAAACAGGGCACTACACAGACATACATATTTTTGCATGTGCAATTGCTTTAAATTCGCTTAGATGACTGACTCCAAGAGAGTGGAGCAGCTTACATGCTAGCTGTGGCAAGAAGGGGCCAGATGCTGTGGGTTTGACCCCACGGTGCAACAGCAGCCCAAACACACTGGGATTATCCGAACTGCCTTGTTTTAATTTAATTTGTATTAGATCTTCTTTGGGGAAAAAAAAACAGGTTTAAGGGGGAGGAAAGCTGGGTGAGGGGGCTGCTTAGGGAGAGTCAGTCACAGAAAACAACAGCAGACAGCCAAGAGGTCACAGCGACCCTAGCAACAGTGGCTTGCACACATCTGGACATGCATAGATAAAGGCCTTGTTTATGCTTGGTGAAGGGTGCATCTGGCTCGGCTAGCTTTAATGAAGTTCCCTCTCTCATTTAAAAGCAATAACACACCTTGCATAATCCTCTCACCACCATGACTTCCCTGAAATGCGAACCAGAAATCCTTTTGTTCTGCTGCCATAAACAACTTGTCGTAATTGTCTCTTATCAAAGTGTTTGCGCGCGAGTCTGTATGTGTATGAGTGCATGCATATGCACAGCTCTTTATCAGCTGGAAACATATCTCAGGGCTTGATTTTTATCTGTTTAAATGCAGATTGGCAGAACTGTGTTCTTTGTCTCTGTGTAATAGTGGATAATGTTATTCATCTCATTTTACACAGGCCTTCCTGAACCATGACCAGCTTATCTGCGGCGACATCTAGCTGTGGCAAGAAGGGGCCAGATGCTGTGGGTTTGACCCCACGCTGCAACAGCAGCCCAAACACACTAGGATTATCCAAACTGCCTTGTTCTAATTTCGCTTCAGCTGAGGTTTGCTTTTTTGTGCCTTTGCGTCAGGTAAGTGAGGAAATTACCTACTTTTCTTTCAGAACATCTTAAAGATGAGTAAAGACCACAGTTACACGTAGCCAAGAGCAATGCTCCGAAGAGGACTTAAAAATAGGCACATGAGTCCCCAGATGAGTAAAGGAACAGCACAGTTGTATGTCTCCCCCTTCTGTACTGTAATTTGCTGCGATTCTCAAAGGAAATATTGCAGAATGCATTCAGAGTAGCCAGTGTAGTGGGGAGTATTTTCAGCATTTACTTCAGGTGACAGGCTCGGTGAGGAAGCCAATGTTAAATTCAATAAAAGCCCTGTATTACAAGGAGGGCCAAGCAACACATATCGCCATCTAATCACCTTGCAACCTGAAAAACACCTTTAGGAAACAGCAACCTTTGACATCATAAGGTTTCATCATGAGGTAAGATAAATTTTCCTATATTAATTGCACTCTTAAAATGAAAGGTGTTGGACAAGGTTCTTAGGGCGATGCCATAGAAAAAATGTTTTTGATTTTCTAAACCTGTGATCCTCAAAGTGACATCCTGTGACATATACCAAGGGGGTCTCCAATTTAAATGATAATTTTTTTTATTATTATTCTCATTCTCTTCTCCTACAGTTTTTGAAAATGTGGCATGGTTCCAATGCTAAATTGTTTGTTAATGTCCAGTGTATTGCAAGTTTACATTTTGATTGGTTGATCAGGGGCTGAGTATTGATCATTTAAAATTGATCACTTTCCTCAGTGACTTGTATGGCGGAATGCTCTGTGACACCAGGTCACCCTGCAAGGTGGGCTGAGCCATATCAGCAGCTAAAGACACGTCATTAGGAGAGATGGGCCCAGTGACTGGAATGGGTCAAAATTGCTGCTAGTGGCACCTTTGAGCAAGATACCGTCCCCACTCACTGCTACCTGGGCACTGTGTTCCTGGCTGCTTGCTGCTTCACCTGGGTGAATGGTTTAAATGCAGAGATAATTACAAAGGTCAATCCAAAAAATACGAGAAGAACAGAAAGACATAAAAGAAAATGTACAAGACATAAAAGAAAATGTGTTCCTGTGTTCCAGCAGGGATGTCCTAGAACAACAGTGAAGACCCAGTGATACATTAAATACTTCCAAACACAAATTTTATTGCAAATTTCATAGTCAATTTTGTCATCAACACAAACCACCAATAATGTAGTCAATGTAATCTTGCTGACTGTGTTTTCTACGGTATTTTCTTTCTTAATCCCTCTGTTTGCATTTACTTTTCAACATCTTCTTATATGAAATGTGCTTTTTATTTTGTTTCTCTTCAGCAAGTGTGAGGATTTCTCTCTGTGGAAAACCAAGTCTCACATGGATGTACTGGGTTAAAGACAAAAGTTAAAGGGGACATATTATGCAAAACCCACTTCAGTTATAATAGGTCTATGGGCTATACAAAACATGTTCATGAAGTTATTTGTACAAAATCACCCTCACATAAAAGACAATTCGGTGTTTTATGCAAAAAACACATTTTTTATTTGCCCCACTGCTCCACACTTTGAAATTTCTAGTGAAACTATTTAGACCAGAGCAAGATGAACACAACACTTCATGAGTGACTTGCCTTTGCCTGTAGCCATAGCGCTCAGCGTCTTATGCGTGCTCGTAAAACCAGCAGACAAAAATGGTGGATCTTCAACTAATCTAGTGGGTGGAGACTCGACAGATGAGGGGTGGTTCTTTGCAAATTTCTCTATTAATACGTCACAGTGGGGGGGCCGTACAAACAGCTCATAGAAGCATATGATTCCTGACACCAAAATCTTTCAATTGATTCACAGAAAACGGATGGATGTTTTTTTGCGTGCTTCAAATGTTTATAGGAGCAGTAGAGACCCAAATGAAAATACAAAAGGATGCAAAAAGTGAGTTTTGCATAATATGTCCCCTTTAATAAAAATCTCACCTTGTAATCAAACACGTGCGCACTGGCACTGCTATTTATGCCCCCCAAAGTCCCTCTGTGCGCTCTCTCCTCCCCTTTAGGATGAATGACAGTCTTTTGTTTTCATGCAGTTTCAAACAACTTGTACGGTGACAAGTGCTAGATTGGTGTCTATTCCCTCACCAGTTCTGACAGCCAGTCAGCCATAAAAACAAAGAAAACAAAAGTAACACTTAATTAATGGCATCTCTGACAAACAGAGCTACATTTCAGAGAGTATTGTTCTTTCTCACTCTTTCTCTCTCTCTTTCTCTCTCTGCAAAAGAAAGTTTCAGCCAGATCTAAGAGTTAGTCAGTTCACAAATGTTTATTTAAGCTGCAACACAAAAGAGTAAATAAATCTTCAAATATCTTGCTGTTACTCCAAATGGGGAATGTATTTAAGGCATAAACTGAAAGGTATTTCTTTGTGTCCATTTGTGTCAATCTATGTCCTGCAAAGGAAAAATATGTCTGAAAGACATCTAATTTGAAAGCCTGGGCTATTGAGTACGAAGATTAATTGATACATCTATTTCTAAACATGGCTTTGACTGTGTTTCCTTTAATTCTTAAGGGACAACAGGGAAACAATATCTTACTAGTCAGCAACAGAGATGCTGTAAAACAGCTGGATATTTCTACTGAAAATTTTCAATTAAGCTTTTTCAATTTAGCACACTGTAACTGCTATGTATTTCGCTCATATTCAGTAATGCACTTTGATCTCAATTATTAAATGTGCAAATAACCTCAATGACAAAGCCATAACTCAAATATCCAGTAATGTTATTTGACTGTAACTGGTCCTTTTTGGTATAAATGTTTTTTTGGAGTTGCTAAGAAGTGTTGAGGGAAGCACTGATAAGCAGCTCTTATCCTTTTAAAGACAGTCCTGTAATCCGACAGAGGGGAAGCTGCAGCTTTTAGGGACTTAGTCTGGATTATTGCTAGTCCTCCAAATTAAACGAAAAGTCAGCTTTCTGTAGTTGCTCATGCAAGATGGACCCTGGCGTAACCTGCCAGAGCACAGTTGCTGGAAGGTGACAATGAGGAAACTCTCTCCCCATCCAAGTCATTATTAATGAGGCCTGTACACATGAAAAGAAAGAATGAAAGCCACTCCTATTCATCTTAGACTGTCACACACTGGCCAGTGTGAGGATACATATTGTCTGTACCAGTTTATCATTACTGCAGTCACACAGCAAGGCTTTTATAGCACTACTGACAGATAAAATTTAAGGTGAATACAGGATTTGATAACTTGTATCCTACCGATTATTTTTAAAGAACAGTTCAAATACATTTAAAATTAAACATGTGAATTATGTCTGGTCAGCATTTACAATAGTATGCAATGTTCCCTTTGGTGTAATTTTATGAATTACCATACAACAAAACTGTTCAATTAAAACAACCTCTGTCAAAGTTAGCAAAAAGTAACAGCCCTTGAAAAGCACAGGTTCATTAACTTAACGCTGATAGACGGCAATTCTATACTTATAGAAGTTTCATTCTGGATATTGATTTCTGGATATTGTATTTCTCAATAAATATTTGTCATTTACATATACATCCCATCCGCCCATTATCTGAACTGTTTATCATTAACCAGGGTTGCCGGGGGTGCTAGAGCTTATCGCAGAGGTCACAGGGAGAAAGGCTGGAAAAAAACGCTCTGGATTTAATTTTTTTATTTGCTATTTTTGAAGCATTTAATTCAAGCTTATATCAAGCTTATCTGAAGCATTTAATTCAAGCTTTAATTCATACTACTCAAACACTCTACTAACCTAAAGGAAAAAATACAAAACTAGAAATATGACATAAGTGTGTGTATGTTGAAGGTTTACATCAGGATTGTTCCTGCCATTTTTTAAATGAAAATAGACAACTGCATCTAAAAAAAACATATAAAATGATGAAATATAAACTTGCTGATGCAATATCTAGAAAATATTTTGATCTTACATCTTATTAATACTGCCCTGCACTACTGCTGCTGGTAAAAACCCACCCAGCTGAGGAGCATGCAGGGCTGCAGAACCTTGCTGCACTGTTTAAACTCCACTAGATTACACCACCACTATGCCTAATGGCAAGCATTTTTCTGGAGTAGCTAAATCAGTAGGGGCCATAAAGTATGAAAATACCATAAAGCAAACATTGTCAGAGAGACCCCGAGGCTGCGTTGTCAGCCTACCTAAACATATGTATTTCAGGGGGCACAACATAAAAATAGAGCACAATAACAATTAATCATTCTCTTCAGGGAGAGACTAAAAACCCCAGAGAGAGAACTGTACCCCTCCATTTGTTATATGACACACCAATAACATAAACAAGATACCAAGAGGGAACAAGATACAAGAGGGAACAGCACTCCTTCTCCCAGCATTATTTGTAGCCAATCGTCTGGCACTGCTCTGGGCGTGCCCATGCAAGGGACTGTGTGTGTTTTACTGTAATGTCTGCCGTCAGACTGCTTTAGGCTAATGAAGCCTCAGAAATTTGGGTTGAAGAGAGTAATCTTTCATTTCTTTACTTGGGGCATATTAAGAACCTTGTCATTAAAGCTGAGAAATCAAACCTGTCAACCTCATATAGTTAGTCTCTCTCTCTCTCTCTCTCTCTCCCCTTCTCCCTCAGAACAGCTACATCATCAGTGTGTAGTTAGGGAGGCCATAGCCCATGCTGAAAGTACTGCATACAGGAACTGAGCAGCGAATCAGGGCACACCGATCTCATTCATTAACTCTGGCTCTCTGGCTGCAGGACGTCAAACTCTATACGTGACAGGAGTGTCAATGTGCTTTTCCATTGTGTCTATCAGACCACTCTCCAAAAATGCCTTTCTGACCACTTTAAAAACTCTCCTTTACCTTCCACTGCATAATAGATCGGTACTTTCTTTTGCTGCAATGTCCTGATCTTTGAAAAATATGTCTGATATTCTGTTTTCTAAATTGAAGCAATATTTGTCTTGATATCATTGCAAGTCCCCCAGGTAAGCAACCTATTTTACAGTTCACCATAACGAAAAACATGCAGCGCCCTTCCCCTGACAGTAACGGGGAGGCAGATGGGTGAAGTAAGCCTACTTTAATCATTTTTGGGACTCAAGTTATCAAAATACAAAATATGATCAGTGACAAAAAAATAAAGTACAGAAAAGACTCAAATCAGACAGCTAATATCATGATAAAAGCTAATATATAAGCACTTTTTTCTCACAGAACTTTAGCTTTGTGTATCTGATGGTTTGCGAGCACACGTAAAATAATGCATTGTTTAAAGGAGCCAAACAAACAAGGAAAGAAGGGAGTGGCTCCAGGGTTTGAACAGTGCTGGACAGCAGAGGAAGAGAGAGCAGGATGGATCAGGGCACGGAGAAGACTGGAGCGGCAAAGAGCCCTGGAAGGACTGGTGCTGGTCATAGTCCATCAAGCCAGATGTGAGTGAGTGCTACAGCTCATTACATGTTCTGCCTCCTGTTCTGTGGATGAACAATGTGCAATTACGTTGGCCTGCTGTTTTCCCAGTTACGCATCTACAGCACTACTGCAGGCCCTGCCAACAACTACTCTGTTCATTAAGCCAACTCACCACAAATGTCAGCACAGGCTGCCCAAATAGACAAACAGTGCAGGATCATGGATGATGAGACAAGAGGAACAGAATATCGACTGTTATTAAAGTAAACAAAGGGAAAACAGAAATTAATCTCTGAGGAAACAAAATTTGGTTGCCAATTGATTAGGTTTTTAGACTTACTTTAGACTTTTATGTTCGTTACAATCAAGAGTAGAGGCCAGAAACAAGAAGCTACTCTTGATGTATAATTGACTCAATACATTATAGGTTTTTGATCTCAGAAAAGGGACAGCAGCACAGCCCAATGAACAAAATGAGGTCCCATGTTGTGTTTCTAAATATGTCAGGAAACAACATGTTTTTGGTTGCAGGAGGACCGGAGCTTCATGTATATTCATCTAGTTTATGATAACATGCAGGAGCTGGCATTTCGTATAACTAAAAAAAGCCAGCATCTTCTGGCTTATATTTAGTTTCAGATAGAAGGAACAGGGCAATTTAAAACATCACTCTGTGTGCTTGCCTGAGGTTGTATATATATATATATATATATATATATGTTTTTATTTATTTATTAGCCTGAAAAAATCGGCTGGGTATATTTCTCCGTGTTAAGTGGTATGGCGATGAAAAAAATGCCTTTCCAAACTCTCTGTGAAAACAACAACTGGTACGGATCGCGTTAATGTAAAATGTAGGCCGACCTTTCCCATCCTATTAATTTAACCACAGGCATTTTCAGTGCTGGCAGCTAAATCTGTGTTAATGAGAGATGAGGCTGAGAGAGAGAGAAAAAGCGAGCAAGCGAGACTGAAAGAATAATTTAATGAAGTTATTTTTCTCTTTTGCGGGCCTCAATGGTATCTCTCCCTGGCCGGCAAGATTTCCATCAGGACCACTTTCACAAGTTCCATCTTCCCACTGAAAATCTCAGCAATATCACGCGTTAAGTGTTGCTTTAGGAAAGTGTGAAAAATATTCTGTTGCACTCAATCTATTCCTAATGTGCTTTTTACTGTTTTTGATTAAGGGAATTTTAAAGGAATTTAAAAAGTGAGACAACTGGATTTTCATGAAGAACGGGAGGTTTCGAAAATTTAAATATACAATGCTCTCCGTTACAACAGACTGAGATTAAGATTAAGAAGATTGAGATTTTCAGATAAAATGCATTTCAGTTTTAAACAGCACTTATGCACAGAGAATTTTCTGACACATTTCCCAAAACTTAAACTTCATTTACAGTAACATCCAATCCAGAGTGATAAACCAAGCTATCCACTAAAACATATTCTACTACAGTACATCTGTCACTCACAGACCTCTTCACATTAAAGGACTAAAGAGAAATCATGTATGCACATCCATGTAGTGCAATCACATAGCATGACCATAAACACCCACCACAAAGACTACACATCCACAGCTTGCTTTTAGGCGTTGAAAATTTTATGCACAATAACCTCTGACTCATGTATGAAAAGACTTCTGTATGAAAGGAGCACTGCTGAGCTAAACTATGCTCTCTTTTATATACAAACGTCTAGGTTAAAAAGATTTTTTAATGATGTAGGCCTGACAGAAACTTCAATTCAGAAAATTAGCCAGCTAGTCTAAAATGCTGTGAAAGTCCACTCATATTCATTTTTTAAGACACTACAGTACGTATGCATATGACGCATGCACTTCAAAGTAGAGCTTTAAAAAATGAGGTAACATGAAATAAATGCAGCTTTTCTCAGCCGATTCACTCTTTTCCTTATTTATTTATTTTTATTTTACATTGAGCTCAAGCAAATAGGCGAAGGCCTTAATTTTCAGGTGCAGTACACAATTTCATGGAGATTCCTGCACTGAACTGAAAAATCTGTGTATCAGGCATAGAGACCTCGATAGGCAGGGCAGTCATGGTTTTGCGTTATGGAAAAATCTAGGGCTCACTTCATTTCCATACCAAAATGTCAAGGTTCTTGAAAAACAGCATGGAATATCATGAATCTCAATTATTTTTCTTGCTCTCCCCCCTCTTTCCCTCATTGTCCACAGTGTATTGGCCTGCCGCACAGACAGAGCAGCCACCGTGTGTGTTTAGAGTCTGAGACGATGCACTTGTGTGGGTTTACGTCAGTTTTCCGTGTTCTGACACTGCAGCTGCAGCTTGCACTCATCCGGACCAGAGGCTGCTGGCCCCAGGAAGTGCCATCGGCTGCCTTTGGTTATTATGACATTTTTATGTTCTTGCTTGTACAAATATGTAGCTCCATGATAGGGACCATGGTTACCAACATACTACGTGGCTCATCAAAGTCTGCATAGCATTCAGTTTTCCCCGCCTCTTCAGAGAATAACTCGGTGAATTAGAGATTTTTATGGCTTTTCTCATTGCCTACTAAATCAAAATATCTGCAAATTTGCAACCTCTACGTTAGAATGATAAGGAGCGAGAGCGAGATCTCTTGACATTATGCTGCTGTTGCAGAGCAAGTAGCGGCGCAAGTGATAGAATTGGTCTGTTAGCAAGGAACTCTTAAAGGCAGACTGCCAGAAAATCAGTAGTTCACAAATATAATTCCCTTCTTCATCTGCCAGAATCCAATCAGCCTGCATCACAAGGTGCTTGAGATCAGACAATTCTCTCTCTCTCTCATTCTTCTCTTTTTTCCTTTTTGCACTCTAGGACTTCCTTTCTCTGTGCACAAGGCAAAGGTGACATTAAAGTACAAGTGAACTAAGGCTGATTAAAAAAAAAGCAGTTCAACTTTCAAAGTTATTTTTTCTCTTCTTCTTTTGATTAGTTTCCCCCTTTAGCAAAAATTGAAGGCACCTCTGTGCAACTGTATACACTGCTGCCCTTCATCAGAGCAGGCCATCTCCAGGAGGCCCTTCAGGCAGGCTGAATGCCGTGACCTTCACCTTATCTTGTTCGGGATTTAGGGTGATTAATTGGCTTAGCATGATGAAAGTTGGAGAAACACAAAATCCTGCAGCCTCAACTGAGTCAAAACTCCCCCAAAAAATCCTAAAATGTCAAGTTCAACATGTCCAAAAATCAAAACGAAAAAAACAACAACAAAAGCTTTGGGAAGCTTCCACACAGAAAATGAAAATTCATAAACGGAAAAAGAAAACAAGCGTGATGGTGGATAGAAGATGCCAATAGCAATCAACCCATGAATATAATTGACTCATTCGTGACATTAATAATCTAAAGGTTTGACAAAGCAGAAGGCTTTATTCTGTAAAGTTTGATGTCCTTTTTTATTTCTCTTTCAAACAAGGCTGTCTAGAATATTGTAAAAATGCCCAGACATCTGGCAATTAAGATAATAAGAGAGAGATAGAGAGAAAGAGCAGCCAGAAGGAGGTGAAGGGGTTTGGCAGCAGGAACAGATGTGAAGGACACCAGTACAGCATGACATTTGCTTTGAATACTGAAAATGACATGAGTGTGTGCCTGGTCGAATTGGGCCCGATGTCAGGTAATTGTAAAGCTGTAAATGTGCAGTGGATGAAATGTTCTGGTTTTATGTGGAAAAGAAAGCTACAGAAAAGGAACATAAACCTGTACACAAAGCCAGAGCTGAAGGTATTGACAAATTTAAGATTGCATTAATAAAGCTAATATAATTTTTTTTTGGCTTTTCATCTGTGTAGATTACACTAAAGAGAACCTTATACAGTACATTAGAAGCACATTTCCAGAAAAACATTTACAGGTGCAGAATAGTATGAACAAAGGTTAAAAAAGGTAACAAAAAACACTAGCGCTACATTAAACACACATTCTTAAACTCTATCGATTATGTTTCTTTTATTGTTTTCATACCAATGCATAGATCACTCTCATGATTCTACATTATGTCATAGTTTATGCACGACAGTGCCGTGAATATTAAGATGTTCTGTGGACCACTGTATAGGTGCTTACTGAGCAGCTAAGCGCACATCTTAAACTATATCTGAGTCCCATATGCTAGCTGTGGGATTTATAGAGTAATGTCTCAGGTAGTAGAATGGTAGCATCTGGCATGTGAGTATTTCAATTAGCACAGCGCAAAACCTGGCAAAGTCACAGACAGATTTCCTCTAACGAAAATGCAATGTGGGGTTTGTTTAAAAATGTAAAAAAAGAAGAAAATGGGAGGTCCCCCCTTTTTCCACTCCATTTAGCACTCTAATGCGATTCAATGGAAATTATCTGCCACGTCTCTTTGGGTAAACTTAATTCTCAATTTATTTTTTTACTTTTTACAAGCAAGTTGTCACAAAGCAGCTTTACGGAGTCTAGATCCAAGCCCCTAGTGAGTAAGCCAGAGGCGACAGAGGCGAGGAAAAACTCTCACAGTTGGTGAATGGGAACCCATCCTCCTCTGGTCAACCTGATTAAATGCAAATCAATATCCAGCAGAATTTTATCTTATGAACTGTAACACAGGTGGTGTGAAGCACAGCTCCTGCAACCAATTTGGAAGCAAACAGCCATGGGCCCTTTCCTTAAAGAATCTTTTACAAACAGCTCCAGTGTAACTGGCAGGAGTTTTCTTATATGTGCTATTTTTTTTTATTTGTTTTTCGGCCTACATGCTGCTCTACAGATAAACCGCAAGCAGGTTTAAGCACCATGCTTTCTCAAAAACAATAGGTCTGGGTCATCTGAGACAGCCAGTATAAACCATTTCTAGAGAGCAACAGTATTAGAAGCAGAGATCAGGCCATTAGCTCTCGAGACTTATGTCATTGTTATCTTGGGCCATAATTTTTACGGTACACGTCCACTTATGACACGAACGCTACCTTATCCATACACATACAGACAATGTGGGGATCAGTCAGTCCTACAGGTAAGTCTAGAGTTAGTGTGCTGTTTGATCAGGGCTGCGTTTTTATACAATTTTCTCACATGTTGAAAGATTAACGTAACTCTGCTACTAGCTCACAAATCTTGACAAAAAAGATACAACTCTCCAAAAGACATCTTAATTATAAACAATTATAAAAGGGTTGGGTATTTTTGGGGACAGCGAGAGAGACAGAGATGCACTTTTGATCAGAACTGTGCGCTAGTCCACTAGTCAGTGAGTCATAGGCAGACCTTTGGGGAACCCTGCCTTGTGGAGTCAAGGACTTTAAAGCCGAGGCTTGCAAGGCATGACGGAGCTATTATCGGTCATTTCACAGATGCACCATTTGTTTATGCTCCACATAAATGAGCATGTAATTATCCTCTCAACATTTTTATTGTATTTGAGCCACTGTACATATTTGAGCCACTGTCTTTTATAAATGTCACAATGGAGGAGAAATTATTTGAGTGGCTTCAGCAGCACAAAAAGAGAAGGGGAATAAAGACATTAAGTCTTAGATGAACAAATACTGGCCGAGAGAGATTAGGCTTAATGCTAATCACCTCTCTATCTCTGGGCTCTATAGTGAAAGAGATGTTTTTTAACATCAGGTGGAGCACAGTGTACTATGGAGTCTGCAAGCCAGCCTGCAATGGGCTTTGTCAGAACGATCACTGGCCATGAGAACACTGGAAAAGGCCCAAATGTCTGGCATGAACAGCCACCTCCTCTCTTTTTCTACCTCTGTCTCCCTTTTAATCCATATCTATCAGAAGACAGAGCCTTGAATGAGAGATCACACTCAATCTGCACTTATTTCTCTCCTCTAGTGTGATAATAAATAGAGGTCCCCTAATCCTGCTGCCTAGGGGCTTTTATTAGAGGCTTAAGCCACTATGTCTGACTACTATATTTGCTTTCACAACACTCTATAATTTCTCTGTTCTGTGTGCACTTCCAGTTCACCTAAGGGTGCCGTTAGCAGGGCTCCATCAATAATGTGCCCTTCCACATATGGGTCTTAGGCATCCTTTTCTGCATAAGACAATAAATTCTTCTGACTTTCGGTATGCCCCATTGATCGCTGTGATCTTTAGGAAAGAAGAGCAGTACTGAAAAAGTCAATCAGTGTTAATCTAAAGTTTCTCACGTTGCCAGCAGTATACCGTACCGGCTGAAATGTAATAATTTTTCTCAATTGCATCTTTTGTCAATTTTGCATTCTACCTCACTTCTTTGATGCACTCCCATTACATGTACTCCTCTTTGGTTCATGGATCCGTAAATCTGATAAATCTATGAGCTAAAGACCAGCAGGGTGTTGCTACCTGCACTGAAGCTACCTTTTACATTTTATTGCACAACCAAACATCCAACTTAATGTAAGCCTGTGAACCATCAGAATCGTAATATTACTCTGTGCTGCTGGCCCACCAGCAGCAGTGTAGGGACCTGACTTGCACATCAGCTATTTAAACAACTATTGTTCTTAATGCTCACATCTGAAATGACACCCAGCGCCGCAGATTAGCTGGGTCAATGCATTTGGTAGACGTTCAGACTCTGGCTCTTGCGCTATAGCTCAGCACAAAAAAAGAGGCAACAGCACAGACAGAGGAGGCCAAATAATCTACACTGGAAATACTGCAACTTCCTTGCCAGATTTTGGCACAATAACGGCACTGTCTATATACACAGCAACTAAACAAGTCTGATTCAATCCTGTACACCGAACCTACAGCTTTACCCCCGAGCTGAACAAAGGAACCCAATCTTTCCATGGTCCTCCAGTGCCTCCCAGTCCCTTCCCATACATGCTGGCAGCCACGCAGGCTTTAAGACTGATTAGAGCGGGTCTCACCTCTGGCAGTGGCATGCCGTTGATGATGAGATCGGGCTGTTGTGGGCCCTGCCCCGTGAAGGTGTGGTGGTAGCCATGGTTGGGTCCGGCATTCCTGGAGTTCTGGTTCTCCACGTTAAGGAAGGTACTCTCAGAGCGCCTGCAGCCCAGCGGCAGAGTCTGCTGGTGGTAGTCGAAGTAGTTGAGCGAAGAGGTGAGAGACGAGCAACTCACCACGTTCATCTTGTCGGTCTCCTCCACGTCACGTGGCACCAGCCGGATGTCATTCTTGCTTAGCTTCTTCTTCTTGCTGGACCTCTTCTGGTTACCGTAGGAGTACTCTGCCACCCTGTGCAGGTAAAAGAAACTGAACAGACTCAATAAAGCAGTGCTCTGCCTTCCCGACTGCAAACCCAGTCGAGGTCCGAGCAGGCTGGAGCTCTGACTGAGGTGCCAGGCATGGGACCCACTGGAGAGGAGTCACAGCCAAGTGACCTCTGGCCTCCAGTGGAGCCGATTCCTGATTTGTTTGCATTTCCATGCTCAGCAACTCGACTTGTCACAAATAAGCAGCACAATGCAAACATGCCAGACCACAAAAGCACAAGCAGCAACAAATGACACTGCACAACGCCAGGAGGGTAGGCAATATTATCCAAAGCATGTCCCACACTCACTTCTTTTCTTTGCTTTTGATACAAACAAGCCCATTTGGCAGCTGGACATTAATTTGATTTTTTTTGCTTGCACCATTTTCACCCCAGACACAAACCTGTGACTTCATAAGCGAGAGATCAGTATGGTTGCAGCTACAACCTTGCCTTCACCCAGCTAACCCCTCTGTTTTCCCAAGAGCATCATTATTACCCTAGAAGACTATTGCAGTTATTTCTTTTTATAGATCTCTGAAAGGTATACATTTTTTTTTTACGTGAGCTCTGCGTCTGCTTTCCCAATTCTATTTTTTCTCTTGCATACTAGCTCTGTTCCTTGCTTTTTCCAGAAAAGAAGAATGATCATGTTGAAGGACAATATCTATTGGATGTAAAAGCAGTTTTCTTCTTCTGATTCAAAGCAGAAAAAAGGGGAAAAAAGCAGAACAGTAGTTCCATCCTAAATGCTACATATGCAAATTTAAATCATTTTAATTCCACTATTCCAGTCCATGTTTTTTCTCAATATAATACAATTACTATGCTGTGACATATCTGCATTTTTTTACATTTTATTAAACAAAGGTAACTGCAGTATTTGGCGTCCCTCATTGCAAAAAAACAATCTGAAAAATCCTGGATGAGCCAAAAAAAGCAGTAGTCATGTATAGCACGAAAAAAGCATATCATGCTCTCCCTATCCCCTTACTACGAGAGCTGAAAGCCTCCATCAGGTTTATACTTGGAAACAAAAAATAAATGTGAACCACAGCAGTCAACAACCAAGTGCCCTCCAGCCAGTGTATTGCCTTGCTAACTGTAGGCTTTCTTTTAAAAAATATACAAGAAATCTAACCTGAAGCCATGATCCCTCATGCATGAAGATGTTCTCTCATCTAACACATCTCTGTTCATATGGCAGGTAACATGGTATGTTGCATCCTATGACAGGCATGTCAACAAAAATTATGCTCATCATAGAAACACGGTAAAGACTTCGGGCTAAATTTGAAAAGCAATTTATATGTAAATGCTGAGTGGTAGTACAGTGATGGGACGACAACTTACAGGTATAAGATTAATACGTTTTTCAAGGTTTTTCTGTGATTAGCGTAAATCATATTTTGGTCTGCACAAAAGACAATTATTATTAGAATGCCATATCTTTCAGATGCATAACTGCAGTCATGCCTTCCGAGATGCTATCCTTAATATACAATTATCAGTTGATTTAGGCTCTCATCATTGTCAAAATATTGGTCAGTAAAAATCATGAAGGCTGTAGAAAACACTGCACCTACTGACATCATTGAAATCACTGAAACCGGTTTACCCTAAATTGACCTAAACCAACAGTTAAGGAGCAGCACAGCTTTACTATACAAGGTAGAATCTTATTCCTTCTCTCTATCAATAGGCATCATTCACAAATAGGACAAATGTCACTGATAATCCCTTGTGTATGAGAAGTACAGTCTTATAAAAAAAATGTAGATGACATTTTTGAAAGATAGTAGATCGTTTTAACACAATGCCCCTGACAATCACTTGGCCCTAACATTGTGCTTTGCATTGTGAACATGATAAAGTGATAAGTGGGCCTGTATCTAGCAATTACTTTTATTTCTGTCCTTTACTGAGTAACATCAGCCTGTTTCTAGTGACGCAATTCAGTCCAAAAATCTAGTAGTGTTTCACAGTCATATGCCTCCTGCTATTTTTTTTTTCCACTGATATATTTTTCAATGGCAGTCATCCTTGGCTGCAGCCCAGTAAGGCCTAGTCACATGCACACACTTACAGCAGCAAACCCACCTTCAAAGGCAATCTCAGTTAGAGCATCAAACATGCACTGCATCTGCCACCCATTTCTCCATTTCCACAAGTGTCATTTGTAGCTAATATGATGAGCAACAAACAACAATATGCATAGACAGTAATGAAATCATTGTAGCCTTATTAAAAATTTGCTCAGGTACCTGCAGTTGTATGTTCGGATTTCCTTGTTATCCCGTTTGCACTTGACTGCCACAAAGATCATAGTGACAAAGAGGATAGCAGCAATGGAGCCCAGGGCGATGATGAAGATGAGGGACAGGTTGACAGCTCCCATTTGCTCCTGGGCATTGAGGTCAGGAGAGAGATAGATGACAATGTAGGCTGAAGCAGATAATGATGTTTGACCGTGGTCATGTGCCACCACTGTTATCTGGTAGGAGGGCTTAGTGTTCTCACCAAATGTTTTGGTGGTGCGCACCTCACCACTGATCTGGTCAATCTCAAAGTAAGCCATATCACCCTCAGAGATGGAGTACGTGAGGCGGCCATTTTCGCCCTCATCATAGTCGTCAGCCTTGATCTGCGTGACCAAATAGCCAACCCCCGCATTCTTGGGGATAGACACCTCGGCCGTGCCATTTACAAGAGGTGGTGTCGTCATCACTGGTGTATTGTCATTAACATCAAGCACAACAATGCGCACCGTGGCATTGCTGCTGAGTGATGGGTCACCACCATCACGGGCTGACACCTTGAACTCAAATGTGCGGGTGTCCTCATGGTTGAAGGCACGTACACCATAGATCTCTCCATTGGCATTCACAGTCACATACGACTCCACAGACATACCACGCACTTCAGACTTGACAATCTCATATGACACAGTGCCATTCATGCCCAGGTCCGGGTCACGTGCTGACACAGCAAGCAGGAAGGCACCTGGTACATTGTTCTCCAAGACCATGGCCTGGTAGTGTGGTTTAGTGAAGTATGGCGGGTTGTCATTCTCATCTGTCACTTTTACCGCAAAGGACTTAGAGCTCCGTAAGGGAGGGTAACCACTGTCCTCAGCCACGATAGTCAGATTGTATGTGTCTCTTTGCTCCCGGTCCAGACGGCCATCTACAAGCAGTGTGGAGAAGCTCTCAAACTCATTGAGGCGGAAGGGAACATTGCCCTGCAGCCTGCACTGTACTTTCCCGTTAGCACCCGAGTCACTGTCAGAAACACGTACCAGTGCAATGACATAGCCAAGAGGTGCATTCTCACTCACCTCGACCATCTCGCTGTTCTCCGACAACAGCTTAATCTCAGGTGCGTTATCGTTGACGTCCACCACATTCACAATCACCTTGCAGTGTGCTGGGATGGAGTTGGGCCCCAAGTCTTTGGCCTGCACATCGATCTCATGCACACGCAGCTCCTCATGATCCAGCACACCATTCACGGTGATGACTCCTGTTTTGTGATCGATCTTGAACATCTGTTTGGTCAGATTGGACACAAAGTTGATAAACGAGTACACAACCTCACCGTTAGTACCCTCATCCGGGTCTGTGGCGTTCAAGTCAATGACGAGCGTGTTCAAGGGGGCATTTTCCATCACGTTCACTGTGTACACAGGCTCATCAAACACAGGATTGTTATCATTGGAGTCCAACACCTTGACATTGAGCTGCACTGTGCCCGTCTTGGGTGGGTCACCGCCATCCTCTGCCGTGATCTCAAATGTGTAGTGCGACTGACTCTCTCGGTCCAGCATCTTTTCCACCACAAGCTCGGCGATCTTCGACCCATCACCCCTGGTCTTGATCTCCAGGCCAAAGATGTCATTGGGCGTGATGGTGTATGTCTGGACGCCATTGCTGCCTGCGTCTGGATCGCTCGCGCTCTCTAAGGGGTAACGTGTGCCAGGCGCCGCATTCTCTGAGATCTCCAGGTCAATGCGTGGGGCAGGGAAGCGTGGCGCGTTGTCATTCACGTCGACAATCTCAATCTTGATTACACAAATCTCCATCGAGTTGGACATGACCTCTAGCGAGACGACGCACTTAGGCGTCTGGCGGCACACGGCGTCACGGTCAATCTTCTGCTTCGTGATGAGCAGCCCTGCGGGACTTAGGTTCACCCAGCGTGGCTCTGAGTTTGAGATGACACGTAGGTAGGGTTGGCGGTTTCCAAGCGCAAAGCCCGCCACCTTGGCGTCCGCAGTCACGTTGGCGATTTTGGTGCCTGCACGCAGCTCTTCTTCCACTGAGTACTTGAGGTTGAAGACGGCGCAGGCGCCCGTATAGTACAAGAGAAGGCAAAGCAGGACGTGAGTGAAATCCATGTCGCTAATGGAAAGGGGAGGAAATAATAAAAATATTAATTAAAAAACCTGTTGAAGCTCGTCCCTGCTATCCGTTACTGCTGACACGCGTCCCAGCAGACCGCGCACATCGGATCCCAGCGGCGCCCCATTAAATATCCTTTAAAAAAACTGAAGCACGCGGCGATGGCTGAAAGCGGCGGGGGATAAAATTCCATTCAGTGAATCGGGAGCTTTTCTGTCGTCGCCGTTGTCATCAAAAATAAAAGAAGACTGTTCACACAATCTAAACAAACGCATTACGAATGAGACAAATCACAGCCACGAGGAGAACCGGAAAAGACAGGAGTGGATCACAGCCCCATACTGAGAACCGACCATTTTGTTTCATAAAGGGTCCATAAGCTAGAGAAAACGACTAAAATTTTCCAGTACGGTGCGTGAACGCCATGTTCACACACGCTCTCGTTTTCCACGAACGGTCGTTTTGCAGACGCGCAGCCTGTGTCCAGTCCATACGGCACGCTCAAACGCAGGCGCCTTTCATCTTGCCCAGTCCGTCAAATGCCTAATCCATTCCAGTGACAAAAGAATCCAGGTAGACAGCAGCAGCAAAAAACACACCACTGTGCAAAGGCTAAATAAATCGACCAGTCTCACAAAGTAGCACGGCGAGGGCGGCGACGTTGATGCTGCTTTTGCACGAAACAGTCTTAACACGATCCACTTCACGATGCTCCAGTAATCCCCAGACGAGCAAGACACTCTGTCAAAAATTCTGCAAGATTTGTCTCAGGAAAATGGAGCCAGAGCGGAATCAAATCCATTCTCGAGTGATGAGGCGTTTAAAGCTCAGTTCAAGTCTGATGATGACTTAGTCAGAGAGAGAGAAAGCAAAAAACATGAGTAGTTTCAGCGCAAATATCCCGTTTTCAGTATTTTGAGTTTCTCGTCAATGTTTTCACGCGTCTCCAGCGAGGACTGGCCGAGGCGAAGCTGCGCGGCTCGCGCTCAGTCTCAGGACCCGCAGTCCCTCTCAGCCAATCAGAGGTCACGCCGGGAGCCCTGGCTGCTGGTGGGCGGGGCCAGAGCCCGTCTTCGAAACTCGGCCAGTGTCTGCGGAGCGTGGAGGGGGCAGGTGGCACGTTTCTTTTCCCTCGGGACTGCAGATTTCCACCTTGTTTTTTAATTTTATTCCACTAAGGTGGCAGAAGAGACATTTCGCTTTCACCTTTTTTTGAGGTATAAATAAAAATCTCGTTTTTGGATTTGGCTGTCGCGACGTGTGTTCGACAAGCTTGTTCTGGAGAGTAAACTGGTTTAAAAGGCGTGAAAGGTTTCTGACGGAGGGACAGCTTTTCTCTGCGCTGTTAAATCACACACTTTGGCTGTCCACTCCTAATGACTAATGGCTCACACTCTCACGCGCACAGGTGTGCTTGCGAGTGTGATTTGTTTCTTGTCTGAGATCTAATGCAGACAGGTTGGGCTACATGTTGCTGTGGAGCGGAGCCCAGTCAGATAGAAGGGTGAAACAAGTCCACACGCGAAAT
Organism: Hydrocynus forskahlii; assembly: GCA_037974365.1. Lineage (NCBI taxonomy): Eukaryota > Metazoa > Chordata > Actinopteri > Characiformes > Alestidae > Hydrocynus > Hydrocynus forskahlii. The sequence continues at coordinate 307,560 of JBBPCX010000032.1, forward strand.
GATGACGGATGCGTCGTTGGTAGTTTGGTTAGAAACAAAAACGCCGAAGGGAAAAATATTTGTGTTTACCACGGCAATGAAACCCATAATGTAACCCACCCACACAGCCTCTGTTTTTTACCATCATATTTCACAGACACCTGATCTACTCTGCGTGAGTCCATTTTGCCCCACTGGTTTCTCTTGAGACATTTAAAGATATTTCGGTTTCTCCACGTTGAGCGCACGGTCTAGTGACTCCAGCTGCTTCGTTCAGGTTTTATTTGTCCTCTCCAATCGACTACTTACTTTTAAACTCTGTGATGCAGTGATGTAAGTATTTTTCTTTCCATGTTTACATTTTTGCTTAAGTAATTATGCACATGAACAAAAAAAGATAAGTGCACAATTTTTTGCACATATTTACTTTCTCGCTTTGCTCCTGACCACTGTGTGTACTGATCTAGAAGCCATGTTTTGTGTGCTGATCATGGGGTGCCTGAAGCAAAGATGTCTCGCCAGCAGCAGGGTACGCATTCCAGGCTTAAATGAGAATCATCTAATGTTTATAAGATCGTTAAAGCGGCCGTTCGTGTGTCGTGGATGACTTAATTCCATCCAAGTGTTCATCACAAACACCCACCCACCCTACGTCTAAGACGAGAGGAGAGGAGAGATTGGTGAAGCAATACGTGTAACATGGCGTCCAGCAGAGATCAATTTAAGGGCAAATCGCCTTTAAAGTCACAAGGGTGACACCTAGCGTCCCTTTCTTCGATCTCCTGCCCAATTAAAGCGTGTTTCAGTGTTCAGAGTTTTACCAGGACTGCTTAACAGCACATGTGCCCTTAATGAAACATTGAATCTTCACTTAGATGACAAAAAGTTGTGAAACCAGAACAGATGAAAAAAGGTCATCCAACCTCAATCAAAGTTTTTCCTAAGATGCAGTACCAAAACCATTTTTTTGCTCATGCTAGAAAACTGTTCAGGCACTGTTCTTGGGACTGTTTGTAACATCTTGTGCAGCTTTGTAACATCTTGTGCAGGCTTACGCCATGAGCAAACACAGATGTCAGTGTGCTTGAGCATTTCCGGCCATGTTTGTTCCCAACTTGTGATGCTTTTGAGGAAGCTGTCAGCCTGCAGCCACTGTTGGCTGTTGGGAAAAAAAACTCTCCAGTGGATATCATCAGCTTTTATAGGCTTTCTAAGCTTGTGGCTCATGCATAAACACCGGGGGGATACCAAAGGTGAGTTTTTGCTGCAAATTTTATCCCTTGAATAAATTCTTAATGGGGAGGTAAGATTAAACTGTTGGGGAGATTTTTCCTCAAGCCCCTTTATAATTCATGTTTAAAATATGGCATGACTGATCTCTGAAAGTGAGATTTTATGCACCAAATGGAATTCTTGCTAGACAAGCTGTGCTTATCTCCTTTTCTCTGTACTGATAAAGCCAAGGCTCACATGATATTAATTCAACTTCTCTTAAACATCAAAGTATTAGCAGATAGAACTGTTTTGTTCTGTCTGCTGAGTGTCATGCCCGCTGTGATTTTCAGTTTACACAATATCTACATGTATTTTACATTATTTCATTTTAGCAGAAAGGAGGAATTAAGACTCATCACTGCAGTTTGTGGTTAGCTGGTAAGAGTTCAAAGGTGCTCATTAAAGTGTCTCTTAGTCACACACAACAAATTTTCTCCATATCAACAAACAGTGGCTTGCCTTTTTTATAATGTACCATTTGTTCTCCTGTACCATACCGGGTGGGTTTTGATCTTGCAGTAGTGAGAGAAGCATATGAATGGGGGTTGTAATCTAGCTGGGCTCCATTCATTTTAATGGAAGAGGACTGACCATCAAAGGCAGAGTGAATTCGGCACTGTGTTGCGGGACATGGTGAAATAAGTACTGCATCAGGCCGCTGAAGAGCTGAGATGACCCTGTCAGAAACACACAAATACAGGATGACACAAAAACGCTTTGAAGATATTTGATTTGAAGTAAAAAATAATTAAATTAAATTTCAGAAAATGAAAAAAAAAATGTAGGATATGAGATAAAATCACAAAAGCCACTCAGAGCAGTGGATCTGCAACAGCAGAGATTTTGAGAGATTTCTCTTGTCCTCTTGTGGTTATTTGTTTAACACTCTTGCTACAGCCTTGATATCTATCTGCCTCTCATTCTATCTGACTGTGTACTTCATGTGAATTTTTAGATAACGCAGCTCAAAGGTGCGTACAGGGCTGCAGCAAGAGCTTTGTGTGAGGGGAGCCTCTCAATCATATGCCAGTTTTGAACTTTTTTAAGACATTTTTTTTTCTGCTCAAAGCATTGAGCCAACACCGTCTGCAGTACAGAAGGAATGACTGATTTTACGGTGTATTTTTTCTGCCAAGACATGGTAGACTTCCCAGTTGCTTCATTTGAAAGGAATATCTCAGCTCATCTGGCATGTTGCTGCATTATTGCCCTGTTCTGCCTTGGTCCTACTGGTCATGACTCTCTAAGCACTTTCTCTGGATACGTGAATCTGTGTGTGTTTGTTACAGGGAGGACTGACAAGGAGGAAAGAAAGCAGTGCATTGATTCAGACTAGAGCAAGATAGCAGTGCTTGCTTTGGCCACATTTAAAGCGATTTGCCACATTATGATCTATATCTGTCTCCTTCGTCCGTCTCTGCTAGCATGCATTGTGTGTGTATAGTGGTCCCACATAGCAATTTTGTTTTATATTTCCAATATACACTGTGAGGGTACATTCAAGTGTGTTTAAAGGTTGAGAGGCCATAACAGAATTCCATTACCATTTTGTCCTGAATTCTACACAGAACTGTGTTCTTCTAAAGACTTCTATCTAAGAAGTGTAATTCTCATTTGTTTACGTTCATGCAAGAGGGGATACTATCTGAAATTATCACAAAAGCTAGTGTTACTTGTAGTCAGTAAGTACAAGGACTGCAGTTTCAGAAGGGCAAGACAAATTAATGGGCTGACAGAACCTTGACTTTCACTCCTGCTGCCAGTGTAGTAGACTGAAGTAATAACTTAACCTTACAAATTAGGTGTCTGCTGTGCATAAACCTCAGAACAAGAAGCTGAGATACATAAAACAGCCCACTTTGAGGAGCACAAATGTCTTTTTTGTTGTGATGTATTTTGAGGTTGAAATGCTTGGAAAACAGGTCACATGGTTTTGATACAAAATGGCCAACATCCAAACAGAATAGGTCACATTTTTTGGATTTATATTTTATAGTTTACAAATGAGAATTTTGTGGGTGGGCCTAGACCTGCACAAACCAACCATACTAAGGCTCCTGTTTTTTTGGACCATGGCTGGCATTCTGACATGTGCAATTATATTCTTAATACAGAAAATCATGCAACATGTACATCTGTAGTCTGTAGTCTTTGTCTGTTGGTCAGTTCAATAAAAATCACCAATAACAGGTGCATAAATAGATCATACAGTGTTTGACCAGCCTCATCTCTGACTAATAGTGGCTAAAACATATCCCTCCCTAAGTGACACTAGCAAATTGTATCAGAAAGGCTGGTTCTGTGGGGCGAGACTCCTCTGGAGACACCGCTGCTGGCTGTGTTTTGGAAGATGCAGCACAAACTTTAAACGTCATGGACAACACCTTCATGAGCTGTGGGTCAGACAACAGAGCAGTTTCACCAAGAGACTTTTTCAGCTCCACTGTGACAGAGAATGCTAAAGGAAGTAATTCTTGCCATCTGACATCACTCTGTACACTCTGTAGGAGAGAGAACTCCTCTGACAGTGAAGCCTCAGCTTCCTGCTTATATCAGGGCATTGTCCACCATTCCTGTTACATACTACTTTATGAGGTTATCCTGTGTCACATGGTGTAATTATTCATGTTTTACACTTATTTACACATTTACACAATGTGCACCTAATAATAACAAGCATGCGTTCTTTTTACCACCATTATAAATACATATTACATATTTTATATTATACAAATATTTACGATATTTAACATTTTTATATTATACAATTGTTAAACTTTACATTTGTGTAAGGCTGCAGTTAATGTATCTGTCCACCTGTCTTACTGTAGGTGTATGTGTGCTATAGGCATGAGTAAGTTCATGTGCATTTATTCATAAGGGCTTAAAAGGGGAAAACATATTGATTGTGTTTAATTTTCTTGATCAAATTTGTCTGCCTGATATCTAAACATATACTTCATGAATGGCTGGCAAAGCTTGATCTGTAAGCATTACTACAAATCTGTTCTATTGTTGCTTGATCTGGGGTGACAGAGGTTAAGGCATAACCAAGAGCCAAACACAATGAATGGCACTGTGTATATTTACATCTGCAGCAAGAGTGTTACTATTTTTTTGTCGAGAAGAATGGGTATATAAAAATGCTTTCTAAAGTTCAGTACACACAGAGCAAATACAGTCTGCAAACTACAATTAGGAAATCATACCAAAAAGGTCCTATAATAATGTTTGTCACTGTGGTAATGTTTGGCTATGTACCCCATCCATATGGCCTGTATTATCATGGCATATCAGAGCAGAAAGTGTATGGTTATTGATTTTGAAGGAATATGTTGTGTGTATGCTGAAATGCTCTCTCCATGATTGGGTGTGTTTTAAATGCCCCAGGCAGAATCCTTAAGTGGAGGGTAATAAGCAACATGCTTGTTTATATGTCACCCTATAAGTACTCCATCTTTCTTTTCCTGTGAAGTGGCTATCAGTGATCTTAGTGAAGCTGACCTGAAAGCTATAATCATCAATAGATTGTGATCTCTGGATTAAATATATTTTTTTCTGTTTGTCCCTTTCCCTTATTGAACAGTTTGCATGTGCATGTGTGTGTGTCTTGTCTGGTGTGCACACAAGGAATAATCTCATGTTATTTTGCTCCCACAGAAGGTGCTACAAGGCTGCATTTAAAGAGATGGTCAGGCTTAGTGTTCAGTTGGTAAGGGCTCACTGATCTGGCCCTGTTACAGTTTCAACACAGGCAGTCGCAGTGACAGGGTATTGCAGCATTTTTCTTTGACCAATGATATCAATAAAGGTGGTAGGGCCACCTTCCGCACCATCCCTTGTTCTTCTAAAAGAAAGCTGTTAATGGCCTTGCCGTGTTTGTATGTGTGTTGTCTGTGGAGGTGTGTCTGCTGACATTGTAGATTCCAAACATGTATGCCTCAGTGCCATTGGTCCTTCTGGATCGGATGAGCTTTGTATCAGGCTGGCATTAAAAGGAAGGGGAGAAGAAAGAAATTAGTATGGAAATTAGCCCTGTATAATGCCTTGGGCGATTGGAGGTGCTTTAAGGAGCAACGAGGAGGTGGGAGTTTGAAGCAGCAGATAGCTGCTCTGCAGAAAAGCAAGGGATATAGAGAGATTGCGTTCCTTGGGAGAGTTATTCTCCTTCTTGCTGTAAGGATTAAGGAAATAGCTTCTGAGAGGCATGGCATGCTGCTTAGTGCACGTTAATTGCACATCCAGTATTGAAACGTCTGCTCTGAGCAGATTGTGCTTTGTGTGTGTCTCTCTCTCTCTCTCTCTCTCTCTCTCTCTCTCTCTCTCTCTCTCTCTCTCTCTCTCTCTCTCTCTC
>JBBPCX010000032.1:313267-343012 GCA_037974365.1 Hydrocynus forskahlii
ATCAACCAAGGTTTATTATATACAGATCTCTTCTCTGCATGCTGACAAGAGAGTGCTAGAACAAGACAAGTTACACGTTTTTTTTTACATCTGCTTCAGCATGACGTAATGATATCGGTTCATCTCTGGGGCCAGTGGGTTTTGCCCATTCTATTTGTACACGTTTTATGAAACATGCTGACCAAGAACACCATGTACAGTTTTTAGAAAATACAGAAACTAGGCTGCCAGTAAATCCTCACCCTTCTCGCCAGTAAAGTTGTTCGCTCTCTCAGCCCCAAGATAGTTGGGGGTTTCACACTGTCCCAATATAGTTAGGGGTTTCACACCTTATCTTGGCCGATACTATTCTAATCTCCTTACTGTTCCCCCTGGCCTAACAGTAACCGCAGAACCATTTCTTATCAAGATACAGAGGTAAAATGTGATAGACTACACTACACTACGTACCTAAAAATGAGAAAAACACTGCAAACTGGTTAACTAGTAAATTTTCCCCCACAGTTACATCCTTTGAGGAACTCTTGACACAGGACCCTATATACCTAATGTGCACAACCCAAGAACAAATTAACCCCTAAACACAATAATGACTAAAACACCAGCTGGCTGAGAACTCTTACCGATCAGCTAACCAGGGAACACCCACACACCTGTGTGATAATACAAGTCCCCACAGTTCACTTAACGGCAGCCTCTAGCGGCAAAACTCACATACACATTCACCAGTATGGCAGTTATCAGTCCGATTAACTTATACCAGTTAAACTCCACTTCTAAAACCTAGATGCTGATAATGTAATTTTCACTTTTTCTGCCACAAGCTCAGACTAGCCGTCTGCTCTCCACCAGCATCACTCTTCTCCTTCCTTTCCCATAACACCCTTCTCACTGACTCTGGTACACAGGTCACCATACACTTTTAACCAAAAATTGCAGAAAATAAATATTTACATATTCAAAATTAAAATAAAATACAGGCCTTAAGAAATAAATATTTTCTGGCATAGAAACTTTCAAAAATATATTTTTCACTTTTTTTCTTCTTTTGTATATTTACAATTTTAAACAATTCAAATGTACAAGAACATATAGCACAGGGCTACACACTTAATGGTGGCCTATAGCAGGGAAATCCCCTGTCCTCAGTCGGGGACAGAACCAGGGACTGGGGCCTCAGCTTTGAGCCCCCTCCTTGGCAGGGTCAAAGACAAGAGAATCGCGAGCACACACCCGGAGCTACGATTGTGTCCACCAACCAGCCGCCCCTGAAGCCTGAATGTGCCCCCTCCTCGTCCCCCGAACTGATCCACGCCAGCAACCCGGGGATAGAGTACCGACTTGTCCTCGAAGGTTCCTCACACTGCTGGGTGCAGAGCGCCTCACTCCACTCGCTCATCTGCTGTCCCCACGAGCCCGTCGGGCAGTCCACTGCACCGCAGGTTAAGGTCAGTCCATTTGTCACGGGTAGTGCATACCCATCCAGGAAGGAAGTGCAGGCGCGGATTTCCATGTTCTCAGAAAAGCTTTTATATCCAATAGCAAACACAACAGCACAATGGCCAAAACTCTTCCAAAACCCAAAAGCGGACCAGGGAAACACCCACAAACCCGTGTCATAATACAAGTCACCATAGTTCATTTAATGGCGGCCTCTAGCGGCCGTTGACCAGGGACGTCACAGCAGAGAAGGATGTGATGGCTGATGACATCACTAATAAACTAATTAGAAACGCTATGCGCAAGGTTACACTCTCTACATTTGATAACATAAATTTGGAAAAAGCATGGACTTTTCACAGTATATACTGCATAAATAACAAATTGTTATATAGGATTTACTCTGTAAAACACTTGAGTTTTGTAGGCTGGAAAAGAAAAATGTTATCCATTTATTTTGTGTATATACAAGATTATTCTGGATGGATATGCAACAGTGTATTAAGGACAAATTAAACAGTGGTGTAGTGATTGGCTTGTTTGATATATTTTATTATAAAGAGAGCAATTTGAGGTCAAACAATGTGAATATTATTAAGCTACTGTTGTTATTAGGTAAAATGGGCAAAAACCAAACCAAGCTTCTTATATTTTTTGGTGTAACTAACACAGTATATAAATATGATGCAAAAGTGTAATAATAAAAAAGCACAAAAAGCATATAAACTTATTAAGTAATTCCAATGTATGTAATATTGTAATATTTTTTTGTTGTACCCTGGCAATATTTGTACATTGTGTTTTTGTATAATTATGTGTTTGTAACTTATGTTATTTGCTGAACAAAAAATAAATAAATCTATGGTTGAAAGTAGCGCCGCTTGTGCTCGCATACACATAGCATCTAGTGTTAAAAACAAACAGCCTTATATTTGGTTTGGTCAGCTTCAAATTTAATTTTGCACATTTTAAAGGAAAAAAACCCCAAAATGGTTCATTTTCTAATGCATACAGGTGTTTGACATGTGGGTGTTAAATATGCTATGAAAAGGCAAAGGCAATTATTGTAAAGTTAGCTGAATTGGCTTTGAATAGCATGGTTTTAGTAAGCAAAAAAATATATTATGATTGAAAGTGTCTCTATAGAGGAAAAAATGCTTCTCCGAGGTGTGCGTGTGTGCGTTTTCATCTTTGTGTGAGAAACTGACCTTATCTTGAATCTGACATCTCAGCTTCCTCTATTTAACCACAGGAGATTACCAATGTATCTCTTTCTCTTTCTCTTTCTTTCCCATATGCATTTTCACATGGGCATGCAGGAAGCAATCCACCCACCCCTCCACCCGAAACCCCGCCCCCATCCGTAGACCGATGCGTCCCCCTCACATTAAAAATGCTTCCGATGCCCCCGCATTTTCAGCTTCTCTCCCTCTCTCTTTTTGAGTCACACTTGACTTGCGGCTCATTCTCACATTCTCACATTTCTACAAAGCAGAAATCCAGAGGTGAGTAGCTTCGGGGCTGGGGACAGTTCTCAGCCTGAACCCAGATTAAATAACATTTCACTCCTATCTTGGCAGACATATTAGCAGCATGGTCCTAGACAGTGCATTGACTTAAGTGTTCACATGGTGGGTGAAGTGCCTGGACTGGGGCCTGGACTGGGTGAAGAACCACAGGAATTTTGTCTTCTTCCGAGTTAGCGTTTTTTTCTCTCAAACTTTGCCTGACTCAGATAGAGCTGTTACAACCTGGTTGATTTGAACAGATCTGATAGTAACATCAAGTATTGCCAGTGCCAAGGTTTCTGGAGGGATTCCGTACTGTTTTTCCTGATCCATAGGAACTTCATTAAAGTGGTGCAAATGTATCATGCAGTGTGTGTTGGATATTTTCAGTGGAATGCTCCATGAACATTGTTATAGATTTACAGAGGAGATGCCTTTTTCTTGCTCTTTTTTCATGCTCTTGGCCCTTCTCTGCCACAAATATTCGAACACACATACACCCACTGACTTTTCATTCAACAGACACACCGAGCTTAGAGCAATATGATCCCTGTTTCCCCCCACTGCTCTTCTCATACTCTACAATCAACCTTTCACACACAACTTCCCTCACTTCTTTCTTCTCCTCAGCTATAAGTCAGTGAGGATGTGTCCTCTGGAGCCCATTACTGTCTTATGTTTGACTGCAGACTTTATTATGGTTCCCTGACAGAATGTGATCTGAATGTGTCACAAGGTGAGGAAGTGCACTGATCGTACCTGGCTTAGGAAGTTCGCCCATGTAGCGTGAAGGAAAAGCCCAGACGCGGACAGAAGCGAGAGGGCTGGTTAGTCACGCTGGTTGTTCTATGAATGCTCTAGATTAAGAGTTTGAATCCCACAAGAATCCTCGTTCACACTCATACACAAGACTAGAGTACTCACGTGAGATTTTGGTTGAGTTGAGAAGCGACTGAGTTGGTTGGGCGTTGAGAACTCAATGACTGAGCCCTGACGAAAACTTACTTCCTGTTTATATACTCAGTGACGCGCTCATATCATGTGACCTTTGCGCATCACCTGACTTGTGCATGTGACAGTCGCCACCCCCCCACCCCCCGACGGTCCAGGCTGAGAGGATACCCTGTATGAGAGTGGGATCCAAGATGAACCGCCCGGGGACCCAGGACCGCTCCTCCGGGCCGTAGCCTTCCCAGTCGACTAGGTACTGAGTGCCACAGCCACGGTGTCGCGAATCCAGGATCCGCCGGACAGTGTAAGCAGGACCACTGTCAATGAGCCGGGGCGGCGGAGGGTCCGGTGCAGCAGGAACCAGAGGAGACGTGATGAATGGCTTGAAGTGGGAGGCGTGGAAAACCGGATGGATGCGGAGAGAAGCAGGCAGCTGGAGCCGGAAGGTGACAGGATTGATCCGGTGAGTGATGCGGTAGGGTCCAATGTAGCGAGAGGTGAGTTTCGGTGATTCGGTGAGGAGGTGATGGTTCTTCGTGGATAGGTAGACCCTGTCACTGTCCTGGTACAATCGTCCCGGTGGGTGTCGACGGCGATGTTGTAGTGTGTAGCAGCGGTTGGCTTTCTGGATGGCTTCCCTGGCCTGCTGCCAGAGCCGTCGACACCTGCGGACCAACTGTTGGACCGACGGCACGTCAACCTCCAGCTCTTGATGGTCAAGAAGCCGTAGCATACCTCAAATGGGCTCATCCCAGTGGCAGAGGAGATGAGGAGGTTGTGTGATAACTCAGCCCAGATGAGGTAGCGGTCCCAGGAGCGCTGACGATCAGCCACAAAACATCTCAGGAAGCGCTCCAGCTGTTGGTTGGTCCGCTCCATCTGACCGTTGGTCTGTGGGTGGTATCCGGATGACAAGCTGCACGAGACCTCGATCAGACGGCAGAAGGCCTTCCAGAGCCGAGCGGTGAACTGGGGCCCTCTGTCCGAGACGATGTCCTTGGGGAACCCATGCAATCGGACTTCATGCTTGAGAACAAGTTCTGCAGTGGTCTTAGCTGTGGGGAGTCCCGGGAGAGCCACCAGGTGCACGGCCTTGGAGAATCGGTCCACGATGGTGAGGACGGTTGTCTTCCCTTCAAACTCCAGCAGTCCGGTGATGAAATCCAGCGCAATGTGCGACCAGGGACGGCGAGGGACCAGGAGAGGCTGGAGGTCTCCGGGACATGGATTGTTCGTGTTCTTGGCCCTGGTGCACACCACGCATGCCTGGACAAACTCTGTGACGTCACTGACCATCTTGGGCCACCAGAAGGTGCGCCAGAGCTGGGTGAGCATCCTATTAACCCCTGGGTGGACGGCCAGAACAGATGAATGTGCCCACTGGAGGGTTTCAGAACGAAGAGGAGTGGGCACGTAGAGTCGTCCAGGCGGAGTGGCCGCCGGTGGGGGCTCCAAGGCCTGCCCCTGGCGAACTCGATCTTCCAACTCCCACCGGAGGGGCAAAACAATGATCTCGGATGGAATCACAGGCGCGGGGTCCGTCCAGGGAGGATCTCTCTCATGTGCGCGAGAGCGCATCCGCCTTAGTGATTTTGGACCCCGGACGGTAGGAGATGGTAAAATTGAACTGTTCAAAGAACAGTGCCCACTACGCCTGGCGAGGATTCAATTGTTTCGCCTGCTGGATGCCGATTAGATTTTGGTGGTTGGTCCAGATGGTGAATGGGTCACGGCCGCCCTGAAGCCAGTGACACCACTCTTCCAGAGCCCACTTGATGGCCAACAGTTCACGGTCCCCTACCCCGTAATGCTGCTGAGTGGGATTAAACTTTCTGGAGAAGAAACTGCAGGGGTGCAGTTTCTGGTCTGGACCTCGTTGGGAGAGAATGGCTCCTATGCCCACATCGGAGGCATCCACTTCCACAACGAATGGCTTGGCAATGTCCGGGTGGATGTGGATGGTAGCAGTGGTGAAGAGATGACAGAGATGATGGAAGGCTTTAGTGGCTTCGGTGGTGAGATAAAATGGTGATTTGGAGGGTTTGGTGAGAGCAGTAAGACTGAACTGAAGCCCCGGATGGAGCGGCGATAGAAATGAGCAAACCCCAGAAAGCACTGGAGCTGTTTTAGCGAAGTGGGTAGAGGCCAGTTTCGCACAGCGTCCAGCTTCTGGGGGTCCATGGCCACACCCTGAGGCGTAATGACAAACTCCAGGAATGTGGTGGAGCGCTGGGGGAAAGCGCATTTTACCAGCTTGCAGAACAGTCAATGGGCCAGCAACCTCTTTAACACTGCTCTGACATGCTGGTGATGTTCCTCTTCAGTCTTCGAGTAAATGAGGATATCATCCAAATAGGCGAATACCCAGCGACCCAGCATGTCACGGAGAACATCATTTATGAGTTGTTGGAATGCAGCCGGACTATTGCACAAGCCAAACGGCATAACCAGTGTCTCATAGTGGCCGGTGGGAGTAATGAAGGCCATCTTCGACTCGTCACCCTCTCTGATGCAGATGAGATTGTAAGCGCTGCGGAGGTCCACCTTTGTAAAGATGCTGACACCAAAGAGGGTGTCCAGGGCAGTGTGGGTAAGTGGTAGTGGATGACGGTTCTTCACTGTTATTTTATTGAGACCCCGATAGTCGACGCATGGGCGGAGTCCGCCGTTCTTTTTCTTCACGAAGAAGAACCCTGCGGCTGCTGGAGAGGAAGAGGATTGTATAGTCCCCTGGCGAAGACCCTCGGTCACGTATTCCTCCATGGCCTGCTGCTCGTCCTTGGACAGGGCGTACAATCGGCCGCGGGGTGGAGTCATGCCAGGAAGGAGATTAATCTCCTTCCTCCATGGCCTGCTGCTCGTCCTTGGACAGGGCGTACAATCGGCCGCGGGGTGGAGTCATGCCAGGAAGGAGATTAATCTCCAGGCCGGTGAGGAGGGAGTTGGATGGCCCTATGCTTGCTGAAGACTTCCTGGAGGTCCTGGTACGGCTCAGTGATGGCGGTGGCATCGATGTCGGGGTCTGAGGACTCCCCAGAACACGTCCCAGCCAGCGCCGTGAGACAGAGCTCCATGAAATCAGGGGGTCATGCAACAGAAGCCAGGGTAGCCCAGGATGATGGGTGGTGAGATGAGGTGAGTGATGAGAAATTGAATCTTTTCTTGGTGGTCGTCGATGACTAAGTGGATAGGGACGGTGCGTTGGGTGATAGGGCTGTGCTGAAGGGGTCGACCGTCAATGGCGGTGATTTTTAACGACTGGGATAACGCTTCGAATTCCAGACCCAACTGAACGGCGTAAGAGTGGTCAATAAAATTGCCAACTGCCCCTGAATCAACAAAAGCAGTGACACTGACCTGTTTGTGGCTGTGCTGGATCTGGGCCTGAACCATGAAACGAGGTCGGGTTGGAGGAGGTGGTGAGAGCAAACCCGGGTGAAGACCTCCGCTTCTTCACCGGGTCTGACCGTTTCCCGGACGGAGCGGACAGATGGCTCGATGATGTTCAGGAGATGCGCAGTATACGCAGAGCCCCTCCTGATAGCGTCAAGCCTGGCTCAGAGAAGCGCGCCCTAACTGCATGGGTTCCCTGGCTCCTGAGTGGGCATCCGATGGAGGTGGAGGTTCCTGGGTCGCAGCCACGATCTTGCAAGGCACAGTTGTAGGCGTGGGCGGCAGGGTACGAGGAGCTGACCGAGGACGGGTCACACCGTTCCATTTCTCCGGGAGTGAAATTTTAGGTGGAAGAGGTCGAGGAGATGATGATGATGAAGATGGAAGAGGAGACGGAGCGGTCGGCTGGAGCAGAGGCGTCGCGGCAGGGGCAGCGGGATGAGTCTGAGGCAAGAAAGTAACCTGTTGTTTCAATCCGGCTACTTCCCGCTGCAGGTTCTCAATCTCCTTTCCCTGCCGGTCCACCAGTGCTGCCAGCGCGAGCCAGTCCGCTGAGCTCACTACAGCCAGCTCAGACATTCTGTCACCGATGTTAAAGTGAACGAGAACGTACCTTGCAAGTGTAGATCGCCCATGTAGCATGCAGGATGAGCACAAGCGTGGACAGAAGCAAGAGGGCTGGTTAATCACGCTCTTAGATTCCCAACGGAACCTTCGTTCACACTCATACACAAGGTAAAGGGTATACTCACGTGAGTGAAGCGATTGAGTTGGCAGGGCAATTAGGAACTCAATGTCTGAGCACAGAGGAAATCCCGTTTCCTGTTTATATACCCTGTGATGCACTCATTTCCTATGACTTTTGTGCATCACCTGACCTGTGCATGTGACAAGAATGGTGGAGGCATGACCATCACCAGTGGCTGTGAAGCAAGAGTCTCTATAAAGGTTCCTCACACTCCTTCCATCTATTCCCCCTTTAGGAGCAGGAATGTCCTCCTACTGCTCCTCCGCCATCGGTGTGGGTGTCTCTCCCGGCGTATTGTATAGGACTACACAATATTGCCTGCATGGTCTGGCCTTACTCTGATGCCTATCAGGACCTAAAAGTTGGTCTAAAAGAAATGTGGTGTGTATGAATGTCGAACCCCGACTTTTGTGGGCCAGAGATCATCTGGATTTGTGCCCTTGTTACATGCCTTCTCTGCCTCAGTTTGAGGTTCTGGGTAAGGGGTTTAAAAATATGGCAGGCAGGCATAACTCCTGTCCCCGAGCCAGAGTCCTGCACGGGTCTACTTTTCGAGACCCGCACCCGCACAGTACAGCACCACACGATACCGTACTCAAGGGTACCTCAGTGGTGACACTAGCAGTTGGGATTCGAACCCCCAACCCTCTGATTGCAGGGCCTATGCGCTAACTACTAGGCCATCCACTAATAATAACTTTAAATGTTATACTTTAAATAATAAAGTTTTATGATTTATGAAGTTATTATTAGTATATATTTTTATTTCTGATTTCATATGTTGCATTTACTGTTTGACATTAACAATACTATAAATATTTAATATTTTAATGCAATGAAAATGCTAAGACATTTATAGTCCCTTGTTTTAATGAGTAGTGATAGCAGGGAATTCTCATGAAGGAACAATCTCTAGGGAATCCGTTTCCACACGTCAGACATTCTTTGAGACAAAGCTAGACTAAGCGAAAACGTTAATCTGGTCCTGACCAGGTTTGTTCTCCAGTGTAAGTTACCATGGAAACACAGTGGGGATTCTTTTAAACCGTGTTGATTGACCGGAATTCCCACTTAAATAAGTGAGACTTTTCGAAGTAAGCCAGACTTTCCCTTAATCCAGTTTCGTGGAATACCCCCCAGCACAGCATTCATATACCAGTCAGTGTTGATGTATACACACAAGCCCCTTCCAGGGTATTACTGGACTGGTCTGCCTCTCTGTCTGAGCAGAACGTTAGCATGTTGCTTATCTGGATAGCCATCAAAACAAAACAGTCCCCAATTGTAAACCAAGGTAGCTTACCTTGTCCATCAGTCCGTCCTCAAAGTTTGTTGATATCTTAAGTGTAGCAGAGTCTAGTTGTTCTGATACACATGAGTGAAGGCTTGTTGTGAAAGTCAACTGAAACTACATTTTAGCACCAAAGAGTGGCCTTCTATATAACCATCGTCTACCAAAACAAACCCATGTACTATCTATGTGACTTTATAGATGTGCAGTATAAATCCGCATCAGGGAAGCCAATGGGAAGCTAAATGCCAGGGAATTCAGTGCCTCAAATGTGTAGGTTATATAGCGGCACTACGTTTGGGCATGGTACCCCAACACATCTTATCTCTTCCCTGGGAGGGTGCCTGAGTTTGTAGTCAACTTTGTAGTCATAGCTATCTCTTGAGCCCGTCCGTGTGAATGGTGTCAAGGCTTTGCAGGTCCGTTGATTGATCCAGATATGTAAAACAGTGATAATTTTGATTTTGATTTAGCCTTAGTTTTAGTCTTTTTACTAAAATACATATTTATTTCTATCATATTTTAGAAATTTGATCATTAAAAATGTAGGCAAATGCATTTTTGTAACATTTTGGTCTGTTTGAAAATGTTTAATGCTTGCGCCTCTGCCTTCATCTGACAAGAATAAACAGAGAGGATGGTAGGAGGATGGTAAATGATGTGACTGAACAAGACAATAGAGAAAAGTGAAGTGAAAGCGACCATTCTGTCACACATAAACATACCACAGCACACTGTGTGACCAGCACGAAATTCTTCATCAGCAATTAACCCATTCACCAAGCGAAGTAGAGAGCAGTGTGTGGGGATGGTACCTCAGAGGTGTCATTAGCAGTCTTGGGAATCGAACCCACAACTTTCTGATCGAATGTCTTAACCACTAGGCCACCAGCTGCCTCAATGGAAATTAACCACTGGAAAAAGGTCCCTGCTTTTTTAGCAACCATTGGCCAACTTTTTTGCCTGGATTACAGTTTCTGGCCAGGATGACCACAGCAAACTAGAATAAGTCATGTGACACAAAATTTCAGAACAGAGCAACACTTACTGTTATCCTCTTTAGACTGTCAAAAAATAACACATAACCTTTTTAAGTACTAGAGTAACTGTGAGCTGTAAGAACTATATATAAGACTGTATAAATATATAAATAAATAAATATAAAAGATGTATGATTAGCACAGGGAAGCTATTTTTTTGTCCTAAAACTCTGATAGCCGACATCAATAGGTCAGGCAAATACTTCTGAATTTTTTTTATTTATAGACTGACTCTGATATTTAGATACATGTCTACAAAGCTGTTTATAATACATGAAATCAATGAAAAGATAAAGCTACATAAATCAGAATATATTTTATCATTATGTCTGTTTATATTTTCACTGGTTTGCCTTGTTTCACTTGTGTTTCATGCCTGTAAGTTAAACTGTTCCTGATTTATGAAGCAGCAATGCTATATCAGTTTGAAGGGGCAAGGTTACAGTGTCAAATTACTATTACAAATTATGACAGATAGTATAATACTTGATGTCTTGACTTGCATGTGACATATGCTTTCATGATCTCAAATATTCTCAACTATTATGACAGTTACCAATAATGGTAATGTGGCATGAGGGACAAGAAGGAAAACCAGTTTACAAATTGTAGTTAGACAATAGTATGACTACGCCACTTAAGGGAATTGCACCCAAAGCAATAATAATCAAACCCCATGTTGGATCCAAGGACACATTTTCGACTCACAAATAGGAAGAGGCATGATCTTACCCAAAATTACACAATTATTGGGGTTTAAAAAAAATATAAATATAAAACCCAGGGCACTGCCTGAACACTGCTGTACCACACCTGTGTTGTTCTGTGTTAGAACAACACAGGTTTGGTTCCAGCTTTCTACTCTTTGCCTCCAGTCATTGCTTTGATTTGTATAATTCCAAAAGCAACACACCTAATTTAACATAATGAAATATCTGAGCCAGCCCAGGTATTTCATGGGAGCTACAAGTAATACTAGGCTCCCATAAGGAAAGAGGTCTGGAAATGGTTATGAAAACACTTTGTCATACATAAAACCACTGTTTTCTGTATTAATGTTATTTGCATTTATTGTAATATTCGTACTTTGTTAGAAGCTTGACACTATTGCCCAGTAGTAAACACCTTTAAAGTATAATTTTCTCAGGTGCCTAAGACTTTTGCACAGTACTGTATGTGGACAAATTACACTGATTGTGAACATCTACACTTGCAGAATGTGAAGCCTGTTTTGGCTTACGGAGAGCAAGGCTGAAATATACATGTGTTTATTTTCTAGCAAATTAAGGGGTAGGATTTCATCATTTCAGTCAGTAAAACGTTTTTTGTTGAGTGCGGCACCAACCTGAGATGTACTTCTTATATGCTTTGTAACATAATGATTCTCTTTCTGTGATAGACTGTATGTCATTCTGACCAGTTATTTTACCAAACTATGGCAATTTTAGCTTTACAGCAAGGGTTCTCAATCTTTTGCAACTTACAACCCACACAACAGACCACATGAAGCACTGGTTTAGAGAATAAAAAAAAAACAAAGACAGTTTTGTATCAAATGCAATTACAACTACAGATATGACAGTCCGTCAAAAGAAATGTAGAACATTCGCACCTACTAAACCAAAAGTTTGAAACTACATACTTTACACTCATTGAAAAACATATGTCCATATAGACAGAGATAATATAGGATTTGGAAAGAGGACTCACCTTGTCTCATCTTGTTTACTATAGCAGGTATCACTGACATGGTGTATGATTAACTTGGCCAAGATGTACAGCCACATGGGAGTTGTTTGAAAGGCAAGCAAAAAGTTGTTGTGGGCAAAATCAGTTGTGATGGCTGGTTGCCTCGGGACTTGTCAGAGATCAATATAACAGGAGTGACAGCAGAACACTTGATTAAAAGTGACTGCTACATCTGGTAGCCTTGGTCATTACTTTCCCACTCCTGTGCCCTAGGGTGACGTAGCATGAAGTGATGGGGCCCAGGTAGACCACCATTACCCCTCTCTGCCCTTACAGGTAGGTCTCAGAAATGCAGCATAAATGGCGACACACAGCTGGAGTTCAGGGAGGATGCGCTTGCCAGCTTACTTTATATGTGTGGTGAGGTATGATTTATGATTGCGTGACCTAATTACGAAGCCTGTGGTCAGCGGCTACATATTTAGGTACCTAGTTCTTTCCTCCATCATGGCCAAGTGATAACAACTCACATTAAAGAGATACTGATATTAAAGTGGTGACTGAGGTTGATATTGTTAATCTCTTCACTACCTGGAGATACTTTACCTGGGTAAAGTATCAAGCCAATCCAATTCAAACAAAGCCGTATAATGGTGACATGAAACATGCCTGAAAGTACAGTGTTTTGCAAATGGATGGTGAGTGGGACAGATGGGGCTCATGGTAGATGCAGCATGAGGCGCAGCAGTCAGTAAATAGGAATAAGTTCCAGAAGTCCACCTGATAAATCTTTCATTGCTTCTGTTAATGTTCAGATTGAAGCTTGGTAGTATCACAAATTATTGCATGTTTCCAGGAATGCAATTTTTCAAAGAGCATTAACCCATTTAATCCCAAAATTATGCCTGAAATGTAGTTTTGAGATTGTGGAATTCAGACAAACTATGAATAAATGTATATATTTCACATGATCATGTTTATGTGGGGTGTGTAATTTTTTGGAGGGTTGATTAAGAAAAATGGGAAATTTTTTTATGGGCTAAAAAGTAAATTAAAAACATGATAGCTGAGTGTGTCCGCTTCAACTGCATTGTTCTTGGCATTGTCCATTGTCACAAGTAAGGTGCCATTTGGTCGGTCAAATTTCCATTCCGCTATAATTTTCGTTACTATTTCTGATAAATGGTCACTTGTGTGACTTTCATACACAGTACGTGTCGGGAGAACAGAGATTGCAAATACCCAGTTGCCGGTAATGTAGTGTGCTGGTTCCTCTGTTGCATGGGAGGTCCATCCATCTGTAGTTCAAGCACTGAACTGAATGCGGTTGGCTCGGCACTTTGTATCTGAGTTACAGTACAAGGATTAAATGCCTGAATCTGTTGTCTTCAGCAACTGAAAAGAAGCGCATATGGCCAAGTGGGGAAGCTTGATGGCCTAGTAGTTAGGGTGTTGCCCCTACAATCAGAAGGTTGTGGGTTCGAATCCCAACTAGTGTCATCACTGAGGTACCCTTAAGCAAGATACCATCCCCACACACTGCTCCCCGGGTGGCAGGCCACTGCTTCACTTGGTGAATAAGTTAAATGCAAAGAAAGAATTTCATATTGTTCACACTGTGCTGCAGTGTGTTCACGCATGCCTATATAGGACCACTTTACTTCCAAAGCCCTGATAACTGCGATTGCCTTGTTAATGGCTCAATACAGATTTCATGGTGTAGTTCCATCATGCTGTCTTTATTTTTACAGCACTGTTTATCATTTTCTCTTTTTTCTTTTTTTCTTTTCTTTTCTCTTTTTTAACCTGGTCTAAATTTTAGCTAATGCAAGTTTTGTCTCTGCAGTTTTCCACTGATCAACTGTGACAATTTCTTGCATACTGTACATTGTCATGGTGTAGTCTAAGGAGTAAAATTCATGTGCTCACATTTGAAATTCAATAAGATAAAGCACAATTTGTAGAACGGCTTATAAACTGGTATACTACTAGGAACAAGTGTGACCAGGGAAAGACCAATAACATGTAGAGCAGGGAGGGCCGCTAGGAATAAACAGTGATTTTCCAAGCAACCATAAAATCGTTTGCACTTAATCGCACTGTAAAAGGGGTTCAAAATAAAAAAAAATAAAAATTGTCAGGGTACATAGGACATTTTTCAGTGTATGGATTCTGGTGTTGGGTTAACATGCACCTTTTATACATCATTGAATAAGATTGAAATTAAGTGTGAAATTAGATCTATGTTACACACACCGGTCACATGTGTAGGATCACAGATTCTGATCCATTTAAGAAATTATCACGGGATTTAAGGTTTTTTAGCTGCCACAAGCTTTGACTTTGGAGAAGCAGATGTGCAGGAAACATGTTACCCCCAAGCACCTCTTGCCACAGGGCTCAGGGACAGGGCCCCACTGTTGAGCAAGGATGCATGTGTTTCGTCACAGGCTGTTAGGACATCTTTACGACTCGCGGGCTTGAGTTGGGTGAAAGACTGGCCAGATAATCAAGATGGACTTTGGTTCACCCCGCTGCAGATGATCAGCCGGTCCCCTCTTTAACAAAGAGACCCTCACGCCGAGGACACTCGACACACACTCCGTCCCTTTTCCTGCCACACTCACACACACACACAAACAGAAAAGGTCCCTTTTTCCCCAGATCGAAGAACCAAAGGGGCCAATTTATGTGTTCTTGCAATGTGTCTAAAAGTTATATGAAGTGTGAATGTGTTTTCATTGATCAAGTCCAATGTAACCCTAGTCCCGGGAGAACCACCGCAGGGACAACCACGGCCCCCACCCAGAAAAGGGCAGAGGAGCCAAGCAACTGCCAAGAGTCAGCCAGCGCTCACCCGAACATCCAGCCCCGGACATCGAGGAACCACCAATGCACCGGTGGCTGGGGGCATCCCTAACTGGCAGGGCGTGGTGGTGAGGTAGGGGGACCTGAGATGTTGAGTGAGGCGGAGTCTAAGACCTGACCTGACATGTGGACATAGACAAACAGGCACACATATATACAAGCATACGTTCCCACCCTCATGCACATCAACAAATATTCACACATGTGACATGCAGACACACAGAGAATAACGCCATACACACACTCTCACTCCCCATATATACTCTATACTGCGGCTCCAAGGTCCGACAATCCGCTGCCAGACCCTGGAGCCGAACCCCTTTTTCTCTGCCGTGGAGACAGGAAGACCAGACCCCGACCGGACAGCCAGTTCATCCTCTCAGCCCCCAGCCCCAGACAGTGAACAGAGAACCGGGGTGTGAAAAAAAAAAAAAAGACCCCATGCTTCCCTTCGCCCGCTCAAATGTAGTGTTGTTGTGTGTTGTTCTAAAGTGCTTTAAAACAAGGGAGGGGCATGACACCAACCACCCTCCGCCAGCTTGTGTCAGCTCAGCCCCTCTCAAGAGCCCTCAATGTCTACATGCAATTAAAATTGAGAAGTGGGTACCGGCACCAGAGGTCAGGCTGAATGAACAGCCCACCCTCTGGGCGCCATTCAGAGTGCCCACCCCCAAGGCCCTAAAAGTGCTGCATGAGTCGTTTACGGTACATGCAGAGCTTGCTCAGCGGCTCATGGCTCTGGAGGAAGCCTATCAAGAGCTGTCTGCCGAATGCCAGATGCCACAGGTAGCAGCCCCGACTTTTTCCCATTCCCCTCAAAGCCACAAACCATATCATTACATGAAAAATCAGATGGGGGAAACGGAAAGTGGGATGAGTTCTTGACTAACCTAAATCTAATAAATCTAATTGAGTTCCAGCTGCCCCGCTACACCACAGACCGGGGACAGATTGCACCTCTCATCTCCCTTCGCACCAGGCAGGCAGCTGAGTGGGCCATCGCGGTCTTGAGGGTAGACTCTGATGTAACACATTCCTACCCAGAATTTGTCCGCCAACTCAGGGCCACTTTCCAACATCCAGATACTGAGGTGGCACTGAATCACACCTCTACTACCTGCAGCAACTGACAGCAGCCCCATCACTCACCTGACCTCCCCCCCTTACCTTCACTATTTCTGATCACAGTGAAACGGTTCAGTTCTATGTCACCACACTCACGTCACCCCCTATTCTCCTCAGATATCCCTGGCGCCTCCGTCATGACCTGCTCATCTCCTGGACTAGAAATTAGATTCTTCAGTGGGGCCCGATTTGTCAGGAGCTATGTCTCCGTGCAAAAGCTGGGACGTGCTTTGGGGAGTCGGAAGCCCCCGAGGTTGCCTTGGAGGCAATTCCAATACTGCACTGTCACCTGGCAGAGGTTTTTTGTAAAAAGCGTGCCACCAAACTGCCTCCTCACCGGCCATATGACCTGGCGATTGACCTCCTGACAGGCACGGTACCACCCCCACAGCCGATTATTTTCTCATTCTGGTGTAGAGCAGCGTGCTATGGAGGAGTTCGTGGCAGAAGGGCTGGGCCAGGGTACTGTTCATCCCTCCTCTTCACCAGTGGCCATGGGTTTCTTTGTTAAAAAGAAAGACAATGGCCTCTGTCCATGTGTCGACTATCAGGGGCTCAATCATATAAGAGTGAGGAATAGGCATCCGCTTCCACTCACTAATACCACCCTAGATGTCCTCTCTGGTGCTACAGTCTTCACAAAATTGGACCTTTGGAGTGCATACAACTTGCTTTGCATCAAGAAAGGTGATGAGTGGAAGATGGCTTTCATAACACCCACGGGTCACTACGAGACCCTTGTAATCCCCTTCAGCCTTTGCAATATTCCCCACTGTGTTCCAGCAGTTCATTAATGACATTTTGCTGGACATGCTGGGGCACTGGACTTATGTGCATCTGGATGATATCCTGATATACTCTAGGACCTTGGAGGAACATATCCAGCATGTGAGGGCAGTTCTTCAGAGATTGCTGGCCCACCAACTGTACTGTAAGTTGGAAAAATTGGCCCCTACCCAAAACGCTTCAGCAGCTCCAGCGATTTCTGGGGTTTGCTCATTTCTATCGATGCTTTATCTGGGGCTTCAGTTCAGTTACAGCATCCTTTTACCACTCTCACCAAACCCACCTGGTCTGGATTCCACTTGACCAAAGATACCCTCCAAACCTTTCATCAGTTATTCCTACTCTTCACCAAAGATCCCATGCTCCGACATTGTCTTGGACAGAGGGCCACAATTTTTCTAACCAACCTCTCTCTTTTATTTGAGTTCCAACCCAGCCACTATCCTTCGGACCGGAACAGGATCGCACTTCTCACCTTCATTCTCACTGGGCAGGCAGCAGAATGGGCTACAGCCATCTGGAGGTCCAACAGTGACGTGGCTTACTCATATCCAGCCTTTACAAAGCAACTCAAGTTGGCCTTCCAACATCCTGAGAGCGAGGTGGGGGTGGACTCCAAACTTTATCACCTGCGACAAGGCGACCATCCTGTCAGTAAATATACTGCTGAATTCCGGACCCTCGCTGTCCAGACCAAATGGAGCGATGTGGCCCTCCACACTGCCTTCTATGAGGGCCTCTCCACTTGCCTAAAGAGCGAGTTGACAGGACACGAACTGTCTGAAACCCTTGAAGGAATGATTCAACTCAGCCTCCATATAGACCTTCGTCTAAGCTCACTACCCAAGGCTACTCCCCGGACCAAATTCTTTGAAACCGCCTCTACTTCAGACTCCAGACCTCCACCCGCCTCAGAGGCCCACTCAACTGGAGCCGGGGAACCCATGCAGCTTGGACACACCTTCCTGTCCATGGCGGAGAAGGAGAGACCCTATTGCGAAGGCCTCTGTGCCTATTGCGCCTCCCCCGATCACCATTGTGCCATCTGCCCTCTTTGTCCGGGAAACGGTCAGACCAGGTGAATAGGGGGAGGAACTAACGCTGTCTGCCACCTCCTACCTGTCAACCATTTCTCGCCTTACAGTACAGGTAAGTCTTGATCTGGGCCACCAACGGATCGCGACCACTGCCTTCGTTGATTCGGGGGTAGCTGGGAATTTCATCGATCAGGCTTATGCTGCCCAGTTGGGGATTAACTTTGAGGTGTTATTTCAGCCTGTCACCATTCTCGCTGTCGACGGTCGGCCCCATTCACCAGTCCCATCACCTAGCGCACTCAAAACCTTACCATGACCATCGAAGATCACTCCGAAGAACTCCACTTCTTCCTCACTCGCCTTTCTTCACCTCCTCTCATCTTGGGGCACCCTTGGCTCATGAAGCACGACCCCATAATTTCTTGGACACGCCACAAGATTCTTCAGTGTGGCCGACCTGTCGGGAGTTCTGCCTCCAAGTGAAGGCCAAGACTTGCTCAGGGGAGTCCGAGGCTCCTGACATCGACCTGAAGGCCATTCCTGTCCCGTATTGCGACCTGGTGGGGGTCTTTAGTAAACAAAGAGCCATCTGCCTTCCTCCTCATTGCCCCTACGACCTGGCCATAGACCTCCAGCCTGGCGTGGTACCACCCCATGGCTGGGGAACAGAAGGCCATGGAAGAGTACGTAATGGAGGGTCTTCGGCAGGGGCCCATTCAGCCTTCCTCATCCCCCTTTGTTAAGAAGAAAGACGGGGGTCTTCGCCCCTGTGTTGACTATCGGGGGCTCAACAATATCACTATACAAAAACTGTCATCCTATCCTGCTCACCAACACTGCCCTGAACGCCCTCTCTGGTGCCAAGATTTTCACCAAATTGGATTTACGGAGTGCCTACAACCTGGTCCGCATCAGAGAGGGTGACGAGTGGAAGACGGCCTTCATAACCCCCACCGGCCACTACGAAACCTTGGGAATGCTGTTTGGTTTTTGCAATAGTCCTGCCGCCTTCCAACAGTTCATTAACAACGTCCCCCATGACATACTGAGTAGATGGTGTTTCGCTTACCTGGATGATATCCTGATCTACTCCTGGACCTTGGAGGAGCATGTCAGGGCAGTTCTCAAAAGGTTGCTGGCCCACCAGTTGTTCTGTAAGTTGGAGAAATGTGCTTTCCACCAGCACACCACCACATTCCTTGGCTTCGTCATCTCTTCACAGGGTGTGGCCATGGATCCCCAGAAGCTGGAAGCTGTGTGTTCTTGGCCCCTACCCACAACGCTCAAACCCACAATGCTTTCTGGGGTTCGCCAACTTCTACTGTCGATTAATCCGGGGCTTTAGTTCAACTGAGTTAACCAAACCTTCGTTTGGACCTTTCACTCTCACTCCTCAAGCCATTCAAGCCTTCAAACATCTGTGCCTTCAGTTTTCCTCAGCTTCCATCCTCCTTCATCCAGACCCAGCCAAATCGTTCGTTGTCCAGGTGATGGTGCAATTTATCGTAGAGCAGTATTGCACCCTTCAAGCTAACTGGCTTGAAATAATTCATTACACAAACATAAACAACCACTGGGAATTCCTCCATCAAAAATCCTGACTGCAAGCATAGCCACTGATATAATGACTATTTAATGCAGAGTCCTAGTAGTCAGCTGGCTTCTTTCTGCATTAGCCAGTTAGTAGGGGGAAAAAAAAACATTTCAATAGGCCACCCACAAGAAATCCCCTGAAAGCACTTAAGGTTTTCCCCACTGTCAAGACGCATAATCAAAATGGGTTTAATTAGGTTTTAAAACAGAAAAATATTATTAGAAAGGCAACCGATATGCCACTGTATGTGACACACAGGCGAGTAGATGTGCACAACATATGTACAATGATGGTTGGATTTTTCATTTTGGCCAAAGTGTTCCTTTATTGTAAATTACTGTAAATAAATTTTATTTAATATAACACCAAACCATGATAGTCAGTTTATCATGAAGATTCACAGAATGTGAAATGTAGGAGGTGTTTTTAAATAGCATAAGCAAAGCAAAAAGAAATACTAACACAAACACAGCCCAAACTGTACTGAAGCACTTCATATCTTTAAATGGAAGAGTGTGCTTCCTAAAAAGTCTATATAGATTTGTGGTATGCTCTCACTTTTAGCAACTTGCAAGTGCAAAGAGGCCACAGTGGTCCCACGGGTTGTTGCCCTTCCAAGAAGGGATGCCACTAAGCCTGTCACTGGGGGAGAGTGGTGGCATGTCACTGGGGCTGTTTTCGTATAGATACATTGGGAGGCAAGAAGCCTGTGACAGGAGAAAGCATTTGATTCGACACCTGATCCCTGGGCTCCTGTCTGCAGTTGCTCCAATGAAACAGCCGAGAGAGCAGCAACAGCAAAACACTTGGTATTTGCAACAGCAGCCATCTAGTAATATACACTTTAATTATGACAGTGAAAAAAAGGGAACAAAAAAACTCTGATGGGAAGTGGAAGGCTTTAAACATCCTGATTGTTGATTGAGGGTTTCTAGTTCACTTCAGAGAATGGAGAAAGTCCATGCAGGAAGTGAGCACTACCATCTGCCCTGCCCAGGCCGTGCAAATCAAAACTACTAAACCAAATTTTAGAGTTCTCTCCAGGTTGTGTATCCCTGACCCAAGAATCTGAGGCAGTGGCAGATGAACCTTAGTATAACCAAGATATAGGCAATGAATAATTGCTTAGAAAGTACAGCTGCACAGCACCAAAGAAGTAACACTTTAATCTGCTAATCAAGGCTAGAATGAACGAGTGGCCATTTGGCTGCTGCACAGTGTGGAATTCCAAATGCCAGGCAAAGAGGCATCTCTGCATCCTTCGTGTGTCTTGGAGTGGAATTAGCACTTTCATTACTGGAGCTTACACCATAGCTGCTCAGCTGGCTGGGGTCACAGTAAATTATATGTTTGCCAGTGGCAGAGAAGCTAGGTCACAGGAGAGCAAGTGTCCCAGTTATGAAGAGCTGTGCTTATCTGTGTGTTTGAATCACTGCAAGCCCACAGCCAGTCCAACTGAGGCCTAAACACTTCCAAGCAGGAGCTTCACACATCTCTGTTTCAGAGTTTGGTGTGATTGCACTCTATAAAATAGGCTACAAACTTGTGCTTCATACATAAACTCTATTATTGCGGTCACTCGCCATTAAATGTAACAGATTCAGTTTTTTTAGAAGAAATAAGTAATAGCAACGGTTGATCAGAGCATAGACCACAGAGACACACAAGATTATATTAAACCGGTGCCACGTGTATGCACATTGTAGAACCATCCGTGAAATTGTTTAGATCAGTTGGAAGTCTTTCATCACATTAGCTTGGCAGGGGTCCTCTGTCTGTCATCTTCACGCACACATAGTGAACATGATATGAATGTCTTTCAAGGCTAAAACAAGCAAGAGAACTACACAAGTCTACTCTACTCATAGTGTTTGTATATATTCTTGACAGCTGGGGGCTGCTGGTAGCCCAGTGGTTAGGGCATTCGTCCTGCCATCAATAAGTAATGGGTTTTAATCCCAAGACTGCTAAGCATCACTGAGATACCCTTGAGCAAGGTACCATCCCCACACACTGCTCCCTGGGCACTGTGTTCCTGGTTGCCCGCTGCTTCACTTGGTGAATGGGTTAAATGCAGAGGAAGAATTTCATGCTGTTCACACTATGTGCTGTGCTGTGGTGTGTTCACGTATGACAGAATGGTCACTTTTACTTGATATAAAGTGCCACGCTGGTTTGCCTTTTCATTTAAAAGACATAATCAAAGCTTTGCTCATCATGGAACTCTATTTATTTTGCAGTCCAAGGTAAATCTTTTGCCTATTTCTTCCACTTCAACCAACCCAAAATACTCCTGGCTAAAATGTTCAAAAGAAAAACGCCCCTTATGATTCACAATCTGCAAACAGACACAAGTTAAGATGACAGTGTTAATAACACATGAGTGAAACATCCTGATTCAGTTTCCTCTGAGCAAGCATCGCCCCTCAGAAGATTTAATAGATGCGGCTCATCTAACGAGAGGCTCCAGATACTCCTCCTCATTGAATTATGGAGCTCATTTTCCATTAACCAATTTACTTAGTAAAAAAGGAAAGAATGAGGAAATCAAAGCCTCTCTCAATGTTACAGTTACCACTTCAAAGACAAGCTGTTGTTACATTGGAAATGGTTAACTCCTTAATTAATGAATCATGAGACACAGCCTTGGTCGGGGAGAGTTCTCAGCTAAGGCAGGCTTTCACATATTGCGGTCTTCATCTATACTGAGCGGGCTTCGCAAAGGTTTTACTGGTAACATAGATTTTATTAAAGCATGATACTCTGGACAACAACAGGAATTGGGAGGTCAAAGATTTTAAATTCAGGAGATTTGCTAGCCACAGTAAACTCTCTCATTATCCCTCGGCTATTGCATGCTTCAGATCAAATGGAGAAAACATACCCAGACAGATCAAACAGCAGACATAGTGGAATGTTCAAAGACACTCCCATACTAGTCTATTTCATTTAATTATGTTCTGTTCAGTGCCTTTTGCTGCACTACATTGACACTAACTTAAAATTTAACAACCAAATTATGGGAATGGATTCAACATTCAAAAAGAATTCCATGCCATGCTCTTTGAAAACAATGCTTTCAGAAGAATATAGGGAAACTGACAGTCACAGTACACTTGAAGGCGGGCAATGTTTATGATGCAAAGGACAATAACATCTTGTTTTCATGGCACCACAAGTAATTCATGCTGCAGCACTGCTGGGATGCCATTCAAAACATAGCGCTGACACACTTTCAAACACAACCCTGACTACGTCACATAATCGGAGGAATACTGTTCTGGCTTCCTCAACAGTTTACTTTAAACAAAACTTGATTCCTCATGTATTGTAGTTTAAATTGCCAGAGATCAGAGTAAACAACCTTAGCAGGTCTCTCACTGAAGATTTCCTCTAACAACTTCGCCTGTCTCCCTTTGTGGGCAAGGGGTCAGAAATAAGTGGTAAATTGTTCGTGATCAGAGAAGTCCTTGTTTTTCTTATATACTGCAGCTGTAAAGCCACTGCACTGAAAAAGGCAGCACAAAGTGAATAAAAGGGATGTATTAAGAGGAAAGGGCTTTGAGTGGGCTTAACCAAACAGGCAGCATTTAATGAAAACAAAACTCTCAGCTTGACCCTTTAAAGGGCAAATAATATTATTCACATTGTGACTTTGGTAGAAAGTACTGGAAATGTGCTGGTGTGTTTTGTGTGTGCATTTAACCCCACAGTGTGAGCTTTGTGTAAAATAAAAGACCAAAAAATTGGGCAAAAATTGGCCATTGGCCTATTTAGCTGTATCAGAAACATTTGACTGCAGATGACGGTGTTTTCCTTGATTGTGTTTTTTTCTTTTCTGGAAAAACAGATAAATAAAACAACAGAGGTCAGGGATTTCAAGGGTTCTACACTTCCTAGATTGGTGCAGACATCGACAGCCTTCTTGCTAAGTAGGCCGAGCGTGTTCAGAGAGCTATCAGTCATGGCTGTCAGACCAACGTGTCACTGTAAAAGGGTATGGCGCTGGTTAGTGTGAAACCGTAACAGACGGCAGCAACACTGCTAAGGTCAACAGCAGCTCAGCCCATTCCGTCCTCAAGGGCTCTGAGAGCACTATGTGAATCCAGCCATGCCCCCACTGATCACTGTGATCTCTCGCCAAGTAGCAGCTACCCCTGCCCAATCATGCCCTTCTTGTTGCTGGGCCAACTGGCTGCTTTCCCTGCCAGCCATGGCCAAGGCTCCCCCTGCTTCCATATGTTCTCTCCTTTTTTTAGACATGCGATGGCCACTGACCAGCAAGCTATGTCTGCACCCTGTCAGAGGCAGCCACAGAGACAAGGATTAAACAGATTTTCCATAAGGGGATGGATGAGCATAATCATCTTAAATTCTGGGCCCCTCGATAATCCAACTAGGACACTCCATGGCAGGACTGAATATCAGTTCAGTCCCTAATTTAGAATGGGGTGGCAACTCAAATGGACAACGAGAAACCTTAGAAGTTGGAAGCTGGAGCTGAGATTCACGTGGATCACTATGGGTGAACAAGGTATTTTTTTAATTTCACAAACTGAAAAAGTTAATTGCTTACATTCTTAGAAATATTTTTAGATGCAAAAATATTGATGCAGTATAAAAAAGCATTTAGAAATGCAGAGGAGACATTACAGACAATGTATATTTCTAACATCAAAAATATCATCTTCAGATGAACAAAATCTTTATTATTGTTTTGAGGACAAGGTCCAGATAAGAGCTTTTACATAACAAATTATTGAAATGTTATTGTTCTGTTCAATCAAGAAAACACTATGTGCCGTTTGAGAATGGGCCTTAGAACTGCATTACCCAGTGAGATGTCAGGGTACCACTTGACAATAAGGCTACCCTTATAAAGGATATAAATTATTTAGAATCAGGTTGTTAGATTGGTTGTAGGAAGTTTATAAATCACAAAAACGCAGTGATGAACAAGTTATAACACTTGTCATGCATTGATGCAGGCTCACTGTTTGGCAAGATCTGGTGTTTTAATGGTAGTAGCATGTTGACAAATACTTCAAGTTGACAATTTAGCATTCTGCCTGAGAATGGGCCAAGACACTGTAAGCTAAGCAACCAGGAAGATCTGAGATAGTGAGCCTGTATGGCAACTTATTTATAACTGCTTATTAATGATTTATAAACTGTCTACAATGTAATTCACAACCTGATTATTAATAATTTATTAATTTAAGTGCAGTCTTATTGTAAAGTGTTACCGATCTCAGATAACATACACCAACTGGGCAAATGTTCCCATTAGTACAAAGGAAATAGAGATATATTTGGATATTCTAGTTAAATATTACTGGAAACAGGATTTTTAGGAATATATGACACAGCATCACTGCAAAAAGTATAGCTGAATTTCATTAGACACCATTAAAATAGCTGACTCTTGGAAAATACATTTACACACAAAAAACAATTCTGTTTTTATGATATATTTTAAGATAAGTCATGTTATAGATCTAATTTATCAAAACCTCTGAACAATGGTTGGCAGGACCAAAACTGTCACTTTTGCCTGTATTGTCTTGCTTTATAATTAAACTAGCTCGATGTGTTGTCATGTGCCTCAATACGTCATCTGGTTAATTTGTTAAGGATGAAATGGAAAGGATAGGAAACAGGAGAACTACTCCAACACATAATGGAGTAAGGGACAATGTGAGCATGCTTAATCTGATCAGCCCATCCACACAGCCCAAAAAGGGAATAAAGTGCTATTATTCGAGACTACATTTCAGTTCAAAGCTGAGGCCAGAAACACACTGCAATCTCTACTTTCTGGGTTCAGGCCAAAGTGTGTATCATTGGGGGATCAGTACAAAGCTGTCAATTTTTTTGAACAATGCTACAGAACAGTGGTTCTCTATTAAACCCTCTGCTGCACACTCTCCTTTCACCTCTTGCACACACACGCACAAGGGATATTCTTGTGTCATTAGGATGCTCAGTGCAACAAGAAATAATAAAAGATAAGACAACAGAAAAAAAAACAATAGTGCAACACAATGACAAGAACATTAGTGTAACAAATAACAATGTGTAACAAATAACACTGACATGCAAATGATGTGGTAATGAGATTAATATTCAATGACAATCAGTTCACAGAGTTGAGTTGTAAATTGCCCAAATCCAATTCAGAACAGAATTATGACCTAAACATTTAAAAGGTTTATAGAATCAAGAGGAACTGAATTATGGCCAGGGTAGAAAGGATTCCAAGTATTGTTCAGTCCTGTATTTTGAGGCAATGAGTATTTTGCTATATGTGCTCCGATGGCCTATTGAGGAGGTATGCATGGGGTGGAAGGGATTGTCGATGATACAGAGGTCCCTTCAGCATTCTCCCCTCAGACACCTAAACCAGGGTTTCAAGTTTCATACACAGAACTGCACCAGCTTTATTGATCAACTAGTTGGCATTAGCTGCTTTCAACCCCTTGCCCTAGCACACAGCTGCTAAAAACACTACACACTTGATCACAGAAAGACAGAACATGGTCAGAATGATCCTACATACACTGAAGGACCTGAACCTTCTCAGATGGTGAAGATGTAAATGTGTGAGTTCCTAGACCACTGCTTGTCCGAGGTACCTGTAGTCCTCAACCACCTTGACATCAGTCCCCCTGATGGTGACAGGAGTGGGAAGAAAAACCTGCTTCCCAACGTCCACTATCAGTAATATACAAATCCATTCATATAACTGCTAGTTGCCACATTTTTGTATTCTATTCAAATGAATGTGAGAATTTTGCACAGCACGATTAATTTCCTTACACTTCCTTACATGCAATATTTCACGATAAGGCAACTGTATAGTATAATTAGTCTTCTGAACCTAGTCATTACCCTTATGGAAAACAAGGAGTAAGTACCATGCCTCCACACGCAGTCATATGTCACAGCAAGGGAAACTTTTAAAAGTCTCTGCTAACTGTTGTTCTGCTAATGTCATAAAGAGAGACTATCCTGCAGCCCTTATCTGTGGAAGAACAAAGGTCTTTGCTCTGCACTTGGGCCCTGTGCAAGAAGACTAAACTTCCATCAACCAAAACATGGTAATTATTTCAGCTAGCAAAGATAGTTCAACTGTAACCCAAACGGTTGAGTACAGGTTTTTGTGCATGTTTCATACGTCATGCCTGTGTGGAGCTCCTCATCAATGTGCCTGGAGACATCGCTCCGCCCTATGAGCTGCTTGACCTTCTGCGTGCCAATAAACATTCATCTTAAAGTATCTTAAAGCATCTGGGCACTGTTGCGTTTAATTAAAACTTAATGCTGCATATGTTAAAATGAATGCAGAGGAGACTTTTATATGTAGACCATTTTATTTACTGTAAAAATTCACCACCATTCTCAAAGTCACAGTGTACATTCCACCCAATGCTAACGCTAACAGTGCAACTGGCTAAACTTTATGGAGCCATCAGTGAGTTCCAAAACTCACACCCTAAAAATCTAAAGTCTGTTCTCAATAAATTAGTATGTGAACTTTGCAAAGAGGTAGGCGAATGTGCTATCAGAGAGAAGACGTGAGCCTGCAGCAGCATTTCCTTTGGTATAAATAAAGTGTTTGGTTTCTGACTGCGTTTACACAATCATTGCTGGTGCGTACCATGGCAAGCCTCGCTCCAACTTCAGAAACTTAGATCATGTCTCTGTAAAGATTATCTCAGCATTCAGACTGCTTGTCAGATTTACCAAGCCCATTCTGAAGCTAACAAAGATATAGCCCCTAGGAGCCATCTCTGCTCTTCAAGACTGATTTGAGCACACTGACTTTGTTTAGGGAGGCTGAAACCTATGGAGTCTCTACCAACCTGGAAGATTACACAAAATCAGTGACTGGCTACATCAGCAAGTGCCAAGACCATCAACACACACCCCAGCCAGAACCCATGGATAACTGTAAAGGTTTGTGCTGCGGAGAACCTGAGGCACCACCTTTAGCTCAGGTGATAAAGCTGCCCTGAGAACAACAAGGGCCATTCTGTTCTGTGGTATCAGAGCAGTGAAGAGTGCTCATGCTCAGAAAATCCACAACTACTTCCAGAATGCTGGGAATACACACTGCAGGCCATCCAGGTCATCATTAACTACAGGGCATCCCTACTTCCCCGTGACAGTTAGGCCTCCCTTCCAGATATGCTAAATCACTTTTAGGCATGGTTTAAAGCACAAAATCAGAGGTGTCAAAAGTACACACATTCTTTACTCAAGTACAGATACCTGTGTTCAAAAAGACTCTAGTAAAAGTTGAAGTATTGACTCAACTTTTTTACTCAAGTTAGAGTGAAAAGTACAGGCTCTAAAGCATACCTAAAGTATAAAAGTAAAAGTGATCTTGCAAAGGACAAAACCACAATTTTTTAGGGAAAGGTTTACTGGACTCTATGTCCAAGTGCAAGCAGAGAAAAATGAAGTGAAATGAATACAAAAAGCTCCATCAGCCAATCTTTTCTAAACACATAACATAACATAAAACACAGTAACATTAAATGCATACCTAATGACTAACTTCTATTTAACAGCAAGAGATCATGTGTAGGACTTTGAGAACTACCCACATCACTGTGTCTGTGTGTGGAGTGTTAAGCCTATAGTGGAGTGTGAAGCCTTATTGAATTGACAGGTTGAATACTGTCAGGAAAGATACCCAAACTGCATCCCCTGGGCATCCCAAGTAAGCCTCCAGCTGTTTGGCGTTTTCTTGGGAACTGGGTTTCTGTTTGATTACAGAAAAGAAGTCGTCTTCCTCTAAAGAATGGGAGGTCTCGCCATGATTCTCCACAGCTTGTTCTTTCAAATGACTTTTGATATAGTCAAGGCCTATGGAATAAAAGCAACATTAGGACCAAATTGGAATCATGGAATTAGAATTACTGGAATCATGGACCTGGATTACAATGTGATTAATGTAGTTTGCTAAAATTATAACCTTTGTCATGTGTACGTAAAAATAAAGATTGCAGTTTGGTTTGCACTTCCTAAATGCAACTTCCATGCAATTGCATGCAACTGGTTAATATTTTAGAGATAGGGCTTTACGACTTTAAATACCAGATTTTCACCTATTACTAGGATAAGACAACAGTGCAATACTTACCAGGTTTTAGGATGCATTCATTGCTTGCCCGGCAGGTCCTGAATTTGGGGACAAGAATGGCAGCTGCAGTCAGCTCTGGATCTGTTAGCATCTGTCAATCGCTTTTCAAGGCCTGCGAGAAGTGCATCAACCAAAGGCCCACAAAACTTGATGGAAATGCGAAGATGCTGGAGCTTAGCCTTGGGTAGTGTAATCGTAGGTACCAACCATCCCATCTGCACATTGCTCTCTCCCTGAAGATCAAGTGCCTTGGCAACTGGGCTCATAGTCTTTACATACTCTGCTAGAAAAGCCAACTCAACAGGACTGAACCTGTTAAAATAAGAAAGCCCAAAGGTTGGTCCCAGATCAGTGGAGTGCTCCAGCCAAACAAAGAGGCACCCCAAGCACTCGGACGGACATATACGGATTGTTTTATGCTGAAACAAAGCGAAATTCAAACATAACACCAAATTCAGGGTATTGTTACGACATTTGAAGACATTTCATGGGGATATTTAGCCAGCAAATAAGAATTTCTAGGAAAAGTCCAGAGAAGCGCTCAGGCCGGAGAGACGCGCACAGAGAATCACACGTGTTTATCTTCGAAAAAGTACTGGCTTTGGCGTTGTTTTGGAGTTGTTTTATTGTGTTTTGAGCGAGTTTTGTCAAGTTTTTCTGGCTCCGTTTAGCTGTGTATTGATTCAAACTGGTCTGACTGGGCGGATGAGCGGAGTCGACTCTTTCGGACTGGCAGGGAGTTTGAACTGGAGCTTTTTGAATGGGATGAATGGGAGAGCAGTGGTGTTATATTGGTTTATTGATTTATAATTCTGTGATTAAAAATAAGGATTTCTCCAAACAAAATGGTGTCTCTGCTTTACCGAAATGGTACTGCTTGCACTAAAAACCTTATAGAAAATTATTTTTTTTCTTTTGAGCTCAAACTTTGAACATAAGTTGATAAAGCCTTTGGCCATGGGTTTTCAGTGTCAGAATAAAAATTCTTCTGTCAGGGATAAGGATTGCTGAATGCAAAGAAGTTTGACACAAGCATATATAAAATGTGGTATTCTATCCTGTGTTGCTGTTTGAAAATAAGTTTACATATTTTACTTCTCTGGCACATGAAACTTCAGAGTCTT
>JBBPCX010000032.1:352579-389540 GCA_037974365.1 Hydrocynus forskahlii
AATATGAGGCTACAGTTGATAATAAACTAAGAGCCATTTGGGAGCCGAAAGAACCGGCTCTTCTTTGGGAGCCGTGCTGACAATAATTTGCATTAACACATTTAATTAACACAATAATTTTACTACTATTATTTTGAAAGTTCATTGCTTTTTTGTGCTCGACCACTTCACCTCACTCCAACAGGGACACTTGCTACTGTTATGTCGTGGTACTGTGACGGTTGGCGGCTGCTAGAGGCTGCACGGGTATTTTGTTGGGGGATTCCTGAGCACGCCGGGTTTGAGTTTGTTTATTATGTGTTTCAGCTGTCTCAGGAGAATGAATGTTTGTGTTTTGTTTTGGGTTTGGGGTCTTGTGTTTGTGTATTTAAGTTTGTTTGTGGTGGACCTCAGTGTCAGTCCACCGTCATTCTGGCTTGGTGTTTCTCCTGTCTCCCTTTTGTTTAAAGAATAAGAGTCCTGTTTCTGGCCCTCGTGCCAGTCAAGTTCTTGAAAATGAATGTCTGCCAAAGCACCTGCCTTCATGTGGGAGTCCTGGGGAACCCTGACAGCTACTGAACACAGACTGTTTTTGCTGCTGCTTCCTGATAATAGAAAAATGTTTCTGCTGGTACCATTCAGAAAAAAAGAAAATGCAATGTATAAATGTTAACATCCGCACCACCTTGTCACATCTGCGCCACCTCTGCCACGCCTCCAGTGGTCTCAGTCTCCAGTCTACTGAGAGGAGGTGCCTCGTCATGCGCCCCTTCTTCCACGTGCTGGTTTGTTTATGTTTGGGTGCAGTGCCTAGCAACCCACTTGCTCTCTCTTGATTGGGTTGCTAGGGGCTTGCTAGTTAGTTCAGGTGTGTTCTCTTTAATTCCAATTAGTTTGAGTTAATGTCTTGTTCGTTAGTCCAGTGAGCAATCTCCCTCATACTCACTCTCCTCTCTGTTTTTAATCAATCTAAATTAATCTCACACATAAACATAAAACCCTCCACCACAACAAATAACAGATCAGCAGTCGCGGTATCAGTCAAATGCAGATTTTTTCTGAGAACCGAACTGATCATTTTTCATTGAAACCCCCACACGAACGCAGAAATTGCAGCTATCCTCCGCATTTTTTGTGCTTTTGTGACATCCGGGCCTCGTCCACCACGCCCCCTCATCCTTGTGCTGGGTTGCTAAGCACCGCGCTCAAACATGACCCAGCACAAGGACAAGAGGGCGTGGCGGGTGTGGCGGACATTGCCCCAACGTCACATGTTTTTTCGTGGCAATATATAATTTTCCATGCATATTAGTGCTAAATTTACTGATTTTGTAACATAAATATTAATGTAAATTCAGCTACATTTCTATACACGTCCAAAATCATGAACTTGCACACTTTTAGCGTGTGAATTTAGTGCGTGGTGTGTTCACATTGCAACTAAGCGAAAACTCAGTGCATTGAAAGTACCCAGATGGTGCACTAATTTTGGCCAGAAAACGCAGTGCGCAAGGATGGACACTAACCGCACTAAATGGACGCCATTTTGACTACATAGTGGAAGGGGAGGGACTTTCAGAGTTGAATAATGGCGCTCCAACAATGAAATGCAAGCACAAGCGGGAGGAGGCAACTGGTTTGTATAAATGTAAGCAACATTAATGAAATTATTTTACTGATGTATACTGTGGTGTGTAGCCTGTCACTCTCTGACGACAGATATGGATCATTTGTTTGAGTCTGCGATTATACCGACTGCGATTATACTGAGAGTTCGCACGCGTAAATGTTAGCAGTAGATAGGTTATACATGTTATAAATGTTCTATGTTGTAGTTTGTATACGTTTACTTACTCGTGGCCTGAGGTCTCATATTGGGAAACAGCTGTCATACAAAACGATGTGAGCAAAAGTATTGGGACACGCACCTGTTTAAAGTGAACTATATGGACAAAAGTATTGGGACAGAGGTGTTTCTGGGTGGTTGGTAAGGCATAAAAGGCTGTTGCTGCTGAATCTCCATATTAAGCATTGCAGGCAGTGGAATGGGAGGAGAGGAGATATCAGGAGTTTGGAGAGGGATGAGAGGCAACACAGAGAGGCGGTGGAAAGGGAAGAAAGAGATGAGGGAGAGGGGAGGGAGAGGGAGGCAGCAGGTAGAGAGGAGCGCCTCGTGGCCATCCTCAAAAAATTGTGTAAATAGTTTTGTGTTCAATGTTTTGAGTTCAGTGTTAAATATTTAAAAATATTTAATTATAAGAATAATTATATTACAATTAAAGAATTACATTAGAAAATATAAAGAAATTTGCATCGTATATCTGTCACGGTGTGGGGTTTCTGTTTTCGGGTTTGTGTAGTCTGGGTTTATTTTCTGGGGTTTTCTGGGCCAGTAGGGGTCACCCGTATTCCGTGTTTCGTGTTGATGCCTT
Source organism: Hydrocynus forskahlii (assembly GCA_037974365.1). Taxonomy (NCBI): domain Eukaryota; kingdom Metazoa; phylum Chordata; class Actinopteri; order Characiformes; family Alestidae; genus Hydrocynus; species Hydrocynus forskahlii. The sequence continues at coordinate 354,991 of JBBPCX010000032.1, forward strand.
GTCCTGTCAAATTAGTTTCACGTGTCTCCTGTTTTGTTCTGTCTGTTCATTGGTGGGTTCTAGTTTCAGTTCATGTATTTAGTCTGGTCTGTTTTCTGTGGTCCTGGTCTGGTCATTGTACATTGCATGTGTAAGTGTACGTTGTAGATGTCAAATAATAAAATCACGGTGTGGAGCAACCTGCGTCTGGGAAAACTTCTGTTAAAATGGCATTCTGGTCGCGCCGGAGCTACAAGGCTCCCCCTGTCTGGTCCCTGGAGCCGCCGCGAAGCAGACGTTTTATCCAAATTTAATCAATGTGTCAACAATTTGATAAAAATGTAACAAAACACACACACACAAATTTACCAATCAGACAAATTATTTATTGTCTGCATTTCAATCTAAACTCACAATCTAAACCCACACTACACTGTAATCTAAACTCACACTGTAAACTATAATCTGGGGTACATAATGATCCGGGGTACATTTAAATGTTGTCATGATCTGGTGTATAACAGGTCATTGCAATCCTCTGTCTCTCAACAGCTCCAGAGACGGTTCCTGGAGGTGCTGGTGCTGCTCGGTCCACTACCTTCCTGACATCAACATCAGCATCTGGCTCCAGCAGGTCCCCTTTGCTCATGCAGATGTTGTGGAGCACAGTGCAGCAGACGATGACCTCTGGCACATACTTCACCTGCACTTCCAGGGCTTGAGAAAGATGGACCTCCATCTCTTCAGCCTAGTCACCATACAGGCTAGGACCACTGTCACAGATTGAAGGGATGGAAGGAAAGAAAGAAACACTTTCACTGGTGTTAAGGACATGGATTCTAATGTAAAATCCAGAAGTTAAACGCACAGTTTAAGCATGGGATGGATGGGGCGTGAACAGCAACATCTTATTTGCATAAAAGGAACAGAGCCTGAAACGCCTCGTTTTGAAAAGGGCCGAAACTAAGAAGAATACAGTTGGTGATATCTCTTTATGTGAGAGTGATTTTGTGCAAATAACTTCAGGAACATGTTTTGTAAAGCCCATAGACCTATTATAACTTGTTGTTTTTTTTTATGAGTTTTGCATAATAGGTCCCCTTTAAGTAGCCAATAGCCAGTGATAGAGCTCGCTACCTGTGCTTAGCATGTAGTTACACTTTTGACCAGAAAAGTTAAGTCTGCAGAGAAGCTTGCAAAAAAAAAAAAATCTGTCCCAAAATAATGTATACCATGGGTGTGAGAAGAAAGGTAGGTAAAAAAGTGTTTGAAGATGGATAGATGGCTACTGGCTTGCTTGCCTTTCAGGGTGTTTGCGCTCCAGGTGCCTGGTGAAGGTTGAGGTAGTCCTGGCTGTCTCAGTCAAAGAGACTGCAAAATCTGCATTTTGTCGAATGCTTCTTTTTTGAACCTGTGCTGCAAAAAAACTCTTTGTGTTCTATGAACGCAAACTTTATGACTGATGAATTCGCTGACATTTTTCTGTAACTTACTGACTAGCCTACCACTGCTGACATTACTTTAACTGACGGACTAGGCTTACTGCTCAATGTGATGCTGGATCTAACATGTAACTAGCGCTACACTTGCATATTTTGATAATGTTGCATTATCAAACATTATGTTGTGTGTCGTGGATACTGTTGGCTCCAAATCTCTCTACTACTATGTCGATAGACCAAGACCAAAGACCGTCGAGACTGTGACAAGACCAAGACCACGTAAAAGTGGTCGAGACATCCAACTCTAAATATCGGTATGTACATTCTAGCACTGTGTTTTTAGGCATTTTTGTTCCAGTTTGGATTAGCAATTTCATGCACTGAGGCTCCATTTGTTAGATGTTAGTCCATGTGAGCTCTCCCCTGCTGCCTTATGCCAGCCATCATGTTTGCTCTTTCTTCGTCATACTTCTCCCTGAACCAGGACCTTGATGTACTTTAACACTGGAAATCTGGCCACGCCTGATCTTCCACTGGCCACTGCCTCCACCACTGCCTTGTGTCTCAGCCTTGCTTCTGCAGTTTCTAGCTCCTTAGCAGCACTCCATCTCCTCCCCATGTGGATATCGATGCCACCTGCTGAGACGTTGGGGTCCTTAGAATCTCAAAATTGAAAGACCTTTGAAATCTTTTGTGATGCCACTAAAATGAAGCTGCAGTGCTTTCTTGCCATATAGAACTGTGCTGCTCAGTCAGTGATGGGTACATCATAAATAACAATGGTCAAAGGATTCCATGCAGGATACCTTGTTGGTAAATCCAGCACCTGAATATTCCAGACAGTCCTGACATATCCTCTCCTCTGAGTCAGTTCTCTATCTCCTTGATCCCTGGATAGTTGCCAAATCTCTGAGGATGTAGTCAAAAGTTTTCCCTAAATTTTTGACTGGCTTCTCATTGATAGATGATAATGTGGTTCCATCCCAAGCAAAGTGGATTTTTTCAGAGACTGCCTTTCTTCAGAACAAGTGACCTGGACTTGGCAGGCTTGAAGCTCAGCCTTGCCCACAGCCTTTCCAGCCCTTGTAGTAACCATGTGCTCTGGTACAGATGATGTGGTGATACTGAGGTCATCCATGTAGGCTCTAATGGGGGGCTGACGCACTCTGGACTTGGTCAATGGGCCTCTGAACTCCACTTTTGTTGCTTTTAATACTGTGTTCATGGCCAGGGCAAAGAGGATGACTGAAATTGTATGATGTAAATGATGCACCTTCTCTAGTTAATGCCAGCTTGATGTTACTAGTGGTTCTTGAGATCTTAATGTTCCTGTGTTCACGGTGTGCAACATTGTAAAGAAGTGTACAGCCCATGGCACTGTAGCTAAACTCTCTGGACATGGACAAAAGAGAAAGATTGATAAAATGTTGTAAATGAAAAAAAATGTTCAAATGGTGGGTAAAGAACCTTGATCAGCTTCCAAACAAATTTAAGCTGACCTGCAGGCACAGGGTACAACAGTTTCAGCTTGCACTATCCGTCGCCATCTGAATGAAAAGGGACGCTATGGCAGGATACGATCATAAAAAAGCCAGACTGGAGTTAGCTAAAATCCTGTGGAAGCCACAAAACTTAACTGTGTAAGTGTAGAGTCCAGTGTAAAAAAGCTGGGTCTCAGCCGGAGGTCATGGGTCTCACAGCGGGACAATTTGATCACGTGAGGTGTAACTTTGTGAGTAACTCGTACTACAAAAGGTGATTAGGTTTAACCCAAGGTATGTTGCCATGGAAATTTACGCAGTGTCTCAAACGTGCTCCTGCCAGGTTATGTTTTGTTTAAGTCACGGTTTAGTGTGAGCCCTCCCTACATAAGCCCTGCCCCTCCACAAGCACTGCCCCTCCACATGCCACTTCTCGGCACCCAATGGCATGCCCGGAAGATCCACTGGCTCTCTCCAAAGAGCGAGGGTTTACTACATGATGTCCTAATTTAAGACTCTTTCCATTGGATTTACATGAGGTAATGATTTGTATATTGTTAGCCCCATCCTTAACCCAGATTGGTTATGACGTTAATGTACTATCTACAGGACATCTCACTTTTTTTTTCCTTTGACAAGTTTTTGGTCCTTTTCTCACCCCACACGGGCTACTGGTCTACCCTAATGTAAATTATGTCCTTGTGAAACACTGTGGCACAACTTTTATTCAGGAATGTCTTATTTGAACATGACTTTGATATTACAATAGCAGAATGACCTTTAATGACCTTTAATTCTTAGATGACAGGATCACCAGCTCATGGTGACAAGCCTGGACACATGGCGGCCAAGCTCAGTCCACGACTCTCGCATTTTTAGGCCCTCTCCCGACGATTTGAGGAAGGTAAGGCAATCTGCATCCTAAAGATTTGTTGACACATCAAACTTGCGTGTGAGTATTTCTCTCCATTTGTTCACGGGGCATTTTGATGGCCTTCTTCTGGGGGACGAGGGATACCTATTCATCACGCACCTGCTAACTCAAACAAGGCCACAAGCAGAACATAATGCAATTTTAGCCAACATGAGGGGCAGGATTGAAATGACTTTTGGAATCTTACAGGCACGTTTCATCACATGCGTGCCAGAGGGGGCTCTTATATTATCTTATCTTTAACTTATCTTACGTGTGAAGCCAGAGCAGGCCTGTCAGGTGGTGTCAGCATCTGTGGTTCTAGATTCAAGAGAGTTTATTGTCAGCCCAGCCACATACACATGTACACAGTGGGTTGAAATAGCATTCTCTGAAGCAAATAGTGTAGTGTAAATAGAGCAAGGTCACCAAAAGACAGACAAAGTGCAGAAACAAAAACTGGTGCAACATTATATTGCAGCATATATTGTACGAAAACATACTGGTAGTGCAAATAAGAGTGTATTCTGATGTAGAGCAGTTTTAGAAATGTTTTAGCAGCAAGTTTTAAGGCAAAAAGTTTTAAAAAGTGCAAGTTTTAAAAAGTGTCAGTGCAGTGAGTTTAGGATGGCTAAAAGTGTCATGTGCATTTTTATAGCAGTTCAGTACGACGTCAGACCCTGTTCAGTCCCCTGAGGTTAGGTGTAGGTTCTGAGTTCAGGAATCTAACGGCTTGTGGAAAGAAGCTGTTGTGATGTCTGGTAGTGGTGGTTCTGATACTTCTGAACCTTTTTCCAGACATCAGGGGTGAAAGCAATCCATGTGAGGGGTGGGTGGGATCTGTGATGATGCCGGCTGAGCGGCGGATGCAGCATTTCTTATACAGTTCAGTGAGTGATGGGAGGGGCACAACGATGATAATCTCTGCTGTCCTCATGAGCCGCTGAAGGGACTTTTGTTTGTAGCTGTTACAGTTTCCAAACCAGGAAGTGATGCAGCTGCAGAGGATGCTATCGGTCCCCCGGTAGAAGGTGGTGAGGATAGCGGGGAAGGCGGGCCTTACACAGTCTCTGCAGAAAGTGGAGGCTCTACTGGGCTTTCTTGGTGATGGTGGTGGTGTTGAGTGTGCAGCTGAGGTTATCCGTCAACTGCACACCCAAGAACTTCACACTGCTGACTTTCAAAACAGCTGAGTTAATGTGAAGTGGGGTGTATGGGGTGGAGTTCCTCCTGAAGTCAATGACCATCTCCTTTGTCTTGTTGATGTTCAGGGACAGGTTGTTGTCTTGACACCAGTCCACCAGCTGTCTGACCTCCTCTGTCTACGTGGACTCATCATTGTTCCTGATGAACCCCACCACTGTTGTGTCATCTGCAAACTTGACGATGTGGTTTGTGTTGAATTGGGCAGCACAGTCATCTGTTAACCAGTTGAACAGCAGTTGGCTGTGCATGTATCCTTAGGCGATCTGGTGCTCAGACTGATGGTCCTGGGGGTGCTGGTTCCAATACTGACAAACTGAGGCCTTTTAATTAGGAAATCCAGGACCTAGTTACTGAGTGAGGTGTTCATGCCTAATAGGCTTAGTTTTCCCACCAGTTTCTGTGGAATAATGGTGTTAAATGCTGAGCTAAAGTCTATGAACAGCATTCTGATGTAGCTGTCCTTTGAGTCCAGATGAGAAAGAGTGAGGTGAAGGGGAGTTGAAATTGCGTTTTGTCTGAGGGGCGTGCCTTCATGTGCCTCAGTACCAGTCTTTCAAAGCACTTTGTGATGATGGGGGTGAGTGCAACAGCCCAGTAGTCGTTCAGACAGGACACTGATGACTTCTTGGGCACTGGGATGGTTCAGGTAGTTTTGAGGCAGACAGGAACCACCGCTGTGCTCAGGGATGTACTGAAGATGTTTGGAAAGACGTCTGTGAGCTGCTCAGCTCGGCTGGTGACAGTTCTTGGCTGGTGACAGTTTGCCTGGCTGGTGACAGTTCTGGAGACAGTAACATCCTCAGTGCACTTGCTAATGTAGCCAGTGACTGAGGCTGTGTATTCATCCAGGACCACTGTGCTGTCATAGGAGGCAGCCTCTTTGAAAATGTCCCAGTCAGTGCATTCAAAGCAGTCCTGTAGTGCAGGGATGGATCCCTGAGGCCTTGTTCTTACTTGCTTCAGGACTGGTCTGGTGTACCTCTGTATGGGTCTGCAGGCTGGGGTGAGGAGGGTGGAAATGTGGTCTGATTGTCCCAGATGAGGATGGGGTGCAGCCTTGTACGAAACTGGGTTAGCCCTTGTAGCTGGATAGCGGAATCAGCGATGCCCTTGTGCAGCCAGGTCTCGGTGAAGATAAGTACACAACAGTGACACATCTCTTTCCAGGAGGTCAGGAGCAGTCTTATATGGTCCATTTTGTTGTCAATAGAGCGTATGTTTGACAGAAAAACAGTGGAAAGAGCTGGCTGGCTAGAGTTAACTTTTAGCCTAGCATGTATACCTCCATGCTTGCTGCACTTTTGGTATCCTTCCGGTCGGTCTGCAGTGCTAGCCGAGGCCGGGGTCTTTAGCCTTGGTGCTCAGAGGAGCTATTAGTGGCGTAGCTTTTCCACCGTGTCTCCATCCAGCGATGCTGTATTGTCTTCTCCCATGCTGACAAGACACTGCCAATCATACATGAACTTCATTGTCGCAGATGTGTTGAGGTGTAGCGGAATAATAACAAAAAAGTAAACACTGCACTATTTATATACTATTGTTTGCTTAGTTACACAACATTGTCACCATCATAATGGAAAAGACCCCAGTCCTGATGCCGATGCCCCCTGATATTGTTGACCCTTTGACCCTCAACCACCCCACAGGGCATGCTGTCAGAGAGGCCATCACACAGAAGTTTTTCACTTATTAAAAAACAAAACACATTGAAGCTTTGTCATGTCTTTAATTTTTTATTTGCTCCTGCTCCTACAAATAGAAAGTGAAAATTCAGTGATGGAACACACTGTCTGTTCCAGCCTACATAGGCAAAAAAGGTGAATCAGTATACATTCAGTTTGAGCGTTGAAGAATCATTCAAAGACAAAGCAAATGTATCCTTTCGGTTCATGAGTTCCCAGAGGAGGTGGCCACAGAAGAGGGGGGTTGCTGTAACTCCTATTAAGGGAGAATAATGCAAGTTACTACTACCAAAAATCACTCATAATTCACAGATATGGTATTGGAAAATAACCTGTACAGGTAAATATGCCATGTTGTATCATTCTGTGCAAAACATACGAGTAATGAAACGTTTCTATCTGGATGTCCATGTCAGAAACAACAGTTAATGTTTCATCGCCCACATCCTCCTGAAAATTAAAGGAGTACATTTGTCATGTCACATCAGCATGGGTTACACTTAGTGAAACAGCCATTTGCACACTCACCTGTACCTCTGGATCACAGGAGATGTTGGGCTCTGCAGGTGGCTGACGCAGCTCAGTATTATCCCCCTCCACTGTACACAACACATGTAATGGAATGTCATGACTACATATAACTGTAGAAAGATTCACAACGAAAATAAATACAGACAGATAAACACCTCACTGGCTGCATGCTACGAAAGGAAATCTTCTGTAAGTCTTTTTATCTGCACTTCTTTAACCTCATTAATCCTTATAGCTTTCATAACTTAATATAACTTGACCATAAACTTTCAGCAGGACACAGCACATGCTTGCTTGCATCTTTATTTCCTTGGGTATGTGTTACAGGTAATCAGCTTGACGTATGTTTCTAAATAAAGGCACCTTTGTCTTACAAAGTGCGGTCGTGTAGAAATGCAAAATATAACCGAGATAAATTATAATAATTATCTTTTTATTAAACACACCTAGTGAAATATGCAGCTAATGAAACTGCAACAATTTAAATCACACCAATCTTAATGCGGGATATCTCTAAACATTTAAAAAACATAACTATTAGAATGTTAACCATAGAAATGTTAAGTTAAACATTAAGTACCTTAATTTGCTTCAAGCAAAGTAACAAGTTTACGTACAGGTCTTTCTAGAAACACTGTTTTAGTGGTAGGTTTAGTGTCACTAACCAACAATCTGACCTTTCTCACCCTATCATCTGACCCTGGATAGACTTCTGCTATTCTGGCCAACTTCCATTCATTACGTGGTGCTTGATCATCTTGCAAAAGCACAATGTCATTCACTTTCAGGTTTCTTCTGTTCTCCTGCCATTTTTATCTTGCTTGTAAACTCAGCGGCTATTCCTTTTTCCAACTAATCCAAAATTCATTGGTCAAATACTGAACTCTACACAACCTCTTTTGAAGATACCGATCTTCTCAGAAAAACTGTTCTGGTGGATGAAGAATAATAGTGGATTTCATCGTATATAACTTTAGTTGGTGAAACTCTTGACTTTCCTATCACTAAACTGCAATGGACTTCATAGCTTGCAAGTAAGTGTATCCACCATATCCTGAGGTACTTACATAACAGTGGTGAAGTTTATACCCTTTGAGGTTGCCAATGTTTAAAGGTAAAGTAGCATCTTCTAACTTCCAGATCAGCTAGATTAGGTTGGTCTGCAATCCAGAACTCCCACTGAGGTCTTAAGCTTTCTGGAAGTTCCATGTCCCAGCTGATCTTATCTCTGCAAATTTGCTGAAGAATTTGTTTTATTAGAAAGATGAAAGGTGCCAAGAATCCTAACAGATCATACATAGATGCTACCGTAGAGAGCACGCCTCTTCTTGTAGACACCACTCTACTCCAAGTGCTCTCTCCACGTGTGGTGAACTCAAAGCCATATCTTGATCTTTAATTGTGGCACGTTCCTCTTCTGGGATGGATACCATCTCTCTCTCATGATTGGAAATGAACTTGTGGAGTCTCAACTTGCAAGTACAACAAAGTTCTCTTGCTTCTTTAACAAGCTGAATGCCTTCCTTCTCTGTATAAACACTTGCATAAAAGTTTATTTGAATGAAGCGCATAGTGCTTTCGCTATACTGACCTTGCCCTTGAGGTGCCAGGTGTGTAAAGCCAAAGTTGGCAGAGTCATGGGATGAAGGTGATCCAAACAGGTGGACTTTCATTCTATAGGTTGGTGGCATGGCTTCCAAGTTACCATTCTCAAACCGTAGGAATCGTAGGTAATCTTTGTCTTCAGGGTTCACGTGAAACTGATGATGTCACACATAACTATAGAGCACGATAGAGCCTTTCCGAAATCTGCACAGGATGCCCACCAATGCATTCATCAGGTCAGGTCCAATGAGCAGATGGTCGTTGAGAGAAGTTTCTTGAAACTTGGCTGAACAGTCGAATCCCACATGTATTTTCCCTGGCTTTTGCAGATGATAAACTCTATGATGTGGAATATACCAAGCCGGACTGCTTTCAGTTTCTTATTTGGGGACCTTATCTTCACTAGTTCTTTCTTAAAAGTCTGATTCAAGGACCTTAATGATCTCTAAAGGGGTAATTTCTTTAACTTTGAATCTGTTCACATAATGAACTTCAGTTTTAAGGTTGACAGAGGAGTTAAAAATTGGTGTCACTTGTCTCACTACTATGCGATGGCTGATTCCAATTATATCTCCGTATTCCATACAGGGATTCCCATAGCTGACAGTACTCCACCCAAGAGCTGTTGTATGTCGTGCATGAGGCTCATTTTCTTTGCCGGACACAATTTCTTTTGGGAGTAAGGCTTGTGAGCAGTTGTAACCAATGAGCAGGCCTACTTCACAGTCCTGCAGAGGTGCTGCATCTTCCTGGAGATGCTCTTGGTGGGACCAAGCCTTTGCTGTTTGGTCGGTTGGTATGTGAGTTCTGTTGGCTGGAATAAAGTCAAGTGTGTAGGTTGGAAGTAAAGGGATTACTCTTTGAGACCTTACTACTATGATGTCATAGTAGAGAGCTTCAACTTGACTTGTTCCTTGTCCACCTTCAAAGTATCAGCTACTTCACTTAATACGAAAGTTGTGTCACTTTGCGAATCTAATAGAGCACATATAAGTACCTCTTGTGCTTGTTGGGTGGCAGACGAAGGCCAAACAGGAATATTTTGTAGCTGTTTGCACTGTAGCTTCATTCCAGATAACTCTATTTGAAGAAGAAACTGTGGCCGTTTCTTCAGGATGCATTACTTTTTTCTTTGTTTTTCTTTGTTCCTCTCTAGATTTTGATTAAAGTAATCCCCAGCTTTTCATGTGGGTTATGTTCCAAGAGCACCCGCATATGGTGAAAAACCGCGTTGTTGTGTTTTGGTAAAACAAAATGCCTAAAATGCCTATTTTTACAGTGTAAACCCTAAAAATGCCCCAAATATGCTCCCAAAATGTCACGGTTCCAGTCTGCTATCGTCAGGGGTCGCTGCAGGACCATGATCGGGAACCTGCAGTCGCTCCTACCTGCAACCACTGGAGGGCGCAGCCTCTCCTCTTGAGACCTCTCCCCCCCTGTTCCGAGTTGTGGAGTTAATGACTGTTTATTAGTTTTCCACCTGCCCTGAGTTTCTGCTAATTTGTACAGCTTCGTTGATTGGTTCCTGGTTAGCTCCCCCCTACTATTTATGTTGGGTTACCCTTGGGTTTTGTTATGAGAGCATACAGTTCCTTTCTGTGTCTTCTAATAAACGTTCTCCTGATGGTAGCTCCTTGTTCTCTTTCCTCACCGGCACGACCTGTTCTGTGACACAAAACACTTTAATTTCATTTTAAACGAGACCTGCCAGTTAAAGCAGACATTGGACGGCGAATGAGCTCAACAACCTCTTTTAATTTAATTTACAGTAATAAAACTACTGGGCTTTAAGAAGAACAAAACAAAAAACAAGTGAAACACTCAAGATGAGTTAAGGGTGGACCGGCAATCTGTGCATTCTGGAAAAGAACGGCTGTCCAAACCATCAGCCTGTCTTTCTCGACCGAGACGCAGACGTCTGCCAGCTGGTGAAGGAAGTCCAGGCTGTTTTTTAGTCCCAGTCCGCCCCTGCTCTGATTACAGCATATTTAACCATCCCAAAAGCGTACAAAAACATTCATACATGGAAATGTAGCTGAAATTACGTTCATATTTGTTACAAAATTAGTAAATTATATTTTTCTTAATAATTTAGCACTAAAATGCATGACAAATTATATATTGCCACGAAAAAAGCAAAAGAAATGTGGATGATATCTGCAGTTTCCACGAATTTGCTGGAGTTTTTGCAAACAATTATTAGTCAGGTTCTAAGAAAAAGTGACTGAATCCAAAACACTTTAATTTCATTTTAAACTCAGCTTAATACATTACCCTGAACGAAAATGTAAATGTAAGTCAAATGTATGTAAAATGTACGAGTAATCAGCAATTATTTTTACAGTTCATTAATTTACTGTTCGTTGGGCAGCGACCCGCTGGTGAAAGCTGACACTGGACAACGACTGAGCTCAGCAGCCTTTGGGGTGTTCTAAAACTTTTGATCGGTGGTGTATATATAAATATATATAGAATGGAATGACACAGGGTACAAAAAAGCATGGAAAGTCATGACACCAGCTGAAATCTATCAGTAATTATAAAGCAATCCTACCACTTAGCGCAAATTAATATCAGCTGGTTCAGTCCCAGCTGATGGCCTATAAAAAGGTATCTCATTACCAGGGTGTCACACAAGAAATGTCTCATTATGGATAAAACCAAAGACCTCTCAACCAAGACCTTCGCAACCTTATTGTTGCAAAACATATTGATGGCATTGGTTACAGAAGAATTTCTAAATGACTAAAGGTTCCAGTGAGCACAGTTGGCTCTATAATCCGGAAGTGGAAAGAACATCATTTCACCATAAACTGGACTTCAAACAGAGGAGTCAAAAGAATTATCAGAAGAGTTGTCCAGGAGCTAAGGACCACTAAAAACCTGGAATTAGCAGATGCAGTAGTTTCAAAGAAAACAATAAGTAATGCACTCAACCGCCATGGCCTTTATGCACAATCACCACACAAGACTATATTTCTGAAGAAAAAGCATGTTGAAGTGCATTTAAAGTTTGTTGAACAACATTTAGACAAGCCTGTGAAATACTGGGAGAATATAGTCTGGTCAGATGAGACCAAACTTGAACTCTTTGGATGCCTTAATACACACAGTTTTGGAGGTCAGAAGGCACTGCATATCACCCCAAAAACATCAGACCAACAATGAAGTTTGGAGGTGGGAACATCATGGTGTGGGGCTGTTTTCAACATGTGGCACTCGCACACTTCTTATAATTGAAGGAAGGATGAATGGAAAAATGTACCGAGGCATTCTTGATAATAATCTGCTGCTCAACTGGTTTCAGAGAATGAAAATAAAGTTGCTAGAATAGCCCAGCCAATCACCTGACCTGAATCCTATAGAAAATCTATGGAAAGAACTAAAGTTCAGAGTTCATAGAAGGGGCCCATGGAACCTTCGGGATTTGAAGACTGTTTGTGTGGAAGAATGGGCCAAAATCACACCTGAGCAAAGCATGCGACTAGTTTCTCCATACGGGAGGCATCTTGAAGCTGTCATCACCAACAAAGGCTTTTGTATGAAGTGCTAAATAAATTTCAGTAAGTGAGTTCAATACTTTTTCTCTGTGTCATTTCATTTGATTACACATAACTTAATTTATGGACATGTATGGTTTGATTTCTTTGCATGTGTGGACTGGATGGGTTGTTACCTTCTAAAAAAATATTATAAGGTTGCATAATTGTGGAAGATGTTCTAACCATGTTGTATGTCAACATACAACATTCTTATGTTATCCAGCTGTTGTTGCATTAGCAGAGGAAAAAAAAGAAAATCATTTTCATCTTTTAATTACTCTTACTTTTGGAAAGTGTCTCAATTTAAAAAGTTTATAATGTACAATACACAGCACTTTCTTCCCCTGTGACTTTGGTTCCTGAGCTAAATGCTAGGCTAAAAAAAACTGTCTTGCATCAGTCAAACGGAAATGCATTTACTCATAACAGTTCTTAGATCAGTGAGGAGACAAATAGAAATTGCTAATCAGTGTGCTGATAGAGGGAAACTAAACACTTTGTACTTCATGCTGTTCTCATTAATGTCATTAAGAGATACAAATGGTCAGTTTGTAATTCAGTTTGAAGACGTGACAGATTGAAATGGGTTAGAGACTCCAGGACCAGCATCTTTACTCTGAAAATGAAAAAACACTTCACAGGTGAATCCAAGTGCAGATGACTGCTTGAAAGAAAAAGAACTAATCTGACTTACATTTTTTCAAACTGGTTTGAGAATATTAAGTTTGTGCTGGATTGCTGGAGAATATTAAAATATTGATTCTGCTCCGTATGAACAGATTGCTTTTTGTTCTGTTTCTGAGCTCTAAAGTAGGTAAAAGATTGGAATTATACTTATACCCTAGGATTCTATGAGTACATATTATATATATTTTAAAGCTTTCCATTTGAAACCAACTTCTTTTGTTATGAATTTTAATTATTTACATACCTGGCATGTGTGTGATGAATCATAGATGCTACTTGAAGTGTAATATAGCAATAGTGGTATGCTAAGCATCAGAGTAATATGTGTAATAAATCTTATCAGGACACAGCTTAGCATTATTGGAGAAATGTACATGTGTATCCATATTAAGTGACTTTACTTTTCTGTTTTTTTTCTTTCCCTTTTTTTCTTTCCTTTATTTAACCCCCCAGAAACCCAAATATACAAAAATGTGCAAAACAAATTGGCAGCTCTTCCTGGTTTCAGACATTCCGAAATTTTAAACAACTGATTATTTTTCAGGCAATTGCAAAATGCAAAATAACTATGGCTTTTTAAAAAAAGCTGCTATTTATATAACAGCTTTGAGGAAGATGTAAATTATTAGTTCTGTTTTCCAATTTATTGTTGTCCCTCAGCTTGGTTTGTTTTGTTTTGATGTGCACATGTTTTTTTATCTGCAAGAGGATAAAAATACCTTGACCAATTAACAGTAGCTATGTCTACACAAAAGATTCACACATTCCTGAAATTTTACACACTCCAGACTTAGACCCCCACCTCCCAGAACATTATCACCTTATTATAACTCAAGATCAGAAGCAGCTATTTGGGCAACCAAGCAGAGGACCAGTTCTATAGTATTTTTCAAATTATGCTACAGAATTCTTTCTGTCCTACATTACACAATTACTTTCTTAATCTTATTCGATTGTGTCATTTAATTACTATTGTAATGCAAAATGTATTTTAATCTAAAATCAAAATGGTAAAATAGGTTAAAATTGTTACAACAATAAAAACTAATCAACAACATTAAAACTGATAAAAAAACAGTGATATTTCTCTTTATATTTCCAGCATCAAACAAGTGGAAAGTAAAATTCCTCAATATGATGTGCCAGGTGCAGACAAAACTTTTGCTACTCCTTTGACCCACTGTTGTAAAATTACAGCATAGACAAAACACGCTCAAAATCTCACAATATCAGTATATTCAATGGTGCCCTAAAATAATAATGATCTACACACATCAATTATGACAGAAAAAAATATTTCAAAAATTTTACTTAAGTCTTGATTTATCCCATCCAAAACAACAAGGTGCTGTACTCCAAGGCAGGTTCCCAAGTTGTATGACTTCATGGCCAGATAATTGGGCCTATTTACCCATTCTGCCATCCAGTAGCGTTGCAGAACAGAACAATAGGACATACCAACAATGTAAATGGGGTTTTAAAAAGAATAAAGGGGAAGGTTTACTTTTGTAGACTTAAATGTGATGATGTAATATTACAGCAGTGGGGCTCTGAGGGATAAGGGTAGTGTACTGTCCAGAGGTCACAATAAATGTCTGAGTCCTGTAGCTCTGGCTCCTCATGCTAAGCCCTGTAGGAAGAAATCCAAACGCCTGCTGCCTTCACCATCAACACTCCGCTCTGCCCTCAGGCCAAGCACCAGATTTTTCATGTCAGCTGGCACATACCTTCGGCTTGTAAGTAGGTGTTTGACTTTCACAAGTCTCTCTCTTCATCTAGACTAACAGACACTCTGCCAAGGTTGCCATATCCTTGGACTGCGATCGTGTCATTTATACATGCAAATTGCCTCTGCTTTGCACCATGGCAATTCCCAAGGGCTCTCTACCTACCTTGCTGTATATCTTCATCAAAACAGAACTAAAAAACAATAATTATTTCTTATGTCATCCTGGTGTCACAGACAGCACTTTGGCACCCTATGTTGTTGCATATTTGGCAGAACGCCACTTAGAAACTGCTCCTCTGGTGTTTATGTTCTAAAATGGATGAATAATTATTGACCTTCAGGAGGCCACATATTAATAAGGTCAGCAACATTACATATAGGTAAAGACACAACATGCACTAAAACATTTTATATAATTCTCTAAAGTGTTCATGGTCAAACTATTATTGTTCTTATCCTTTTATCTTATCTATTTGCACATAACTAGAAAATTTTATGTACAAAATTATATAAAACTGATGTTTCAGTAGAATTATACCAATGTTTGGCTTAATCTGCAAATGAAATAGTACTTCCATTCACATTGCTTATTTTCCAGTAATCTAATATTACATACTCTTTAAACAACAAATGAAGTCACTCACCACTTAGCAAACAAGGAAAGTAGATGCAAGAGAATGGCTGTCATGTTGGGCTTACTAGAAGGACACAATTGCAGGAATCAGCTTTTCATGAATCATAATAGTTTTAATGAAGACAATGAGTGGTTGAGCTGGCTGAGCTCCAAAACAAAACCAAATTTCAATCACTACTAATACAGGGTTGTTCCTGATGAGCTTTACTCAAAATAGGAACCCAAGCTCGAGGGAGGGAAGACTCAGCTGCCTTGCCGAGTTACGAGAAGTTCAGAGGCCTGAGAGCAACAGAGGCCAGTCCAGTAGTCCCACAATTATTGCCACTAGTGGGGACAGCTACACACCTTCTATGCCTGTAGAGACAGAGGGGAGGAAACACAGAGCATACAGTCACTGAGACAGAAGCGCACTACGCAGAGCTGTTAGCCGGCTTTAGCCACTTGGAGAGCAGGCTGTAGTAGCGATGTCCAAAGCTGGCGCTGCAGGATATCAGGGACCGTCAACGGAGCACAGGCACAGACTAAAACAAAAAGCAAAGTTTCACAAACCCGAGTAGGTGCTGGAAGTAAGAGCTTGGTGACCACGCACCTATCTCCAGATAGGCTGGGTTTTATACTCACACACACTCACAAACCACCAATCATACAACATAGACAATGAACTCAGAAATAAGACACGCTTAACTTAAACTAGAGACAGGTAAACATGTCGTCAGGTACCTACTCGGGTTTGTGAAACTTTGCTTTTTGTTTTAGTCTGTGCCTGTGCTCCGTTGACGGTCCCTGATATCCTGCAGCGCCAGCTTTGGACATCGCTACTACAGCCTGCTCTCCAAGTGGCTAAAGCCGGCTAACAGCTCTGCGTAGTGCGCTTCTGTCTCAGTGACTGTATGCTCTGTGTTTCCTCCCCTCTGTCTCTACAGGCATAGAAGGTGTGTAGCTGTCCCCACTAGTGGCAATAATTGTGGGACTACTGGACTGGCCTCTGTTGCTCTCAGGCCTCTGAACTTCTCGTAACTCGGCAAGGCAGCTGAGTCTTCCCTCCCTCGAGCTTGGGTTCCTATTTTGAGTAAAGCTCATCAGGAACAACCCTGTATTAGTAGTGATTGAAATTTGGTTTTGTTTTGGAGCTCAGCCAGCTCAACCACTCATTGTCTTCATTAAAACTATTATGATTCATGAAAAGCTGATTCCTGCAATTGTGTCCTTCTAGTAAGCCCAACATGACAGCCATTCTCTTGCATCTACTTTCCTTGTTTGCTAAGTGGTGAGTGACTTCATTTGTTGTTTAAAGAGTATGTAATATTAGATTACTGGAAAATAAGCAATGTGAATGGAAGTACTATTTCATTTGCAGATTAAGCCAAACATTGGTATAATTCTACTGAAACATCAGTTTTATATAATTTTGTACATAAAATTTTCTAGTTATGTGCAAATAGATAAGATAAAAGGATAAGAACAATAATAGTTTGACCATGAACACTTTAGAGAATTATATAAAATGTTTTAGTGCATGTTGTGTCTTTACCTATATGTAATGTTGCTGACCTTATTAATATGTGGCCTCCTGAAGGTCAATAATTATTCATCCATTTTAGAACATAAACACCAGAGGAGCAGTTTCTAAGTGGCGTTCTGCCAAATATGCAACAACATAGGGTGCCAAAGTGCTGTCTGTGACACCAGGATGACATAAGAAATAATTATTGTTTTTTAGTTCTGTTTTGATGAAGATATACAGCAAGGTAGGTAGAGAGCCCTTGGGAATTGCCATGGTGCAAAGCAGAGGCAATTTGCATGTATAAATGACACGATCGCAGTCCAAGGATATGGCAACCTTGGCAGAGTGTCTGTTAGTCTAGATGAAGAGAGAGACTTGTGAAAGTCAAACACCTACTTACAAGCCGAAGGTATGTGCCAGCTGACATGAAAAATCTGGTGCTTGGCCTGAGGGCAGAGCGGAGTGTTGATGGTGAAGGCAGCAGGCGTTTGGATTTCTTCCTACAGGGCTTAGCATGAGGAGCCAGAGCTACAGGACTCAGACATTTATTGTGACCTCTGGACAGTACACTACCCTTATCCCTCAGAGCCCCACTGCTGTAATATTACATCATCACATTTAAGTCTACAAAAGTAAACCTTCCCCTTTATTCTTTTTAAAACCCCATTTACATTGTTGGTATGTCCTATTGTTCTGTTCTGCAACGCTACTGGATGGCAGAATGGGTAAATAGGCCCAATTATCTGGCCATGAAGTCATACAACTTGGGAACCTGCCTTGGAGTACAGCACCTTGTTGTTTTGGATGGGATAAATCAAGACTTAAGTAAAATTTTTGAAATATTTTTTTCTGTCATAATTGATGTGTGTAGATCATTATTATTTTAGGGCACCATTGAATATACTGATATTGTGAGATTTTGAGCGTGTTTTGTCTATGCTGTAATTTTACAACAGTGGGTCAAAGGAGTAGCAAAAGTTTTGTCTGCACCTGGCACATCATATTGAGGAATTTTACTTTCCACTTGTTTGATGCTGGAAATATAAAGAGAAATATCACTGTTTTTTTATCAGTTTTAATGTTGTTGATTAGTTTTTATTGTTGTAACAATTTTAACCTATTTTACCATTTTGATTTTAGATTAAAATACATTTTGCATTACAATAGTAATTAAATGACACAATCGAATAAGATTAAGAAAGTAATTGTGTAATGTAGGACAGAAAGAATTCTGTAGCATAATTTGAAAAATACTATAGAACTGGTCCTCTGCTTGGTTGCCCAAATAGCTGCTTCTGATCTTGAGTTATAATAAGGTGATAATGTTCTGGGAGGTGGGGGTCTAAGTCTGGAGTGTGTAAAATTTCAGGAATGTGTGAATCTTTTGTGTAGACATAGCTACTGTTAATTGGTCAAGGTATTTTTATCCTCTTGCAGATAAAAAAACATGTGCACATCAAAACAAAACAAACCAAGCTGAGGGACAACAATAAATTGGAAAACAGAACTAATAATTTACATCTTCCTCAAAGCTGTTATATAAATAGCAGCTTTTTTTAAAAAGCCATAGTTATTTTGCATTTTGCAATTGCCTGAAAAATAATCAGTTGTTTAAAATTTCGGAATGTCTGAAACCAGGAAGAGCTGCCAATTTGTTTTGCACATTTTTGTATATTTGGGTTTCTGGGGGGTTAAATAAAGGAAAGAAAAAAAGGGAAAGAAAAAAAACAGAAAAGTAAAGTCACTTAATATGGATACACATGTACATTTCTCCAATAATGCTAAGCTGTGTCCTGATAAGATTTATTACACATATTACTCTGATGCTTAGCATACCACTATTGCTATATTACACTTCAAGTAGCATCTATGATTCATCACACACATGCCAGGTATGTAAATAATTAAAATTCATAACAAAAGAAGTTGGTTTCAAATGGAAAGCTTTAAAATATATATAATATGTACTCATAGAATCCTAGGGTATAAGTATAATTCCAATCTTTTACCTACTTTAGAGCTCAGAAACAGAACAAAAAGCAATCTGTTCATACGGAGCAGAATCAATATTTTAATATTCTCCAGCAATCCAGCACAAACTTAATATTCTCAAACCAGTTTGAAAAAATGTAAGTCAGATTAGTTCTTTTTCTTTCAAGCAGTCATCTGCACTTGGATTCACCTGTGAAGTGTTTTTTCATTTTCAGAGTAAAGATGCTGGTCCTGGAGTCTCTAACCCATTTCAATCTGTCACGTCTTCAAACTGAATTACAAACTGACCATTTGTATCTCTTAATGACATTAATGAGAACAGCATGAAGTACAAAGTGTTTAGTTTCCCTCTATCAGCACACTGATTAGCAATTTCTATTTGTCTCCTCACTGATCTAAGAACTGTTATGAGTAAATGCATTTCCGTTTGACTGATGCAAGACAGTTTTTTTTAGCCTAGCATTTAGCTCAGGAACCAAAGTCACAGGGGAAGAAAGTGCTGTGTATTGTACATTATAAACTTTTTAAATTGAGACACTTTCCAAAAGTAAGAGTAATTAAAAGATGAAAATGATTTTCTTTTTTTTCCTCTGCTAATGCAACAACAGCTGGATAACATAAGAATGTTGTATGTTGACATACAACATGGTTAGAACATCTTCCACAATTATGCAACCTTATAATATTTTTTTAGAAGGTAACAACCCATCCAGTCCACACATGCAAAGAAATCAAACCATACATGTCCATAAATTAAGTTATGTGTAATCAAATGAAATGACACAGAGAAAAAGTATTGAACTCACTTACTGAAATTTATTTAGCACTTCATACAAAAGCCTTTGTTGGTGATGACAGCTTCAAGATGCCTCCCGTATGGAGAAACTAGTCGCATGCTTTGCTCAGGTGTGATTTTGGCCCATTCTTCCACACAAACAGTCTTCAAATCCCGAAGGTTCCATGGGCCCCTTCTATGAACTCTGAACTTTAGTTCTTTCCATAGATTTTCTATAGGATTCAGGTCAGGTGATTGGCTGGGCTATTCTAGCAACTTTATTTTCATTCTCTGAAACCAGTTGAGCAGCAGATTATTATCAAGAATGCCTCGGTACATTTTTCCATTCATCCTTCCTTCAATTATAAGAAGTGTGCGAGTGCCACATGTTGAAAACAGCCCCACACCATGATGTTCCCACCTCCAAACTTCATTGTTGGTCTGATGTTTTTGGGGTGATATGCAGTGCCTTCTGACCTCCAAAACTGTGTGTATTAAGGCATCCAAAGAGTTCAAGTTTGGTCTCATCTGACCAGACTATATTCTCCCAGTATTTCACAGGCTTGTCTAAATGTTGTTCAACAAACTTTAAATGCACTTCAACATGCTTTTTCTTCAGAAATATAGTCTTGTGTGGTGATTGTGCATAAAGGCCATGGCGGTTGAGTGCATTACTTATTGTTTTCTTTGAAACTACTGCATCTGCTAATTCCAGGTTTTTAGTGGTCCTTAGCTCCTGGACAACTCTTCTGATAATTCTTTTGACTCCTCTGTTTGAAGTCCAGTTTATGGTGAAATGATGTTCTTTCCACTTCCGGATTATAGAGCCAACTGTGCTCACTGGAACCTTTAGTCATTTAGAAATTCTTCTGTAACCAATGCCATCAATATGTTTTGCAACAATAAGGTTGCGAAGGTCTTGGTTGAGAGGTCTTTGGTTTTATCCATAATGAGACATTTCTTGTGTGACACCCTGGTAATGAGATACCTTTTTATAGGCCATCAGCTGGGACTGAACCAGCTGATATTAATTTGCGCTAAGTGGTAGGATTGCTTTATAATTACTGATAGATTTCAGCTGGTGTCATGACTTTCCATGCTTTTTTGTACCCTGTGTCATTCCATTCTATATATATTTATATATACACCACCGATCAAAAGTTTTAGAACACCCCAAAGGCTGCTGAGCTCAGTCGTTGTCCAGTGTCAGCTTTCACCAGCGGGTCGCTGCCCAACGAACAGTAAATTAATGAACTGTAAAAATAATTGCTGATTACTCGTACATTTTACATACATTTGACTTACATTTACATTTTCGTTCAGGGTAATGTATTAAGCTGAGTTTAAAATGAAATTAAAGTGTTTTGGATTCAGTCACTTTTTCTTAGAACCTGACTAATAATTGTTTGCAAAAACTCCAGCAAATTCGTGGAAACTGCAGATATCATCCACATTTCTTTTGCTTTTTTCGTGGCAATATATAATTTGTCATGCATTTTAGTGCTAAATTATTAAGAAAAATATAATTTACTAATTTTGTAACAAATATGAACGTAATTTCAGCTACATTTCCATGTATGAATGTTTTTGTACGCTTTTGGGATGGTTAAATATGCTGTAATCAGAGCAGGGGCGGACTGGGACTAAAAAACAGCCTGGACTTCCTTCACCAGCTGGCAGACGTCTGCGTCTCGGTCGAGAAAGACAGGCTGATGGTTTGGACAGCCGTTCTTTTCCAGAATGCACAGATTGCCGGTCCACCCTTAACTCATCTTGAGTGTTTCACTTGTTTTTTGTTTTGTTCTTCTTAAAGCCCAGTAGTTTTATTACTGTAAATTAAATTAAAAGAGGTTGTTGAGCTCATTCGCCGTCCAATGTCTGCTTTAACTGGCAGGTCTCGTTTAAAATGAAATTAAAGTGTTTTGTGTCACAGAACAGGTCGTGCCGGTGAGGAAAGAGAACAAGGAGCTACCATCAGGAGAACGTTTATTAGAAGACACAGAAAGGAACTGTATGCTCTCATAACAAAACCCAAGGGTAACCCAACATAAATAGTAGGGGGGAGCTAACCAGGAACCAATCAACGAAGCTGTACAAATTAGCAGAAACTCAGGGCAGGTGGAAAACTAATAAACAGTCATTAACTCCACAACTCGGAACAGGGGGGGAGAGGTCTCAAGAGGAGAGGCTGCGCCCTCCAGTGGTTGCAGGTAGGAGCGACTGCAGGTTCCCGATCATGGTCCTGCAGCGACCCCTGACGATAGCAGACTGGAACCGTGACATTTTGGGAGCATATTTGGGGCATTTTTAGGGTTTACACTGTAAAAATAGGCATTTTAGGCATTTTGTTTTACCAAAACACAACAACGCGGTTTTTCACCATATGCGGGTGCTCTTGGAACATAACCCACATGAAAAGCTGGGGATTACTTTAATCAAAATCTAGAGAGGAACAAAGAAAAACAAAGAAAAAAGTAATGCATCCTGAAGAAACGGCCACAGTTTCTTCTTCAAATAGAGTTATCTGGAATGAAGCTACAGTGCAAACAGCTACAAAATATTCCTGTTTGGCCTTCGTCTGCCACCCAACAAGCACAAGAGGTACTTATATGTGCTCTATTAGATTCGCAAAGTGACACAACTTTCGTATTAAGTGAAGTAGCTGATACTTTGAAGGTGGACAAGGAACAAGTCAAGTTGAAGCTCTCTACTATGACATCATAGTAGTAAGGTCTCAAAGAGTAATCCCTTTACTTCCAACCTACACACTTGACTTTATTCCAGCCAACAGAACTCACATACCAACCGACCAAACAGCAAAGGCTTGGTCCCACCAAGAGCATCTCCAGGAAGATGCAGCACCTCTGCAGGACTGTGAAGTAGGCCTGCTCATTGGTTACAACTGCTCACAAGCCTTACTCCCAAAAGAAATTGTGTCCGGCAAAGAAAATGAGCCTCATGCACGACATACAACAGCTCTTGGGTGGAGTACTGTCAGCTATGGGAATCCCTGTATGGAA
The DNA here is from genome assembly GCA_037974365.1 of Hydrocynus forskahlii. Taxonomy (NCBI): domain Eukaryota; kingdom Metazoa; phylum Chordata; class Actinopteri; order Characiformes; family Alestidae; genus Hydrocynus; species Hydrocynus forskahlii. Next base: position 377,713 of record JBBPCX010000032.1, read on the forward strand.
TACGGAGATATAATTGGAATCAGCCATCGCATAGTAGTGAGACAAGTGACACCAATTTTTAACTCCTCTGTCAACCTTAAAACTGAAGTTCATTATGTGAACAGATTCAAAGTTAAAGAAATTACCCCTTTAGAGATCATTAAGGTCCTTGAATCAGACTTTTAAGAAAGAACTAGTGAAGATAAGGTCCCCAAATAAGAAACTGAAAGCAGTCCGGCTTGGTATATTCCACATCATAGAGTTTATCATCTGCAAAAGCCAGGGAAAATACATGTGGGATTCGACTGTTCAGCCAAGTTTCAAGAAACTTCTCTCAACGACCATCTGCTCATTGGACCTGACCTGATGAATGCATTGGTGGGCATCCTGTGCAGATTTCGGAAAGGCTCTATCGTGCTCTATAGTTATGTGTGACATCATCAGTTTCACGTGAACCCTGAAGACAAAGATTACCTACGATTCCTACGGTTTGAGAATGGTAACTTGGAAGCCATGCCACCAACCTATAGAATGAAAGTCCACCTGTTTGGATCACCTTCATCCCATGACTCTGCCAACTTTGGCTTTACACACCTGGCACCTCAAGGGCAAGGTCAGTATAGCGAAAGCACTATGCGCTTCATTCAAATAAACTTTTATGCAAGTGTTTATACAGAGAAGGAAGGCATTCAGCTTGTTAAAGAAGCAAGAGAACTTTGTTGTACTTGCAAGTTGAGACTCCACAAGTTCATTTCCAATCATGAGAGAGAGATGGTATCCATCCCAGAAGAGGAACGTGCCACAATTAAAGATCAAGATATGGCTTTGAGTTCACCACACGTGGAGAGAGCACTTGGAGTAGAGTGGTGTCTACAAGAAGAGGCGTGCTCTCTACGGTAGCATCTATGTATGATCTGTTAGGATTCTTGGCACCTTTCATCTTTCTAATAAAACAAATTCTTCAGCAAATTTGCAGAGATAAGATCAGCTGGGACATGGAACTTCCAGAAAGCTTAAGACCTCAGTGGGAGTTCTGGATTGCAGACCAACCTAATCTAGCTGATCTGGAAGTTAGAAGATGCTACTTTACCTTTAAACATTGGCAACCTCAAAGGGTATAAACTTCACCACTGTTATGTAAGTACCTCAGGATATGGTGGATACACTTACTTGCAAGCTATGAAGTCCATTGCAGTTTAGTGATAGGAAAGTCAAGAGTTTCACCAACTAAAGTTATATACGATGAAATCCACTATTATTCTTCATCCACCAGAACAGTTTTTCTGAGAAGATCGGTATCTTCAAAAGAGGTTGTGTAGAGTTCAGTATTTGACCAATGAATTTTGGATTAGTTGGAAAAAGGAATAGCCGCTGAGTTTACAAGCAAGATAAAAATGGCAGGAGAACAGAAGAAACCTGAAAGTGAATGACATTGTGCTTTTGCAAGATGATCAAGCACCACGTAATGAATGGAAGTTGGCCAGAATAGCAGAAGTCTATCCAGGGTCAGATGATAGGGTGAGAAAGGTCAGATTGTTGGTTAGTGACACTAAACCTACCACTAAAACAGTGTTTCTAGAAAGACCTGTACGTAAACTTGTTACTTTGCTTGAAGCAAATTAAGGTACTTAATGTTTAACTTAACATTTCTATGGTTAACATTCTAATAGTTATGTTTTTTAAATGTTTAGAGATATCCCGCATTAAGATTGGTGTGATTTAAATTGTTGCAGTTTCATTAGCTGCATATTTCACTAGGTGTGTTTAATAAAAAGATAATTATTATAATTTATCTCGGTTATATTTTGCATTTCTACACGACCGCACTTTGTAAGACAAAGGTGCCTTTATTTAGAAACATACGTCAAGCTGATTACCTGTAACACATACCCAAGGAAATAAAGATGCAAGCAAGCATGTGCTGTGTCCTGCTGAAAGTTTATGGTCAAGTTATATTAAGTTATGAAAGCTATAAGGATTAATGAGGTTAAAGAAGTGCAGATAAAAAGACTTACAGAAGATTTCCTTTCGTAGCATGCAGCCAGTGAGGTGTTTATCTGTCTGTATTTATTTTCGTTGTGAATCTTTCTACAGTTATATGTAGTCATGACATTCCATTACATGTGTTGTGTACAGTGGAGGGGGATAATACTGAGCTGCGTCAGCCACCTGCAGAGCCCAACATCTCCTGTGATCCAGAGGTACAGGTGAGTGTGCAAATGGCTGTTTCACTAAGTGTAACCCATGCTGATGTGACATGACAAATGTACTCCTTTAATTTTCAGGAGGATGTGGGCGATGAAACATTAACTGTTGTTTCTGACATGGACATCCAGATAGAAACGTTTCATTACTCGTATGTTTTGCACAGAATGATACAACATGGCATATTTACCTGTACAGGTTATTTTCCAATACCATATCTGTGAATTATGAGTGATTTTTGGTAGTAGTAACTTGCATTATTCTCCCTTAATAGGAGTTACAGCAACCCCCCTCTTCTGTGGCCACCTCCTCTGGGAACTCATGAACCGAAAGGATACATTTGCTTTGTCTTTGAATGATTCTTCAACGCTCAAACTGAATGTATACTGATTCACCTTTTTTGCCTATGTAGGCTGGAACAGACAGTGTGTTCCATCACTGAATTTTCACTTTCTATTTGTAGGAGCAGGAGCAAATAAAAAATTAAAGACATGACAAAGCTTCAATGTGTTTTGTTTTTTAATAAGTGAAAAACTTCTGTGTGATGGCCTCTCTGACAGCATGCCCTGTGGGGTGGTTGAGGGTCAAAGGGTCAACAATATCAGGGGGCATCGGCATCAGGACTGGGGTCTTTTCCATTATGATGGTGACAATGTTGTGTAACTAAGCAAACAATAGTATATAAATAGTGCAGTGTTTACTTTTTTGTTATTATTCCGCTACACCTCAACACATCTGCGACAATGAAGTTCATGTATGATTGGCAGTGTCTTGTCAGCATGGGAGAAGACAATACAGCATCGCTGGATGGAGACACGGTGGAAAAGCTACGCCACTAATAGCTCCTCTGAGCACCAAGGCTAAAGACCCCGGCCTCGGCTAGCACTGCAGACCGACCGGAAGGATACCAAAAGTGCAGCAAGCATGGAGGTATACATGCTAGGCTAAAAGTTAACTCTAGCCAGCCAGCTCTTTCCACTGTTTTTCTGTCAAACATACGCTCTATTGACAACAAAATGGACCATATAAGACTGCTCCTGACCTCCTGGAAAGAGATGTGTCACTGTTGTGTACTTATCTTCACCGAGACCTGGCTGCACAAGGGCATCGCTGATTCCGCTATCCAGCTACAAGGGCTAACCCAGTTTCGTACAAGGCTGCACCCCATCCTCATCTGGGACAATCAGACCACATTTCCACCCTCCTCACCCCAGCCTGCAGACCCATACAGAGGTACACCAGACCAGTCCTGAAGCAAGTAAGAACAAGGCCTCAGGGATCCATCCCTGCACTACAGGACTGCTTTGAATGCACTGACTGGGACATTTTCAAAGAGGCTGCCTCCTATGACAGCACAGTGGTCCTGGATGAATACACAGCCTCAGTCACTGGCTACATTAGCAAGTGCACTGAGGATGTTACTGTCTCCAGAACTGTCACCAGCCAGGCAAACTGTCACCAGCCAAGAACTGTCACCAGCCGAGCTGAGCAGCTCACAGACGTCTTTCCAAACATCTTCAGTACATCCCTGAGCACAGCGGTGGTTCCTGTCTGCCTCAAAACTACCTGAACCATCCCAGTGCCCAAGAAGTCATCAGTGTCCTGTCTGAACGACTACTGGGCTGTTGCACTCACCCCCATCATCACAAAGTGCTTTGAAAGACTGGTACTGAGGCACATGAAGGCACGCCCCTCAGACAAAACGCAATTTCAACTCCCCTTCACCTCACTCTTTCTCATCTGGACTCAAAGGACAGCTACATCAGAATGCTGTTCATAGACTTTAGCTCAGCATTTAACACCATTATTCCACAGAAACTGGTGGGAAAACTAAGCCTATTAGGCATGAACACCTCACTCAGTAACTAGGTCCTGGATTTCCTAATTAAAAGGCCTCAGTTTGTCAGTATTGGAACCAGCACCCCCAGGACCATCAGTCTGAGCACCAGATCGCCTAAGGATACATGCACAGCCAACTGCTGTTCAACTGGTTAACAGATGACTGTGCTGCCCAATTCAACACAAACCACATCGTCAAGTTTGCAGATGACACAACAGTGGTGGGGTTCATCAGGAACAATGATGAGTCCACGTAGACAGAGGAGGTCAGACAGCTGGTGGACTGGTGTCAAGACAACAACCTGTCCCTGAACATCAACAAGACAAAGGAGATGGTCATTGACTTCAGGAGGAACTCCACCCCATACACCCCACTTCACATTAACTCAGCTGTTTTGAAAGTCAGCAGTGTGAAGTTCTTGGGTGTGCAGTTGACGGATAACCTCAGCTGCACACTCAACACCACCACCATCACCAAGAAAGCCCAGTAGAGCCTCCACTTTCTGCAGAGACTGTGTAAGGCCCGCCTTCCCCGCTATCCTCACCACCTTCTACCGGGGGACCGATAGCATCCTCTGCAGCTGCATCACTTCCTGGTTTGGAAACTGTAACAGCTACAAACAAAAGTCCCTTCAGCGGCTCATGAGGACAGCAGAGATTATCATCGTTGTGCCCCTCCCATCACTCACTGAACTGTATAAGAAATGCTGCATCCGCCGCTCAGCCGGCATCATCACAGATCCCACCCACCCCTCACATGGATTGCTTTCACCCCTGATGTCTGGAAAAAGGTTCAGAAGTATCAGAACCACCACTACCAGACATCACAACAGCTTCTTTCCACAAGCCGTTAGATTCCTGAACTCAGAACCTACACCTAACCTCAGGGGACTGAACAGGGTCTGACGTCGTACTGAACTGCTATAAAAATGCACATGACACTTTTAGCCATCCTAAACTCACTGCACTGACACTTTTTAAAACTTGCACTTTTTAAAACTTTTTGCCTTAAAACTTGCTGCTAAAACATTTCTAAAACTGCTCTACATCAGAATACACTCTTATTTGCACTACCAGTATGTTTTCGTACAATATATGCTGCAATATAATGTTGCACCAGTTTTTGTTTCTGCACTTTGTCTGTCTTTTGGTGACCTTGCTCTATTTACACTACACTATTTGCTTCAGAGAATGCTATTTCAACCCACTGTGTACATGTGTATGTGGCTGGGCTGACAATAAACTCTCTTGAATCTAGAACCACAGATGCTGACACCACCTGACAGGCCTGCTCTGGCTTCACACGTAAGATAAGTTAAAGATAAGATAATATAAGAGCCCCCTCTGGCACGCATGTGATGAAACGTGCCTGTAAGATTCCAAAAGTCATTTCAATCCTGCCCCTCATGTTGGCTAAAATTGCATTATGTTCTGCTTGTGGCCTTGTTTGAGTTAGCAGGTGCGTGATGAATAGGTATCCCTCGTCCCCCAGAAGAAGGCCATCAAAATGCCCCGTGAACAAATGGAGAGAAATACTCACACGCAAGTTTGATGTGTCAACAAATCTTTAGGATGCAGATTGCCTTACCTTCCTCAAATCGTCGGGAGAGGGCCTAAAAATGCGAGAGTCGTGGACTGAGCTTGGCCGCCATGTGTCCAGGCTTGTCACCATGAGCTGGTGATCCTGTCATCTAAGAATTAAAGGTCATTAAAGGTCATTCTGCTATTGTAATATCAAAGTCATGTTCAAATAAGACATTCCTGAATAAAAGTTGTGCCACAGTGTTTCACAAGGACATAATTTACATTAGGGTAGACCAGTAGCCCGTGTGGGGTGAGAAAAGGACCAAAAACTTGTCAAAGGAAAAAAAAAGTGAGATGTCCTGTAGATAGTACATTAACGTCATAACCAATCTGGGTTAAGGATGGGGCTAACAATATACAAATCATTACCTCATGTAAATCCAATGGAAAGAGTCTTAAATTAGGACATCATGTAGTAAACCCTCGCTCTTTGGAGAGAGCCAGTGGATCTTCCGGGCATGCCATTGGGTGCCGAGAAGTGGCATGTGGAGGGGCAGTGCTTGTGGAGGGGCAGGGCTTATGTAGGGAGGGCTCACACTAAACCGTGACTTAAACAAAACATAACCTGGCAGGAGCACGTTTGAGACACTGCGTAAATTTCCATGGCAACATACCTTGGGTTAAACCTAATCACCTTTTGTAGTACGAGTTACTCACAAAGTTACACCTCACGTGATCAAATTGTCCCGCTGTGAGACCCATGACCTCCGGCTGAGACCCAGCTTTTTTACACTGGACTCTACACTTACACAGTTAAGTTTTGTGGCTTCCACAGGATTTTAGCTAACTCCAGTCTGGCTTTTTTATGATCGTATCCTGCCATAGCGTCCCTTTTCATTCAGATGGCGACGGATAGTGCAAGCTGAAACTGTTGTACCCTGTGCCTGCAGGTCAGCTTAAATTTGTTTGGAAGCTGATCAAGGTTCTTTACCCACCATTTGAACATTTTTTTTCATTTACAACATTTTATCAATCTTTCTCTTTTGTCCATGTCCAGAGAGTTTAGCTACAGTGCCATGGGCTGTACACTTCTTTACAATGTTGCACACCGTGAACACAGGAACATTAAGATCTCAAGAACCACTAGTAACATCAAGCTGGCATTAACTAGAGAAGGTGCATCATTTACATCATACAATTTCAGTCATCCTCTTTGCCCTGGCCATGAACACAGTATTAAAAGCAACAAAAGTGGAGTTCAGAGGCCCATTGACCAAGTCCAGAGTGCGTCAGCCCCCCATTAGAGCCTACATGGATGACCTCAGTATCACCACATCATCTGTACCAGAGCACATGGTTACTACAAGGGCTGGAAAGGCTGTGGGCAAGGCTGAGCTTCAAGCCTGCCAAGTCCAGGTCACTTGTTCTGAAGAAAGGCAGTCTCTGAAAAAATCCACTTTGCTTGGGATGGAACCACATTATCATCTATCAATGAGAAGCCAGTCAAAAATTTAGGGAAAACTTTTGACTACATCCTCAGAGATTTGGCAACTATCCAGGGATCAAGGAGATAGAGAACTGACTCAGAGGAGAGGATATGTCAGGACTGTCTGGAATATTCAGGTGCTGGATTTACCAACAAGGTATCCTGCATGGAATCCTTTGACCATTGTTATTTATGATGTACCCATCACTGACTGAGCAGCACAGTTCTATATGGCAAGAAAGCACTGCAGCTTCATTTTAGTGGCATCACAAAAGATTTCAAAGGTCTTTCAATTTTGAGATTCTAAGGACCCCAACGTCTCAGCAGGTGGCATCGATATCCACATGGGGAGGAGATGGAGTGCTGCTAAGGAGCTAGAAACTGCAGAAGCAAGGCTGAGACACAAGGCAGTGGTGGAGGCAGTGGCCAGTGGAAGATCAGGCGTGGCCAGATTTCCAGTGTTAAAGTACATCAAGGTCCTGGTTCAGGGAGAAGTATGACGAAGAAAGAGCAAACATGATGGCTGGCATAAGGCAGCAGGGGAGAGCTCACATGGACTAACATCTAACAAATGGAGCCTCAGTGCATGAAATTGCTAATCCAAACTGGAACAAAAATGCCTAAAAACACAGTGCTAGAATGTACATACCGATATTTAGAGTTGGATGTCTCGACCACTTTTACGTGGTCTTGGTCTTGTCACAGTCTCGACGGTCTTTGGTCTTGGTCTATCGACATAGTAGTAGAGAGATTTGGAGCCAACAGTATCCACGACACACAACATAATGTTTGATAATGCAACATTATCAAAATATGCAAGTGTAGCGCTAGTTACATGTTAGATCCAGCATCACATTGAGCAGTAAGCCTAGTCCGTCAGTTAAAGTAATGTCAGCAGTGGTAGGCTAGTCAGTAAGTTACAGAAAAATGTCAGCGAATTCATCAGTCATAAAGTTTGCGTTCATAGAACACAAAGAGTTTTTTTGCAGCACAGGTTCAAAAAAGAAGCATTCGACAAAATGCAGATTTTGCAGTCTCTTTGACTGAGACAGCCAGGACTACCTCAACCTTCACCAGGCACCTGGAGCGCAAACACCCTGAAAGGCAAGCAAGCCAGTAGCCATCTATCCATCTTCAAACACTTTTTTACCTACCTTTCTTCTCACACCCATGGTATACATTATTTTGGGACAGATTTTTTTTTTTTTGCAAGCTTCTCTGCAGACTTAACTTTTCTGGTCAAAAGTGTAACTACATGCTAAGCACAGGTAGCGAGCTCTATCACTGGCTATTGGCTACTTAAAGGGGACCTATTATGCAAAACTCATAAAAAAAAACAACAAGTTATAATAGGTCTATGGGCTTTACAAAACATGTTCCTGAAGTTATTTGCACAAAATCACTCTCACATAAAGAGATATCACCAACTGTATTCTTCTTAGTTTCGGCCCTTTTCAAAACGAGGCGTTTCAGGCTCTGTTCCTTTTATGCAAATAAGATGTTGCTGTTCACGCCCCATCCATCCCATGCTTAAACTGTGCGTTTAACTTCTGGATTTTACATTAGAATCCATGTCCTTAACACCAGTGAAAGTGTTTCTTTCTTTCCTTCCATCCCTTCAATCTGTGACAGTGGTCCTAGCCTGTATGGTGACTAGGCTGAAGAGATGGAGGTCCATCTTTCTCAAGCCCTGGAAGTGCAGGTGAAGTATGTGCCAGAGGTCATCGTCTGCTGCACTGTGCTCCACAACATCTGCATGAGCAAAGGGGACCTGCTGGAGCCAGATGCTGATGTTGATGTCAGGAAGGTAGTGGACCGAGCAGCACCAGCACCTCCAGGAACCGTCTCTGGAGCTGTTGAGAGACAGAGGATTGCAATGACCTGTTATACACCAGATCATGACAACATTTAAATGTACCCCGGATCATTATGTACCCCAGATTATAGTTTACAGTGTGAGTTTAGATTACAGTGTAGTGTGGGTTTAGATTGTGAGTTTAGATTGAAATGCAGACAATAAATAATTTGTCTGATTGGTAAATTTGTGTGTGTGTGTTTTGTTACATTTTTATCAAATTGTTGACACATTGATTAAATTTGGATAAAACGTCTGCTTCGCGGCGGCTCCAGGGACCAGACAGGGGGAGCCTTGTAGCTCCGGCGCGACCAGAATGCCATTTTAACAGAAGTTTTCCCAGACGCAGGTTGCTCCACACCGTGATTTTATTATTTGACATCTACAACGTACACTTACACATGCAATGTACAATGACCAGACCAGGACCACAGAAAACAGACCAGACTAAATACATGAACTGAAACTAGAACCCACCAATGAACAGACAGAACAAAACAGGAGACACGTGAAACTAATTTGACAGGACAAGGCATCAACACGAAACACGGAATACGGGTGACCCCTACTGGCCCAGAAAACCCCAGAAAATAAACCCAGACTACACAAACCCGAAAACAGAAACCCCACACCGTGACAGATATACGATGCAAATTTCTTTATATTTTCTAATGTAATTCTTTAATTGTAATATAATTATTCTTATAATTAAATATTTTTAAATATTTAACACTGAACTCAAAACATTGAACACAAAACTATTTACACAATTTTTTGAGGATGGCCACGAGGCGCTCCTCTCTACCTGCTGCCTCCCTCTCCCTCCCCTCTCCCTCATCTCTTTCTTCCCTTTCCACCGCCTCTCTGTGTTGCCTCTCATCCCTCTCCAAACTCCTGATATCTCCTCTCCTCCCATTCCACTGCCTGCAATGCTTAATATGGAGATTCAGCAGCAACAGCCTTTTATGCCTTACCAACCACCCAGAAACACCTCTGTCCCAATACTTTTGTCCATATAGTTCACTTTAAACAGGTGCGTGTCCCAATACTTTTGCTCACATCGTTTTGTATGACAGCTGTTTCCCAATATGAGACCTCAGGCCACGAGTAAGTAAACGTATACAAACTACAACATAGAACATTTATAACATGTATAACCTATCTACTGCTAACATTTACGCGTGCGAACTCTCAGTATAATCGCAGTCGGTATAATCGCAGACTCAAACAAATGATCCATATCTGTCGTCAGAGAGTGACAGGCTACACACCACAGTATACATCAGTAAAATAATTTCATTAATGTTGCTTACATTTATACAAACCAGTTGCCTCCTCCCGCTTGTGCTTGCATTTCATTGTTGGAGCGCCATTATTCAACTCTGAAAGTCCCTCCCCTTCCACTATGTAGTCAAAATGGCGTCCATTTAGTGCGGTTAGTGTCCATCCTTGCGCACTGCGTTTTCTGGCCAAAATTAGTGCACCATCTGGGTACTTTCAATGCACTGAGTTTTCGCTTAGTTGCAATGTGAACACACCACGCACTAAATTCACACGCTAAAAGTGTGCAAGTTCATGATTTTGGACGTGTATAGAAATGTAGCTGAATTTACATTAATATTTATGTTACAAAATCAGTAAATTTAGCACTAATATGCATGGAAAATTATATATTGCCACGAAAAAACATGTGACGTTGGGGCAATGTCCGCCACACCCGCCACGCCCTCTTGTCCTTGTGCTGGGTCATGTTTGAGCGCGGTGCTTAGCAACCCAGCACAAGGATGAGGGGGCGTGGTGGACGAGGCCCGGATGTCACAAAAGCACAAAAAATGCGGAGGATAGCTGCAATTTCTGCGTTCGTGTGGGGGTTTCAATGAAAAATGATCAGTTCGGTTCTCAGAAAAAATCTGCATTTGACTGATACCGCGACTGCTGATCTGTTATTTGTTGTGGTGGAGGGTTTTATGTTTATGTGTGAGATTAATTTAGATTGATTAAAAACAGAGAGGAGAGTGAGTATGAGGGAGATTGCTCACTGGACTAACGAACAAGACATTAACTCAAACTAATTGGAATTAAAGAGAACACACCTGAACTAACTAGCAAGCCCCTAGCAACCCAATCAAGAGAGAGCAAGTGGGTTGCTAGGCACTGCACCCAAACATAAACAAACCAGCACGTGGAAGAAGGGGCGCATGACGAGGCACCTCCTCTCAGTAGACTGGAGACTGAGACCACTGGAGGCGTGGCAGAGGTGGCGCAGATGTGACAAGGTGGTGCGGATGTTAACATTTATACATTGCATTTTCTTTTTTTCTGAATGGTACCAGCAGAAACATTTTTCTATTATCAGGAAGCAGCAGCAAAAACAGTCTGTGTTCAGTAGCTGTCAGGGTTCCCCAGGACTCCCACATGAAGGCAGGTGCTTTGGCAGACATTCATTTTCAAGAACTTGACTGGCACGAGGGCCAGAAACAGGACTCTTATTCTTTAAACAAAAGGGAGACAGGAGAAACACCAAGCCAGAATGACGGTGGACTGACACTGAGGTCCACCACAAACAAACTTAAATACACAAACACAAGACCCCAAACCCAAAACAAAACACAAACATTCATTCTCCTGAGACAGCTGAAACACATAATAAACAAACTCAAACCCGGCGTGCTCAGGAATCCCCCAACAAAATACCCGTGCAGCCTCTAGCAGCCGCCAACCGTCACAGTACCACGACATAACAGTAGCAAGTGTCCCTGTTGGAGTGAGGTGAAGTGGTCGAGCACAAAAAAGCAATGAACTTTCAAAATAATAGTAGTAAAATTATTGTGTTAATTAAATGTGTTAATGCAAATTATTGTCAGCACGGCTCCCAAAGAAGAGCCGGTTCTTTCGGCTCCCAAATGGCTCTTAGTTTATTATCAACTGTAGCCTCATATT
>JBBPCX010000032.1:407969-425813 GCA_037974365.1 Hydrocynus forskahlii
TTTCTTTGGTATAAACAGGTAAATACAGTAATAAATTAGTGTAATTTTTAGTAATAAAAATACAGTAAAATGTAGGGATAATTACCAATAAGTTTTACAGTTTAACAATTTACTGTTCATCAGCGGCGCGTCTTATTCAGGGTTCTTCAGGAGGAGTACTGTATTGTAAAGACCCACCGGTTAAAGCAGACGTTGGACGGCGACTGAGCTCAACAGCCTCTTTTAATTTACAGTAATAAAACTACTGGGCTTTAAGAAGAACAAAGCGAAAAACAAGAGAAACACTCAAGAAGAGTCAGGGGCGGACTGGCAATCTGTGCGTTCTGGAAAAGAACGGCTGTCCGATACACGGCGGCCGTCAGCCTGTCTTTCTCGGCCGAGACGCCAACCTCTGTGCAGCTGGTGAAGAAAGTCGAGCTGTTTTTTAGTCCCAGTCAGCCCCTGCTCTAAGTACAGCATATTTAACCATCCCAAAAGCGTTTTCTTTGTGTTTTCACAACAGTACAAAAACATTTACACAGTTATATTTTTATATGGAAATGTAGCTGAATTTACGTTCATATTTGTTACAAAATTAGTAAATTATATTTTTCTTAATAATTGCATGAATTATAAATTGCCACAAAAAAGGCAAAAGAAATGTGGATGATATCTGCAGTTACCACGAATTTGCTGGAGTTTTCGCCAACAATTATTAGTTCTGTTCTAAGAAAAAATGACTGAATCCAAAACACTTTAATTTCATTTTAAACTCAGCTTAATACATTAACCATAACGAAAATGTAAATGTAAGCCTGTATCCCACAATTAATTAATGCAAGCATGTTTTCTTTGGTATGCACTGCCGAATTCTTTGGTATAAGCAAGGTAAATACAGTAATAATTTTTTGTTTTGTAATAAAAATACAGTAAAATGTACGGGTAATCACCAATTATTTTTTCAGTTCAATAATTTACTGTTCGTTGGGCAGTGACCCGCCAGTTAAAGCAGACATTGGACATTAAAGTTTTTTTCTGTAACTGTTAACACTCACCTCTCACTTGCTCATCAGCAACACCCACACATCGTGCAGGTTCTGCATTATTGTGGAGATTTCTGCGTAAAACTCTGTTAGGTTCTCAGAAAAAATCTGCATGTGACTGAATCCGTGACTCCTGATCTGCGTAAAACCGGGGGGTTACTGTATATATTTATTTATGAATAGTATAAACATATATGTGCAAATAATACTTATATCCATTTTTAACATTCATTTGCATATTTATAAATATAAATCCATATTGCATATTCATATTGTAGATTGTATAGTATTATTGTTCAGTATCATTGCATCTTTACATATTATTGTTGTTTTATACTTTTGTGCTTGAGAGACACCATCAACTGGAATCAAATTCCTTCTATGTATGCTCACATACTTGGCTAATAAACGCAATTCTGAAGCTGCACTAGTAGCATCTACTCTATAGTACAGTTGTTTGTTTGCAAGTGTCAGACAAGTTTTCCTTCAGCATTTCTCTTATCAATGTCATATAATGCCATGCAATTAATATGCGTTTACTACACACTTTCATGAGATTTCTTTTATTAATCTACGACTAAGGAACAGTGAAGACAGTGTCTTCACTGTCTAATCACATTTTATTGAATGGAAATATGTTCTCCTCTTATTTTCGGAAAACATGGAGTTTTCCATTAAGCTGGGGGCTTTCTGTGCAGACCTGATAAAATAATCACCAGAGCTCTGACAGCATTTGTGCTCATCCCGTAATGAATTCTTGCTCAACACTGAAGACCCAAATCTGACAAACATTATGAATCAGTATTTGCCTATGTGCATTTGTCAGAGTAATAACTCAAACAGGTTAGGCATTGTCCCACTCTTTTACTATAGACCCTATCATTATGAAAATGTCACTTTAAGTCCATTCATCATTGTTTAGTGGGCCTGCAAAGACTCAGACATGATGTGAATCACACTGACTCCATTGTACATGAGAGCAGTGGGACATGTCACCAATTACCATTTATCGTGCTATAAATACAAGGCCGCATGATATTCCAATGAGAAGTGCCGTACTTCTGGATCTTGTTAATGTTATTGTCTGGAGAGGTGGATGAGGTTATTGTCTGGAGAGGTGCTCTTCTGCATTTATTACAGGAGGCCTAGTTATTATGTCAAGGTGCATGGATTTGACTTTCTATGCTAAAACCGCAGTTTAATGAGAGCATGAATGCCAGTTTGGTTTGAAAAGTACTAGGAACAACAATGCAACATGTTCACACCTATTTTCAGGGAGCCATATACTACTGATAGACGTGAAGGGTATCCCTTTACTGATCATGTGTAATACTAGAACATTTACCTGCTTACAATCACATAATACATGGTAAGGTAGATGCATTTGCACCTTTTATTTTAGTCCAAAAAGTTCATGAAACCCACATAACCTACATGTCCAAGTTATGTCTGTCAAGCACACAACCTATGCCTATCTTCCCAAATACTGAGACTGTAAGACCGATAGAGATCACTACTGCAAGCCGTGTTGCAACACATTAGAAACAATGTTATGTTGATGTCAGTGCCATCATCAACGAGGCGGTCACTGGTAGAACTGAACCCCTTGCTTTGTTTTCAACAGTTATTTCAGTTTATTTAGTGTTAGTAAGCTGTGCCCTCTATAACCATGTGGGTAGAGAGTTATATCTGCATTTCCGTTATGTTATGGCTCTTTGTTTGGACTGTCTGCACGCTACAAATGCTAACACAGCTCACGGCAGCGACCAGGTCTTTCTTTACCAGCTGATCTCACTGATGCAGGATGCTATGGAGCTCAGTACAATACATTCCCTCAGAGATATGAAGGGGAAAGACCAAGAGAGGATGCCATAGAAGAGCAAAAGTGTGAGGGACAAGAGCAGTGATGAATGGGTAACGGTCTGGTGAGTAGTGGAGGAGGCAATTCAAACCATTTCTTCCCTCTATCATGGGCAACATAAGATCACTGGACAATAAGATGAATGAGCTTGAGGTCCAAGTCAGACACAACAGAATTTTATAAGAGTGTAGATTGATGTGCTTTCCTGAAACATGGCTGCATGAGCGTATTGACGTGGACATTGCTGGCTTTTCATGTTTACTTTCCTCCATCGGCCAGCACGATGACGGCATGTGACGCCATCCACTTTGCAACTGCGAGACTCCACACAGAGCACCCGGATGCTCATCTCTCATCTTTGGGATGCTCTGCACCTTCACACAGTTTGTAGACTGCCCCACCAGAGAAGACACGACATTAGACTTGCTGGACCCCAATATTAAAGCAGCATACACCTCTGGGTAGATTGGACCACAACTTGGTGCACCTTCTACCCACCTACCTACCACCAGTAAAGAGGCAGCCAGTCACTGTCAGGACAGTGAAAGAATGGTCAAAGGAGGCCAGTGCAGCACTGCAGGACTGTCTGGAGACTGCGGACTGGGAGGCTCTTTATGAGCGACATGGAGAGCACATTGATAACCTCAAAGACTGTTTCACTGAGTACATAAACTTCTGTGTGGATAGTGGTGATGAGAAGAGGGCCAATGAGTTTAACCTGTTTTTAACAGGTTTGACAGCAGGCCTCTTCCCAGGATCTCCAGCTTCAGCACGATTCTCGTGGCATCCAGTACACCTGTTTCCTCCATCAGTGTCACGGCTAAATGTAGCTCTCCTTCCAACCTCTCTCCTTCTCCCATTTAGAGCCTCCACCACCTCTCCTCCTACCAAATATTACTCCGACATGCATTGACCATCCATTACCATCACAAGTGTGGGGAGAACTATGGAGATTCCATCCTGCCAAGGCACTGGGCTGAGATGGCATAAGCCCACATGTACTCAAGTTCCCAGCTATGAGCCTTAATACTGAGAAAATACCCATGCCGTGGAAAACATTGTGTCTGGTTCCTGTACCTTAGAAGTCTCACCCCGGTGCCCAGTCAGATTAGAGGCCAGTTGCACTTGCCTCACACAGCATGAAGGTCTTCGACAGACTGGTCCTGGACACCTTCCACCCCCCTGGTTAGGCCAGCGCAACTTGACAAGCCAAGTGCATACCTGATGATTATGTTCTTCGAGGGCAGCTATCTACAGAAATTCTCAGATGACTCAGCAATAGTCAGATGTATCAGCAGTGGGGACGATTCGGAATTCAGGATGGGTGTAGACAGTTTTGTGGACTGGTGTGAGCTGAATCAGCGGCAGCTCAACATCAACAAGACCAAAGAAATGGTGGTGGACTTGAGAAGATCACGATCTCCTGTCACTCACCTGTCCATTAGGGGGTGGATGTGGAGATTGTTCAGGATTACAAATACCTGGGTTTGTACATTGACAACAAGTTGGACTGGTCTAAGGACTCTCTGGCCATGTACAAGAGGGGTCAAAGTAGGCTGTTCGTCCTATGTAGATTCTGAACTTTTAAACATTCAGTAAGTCTGTAGTGGCTAGTATATCATGGAAACTGTGGCTGAAAGGAGAACATTGTCTAGACTTCAGTCCATCATGGACAATGCTTAAAGTTCTCCACTGAACGCAACAGGAAATCCTTCCTTCCCACCACCATCAGAGTCTACAACTCCTCTCTCTGTCACACATCCACACAATATTCTGTGTAATAGCCTGTTGCTTCTTGTTGTGCAATTTCTTACCGGGTTTAAATAACTATTATTATGACTATGTGCATTATTTTACTATGATGTGCAACATTCTACCGTGGGCAATATTGTGCAATGTTCTAATCAGGTGTTAAAACATTATTTTTATGTGCAATATTTGCAGTCATTACATAAGCTTCATCGGGAAAAATAAAAGTTTTCTGATTTTAAAGACACTGATAACCAAATGCTATAAATGCCTTTGGACAGCTGAGGGATATCACAGAAGCAAAGGACAGAGTAAAGGTTTGCGCTACGACATTCTATGTCCTATCCATACTGAATGCCAGTTGTCATGTCGGCTCGGGGAAGAAGGACACAAACGCAGGAGTTAACAGAGCTCAAACTGACTTTGATTAGAATGAAGCAGGCAAACAGTCACTTAATAGCAACAGACCTGGCAGAACAAATCACAAGGAGACTCTCTCTTTTCGTCACAATGAAGCAACCTGTTCAGCATCAAAAAGGACACTTGGGTTGCTTCAGTCAAGGAGCCATGAGGGGCACAAGGGTCAGAGGCTCCTTTAGAATCTCTACGGGTGAATCCAGCCCACGGGCACTTCAGCCTTGCTGGTTACTCAAGGGAACAGGACATACACACACACACACACCGCCTTGAGGGAAAGAAGGCAGGTAATCATTTGGGAGAACATGAGGGCTGACAGGAGGCAGGTATGTTGCCAAGCAACACACATACCTCACATGCCGGGACATACCATGGCATAGACAGAGGGGGGGCATGACAGGGAGTCCCCAGCTCAGAACTCCAGTGAGTTTGACTGCTGGGGGCGTGGCAGAGGCAGCACGGATGTGACATCAATATGAAAATCAACTGGCCTTGCCATACAGCAAAACCTTTAAATAAATAAGCAATACCTATATGTAGTCAACTAAAGATTATCCATGCTGTACAGTGTTCTTTGTGTACATTTTCATGCTAAGTTGTTGATTTCTTTCCAAAAGCAATGAGGCTCCAGTGGTAGACAAAAGTAAAATGTGTGTTGCTGGGGCGATTAAGCAGATCAAATGTTCATTTGACTTTATTATGACAAAATGGAACTGATTTTCTAAGGAAGTGTCAGTAAGCATGAATCTGACAGCTTGCATATAGAGTGAAACATCAGGAAAAATATACAAAAAGGTTGCCACCCGTTTCCACTTGATCCAATTGGGCAAAACATAATTAAAGTGAGAAGCATTTTTTAGGTTCTGTTGAACTTCATTTTGAACTTTTATTCCATCAACAGGTCTCACTCACTATATATGGCTACTTGTATGCTCTGCTCCTTCCTTTTCATTTTGATTGCAACCAACTTGCTCTCTCTTTTCTAATGACATAATATGTACTAATGTAATTTTATTCATTACTAACTAAAGACTTCAAAAAGTGTCTGGGTCCACTGCATCTCAAGCATGTTTGACACTTATGAACACCACTCCATTGTCATATTTAAACACGTGCTATAAAAAGAAGAATCAAATATGAAAGCAATAACAAAGACATGCCAATTGTTCAGCATATTTAAGGCTCAGTGCTTAGATGTAGTACATGTTTGAGAGACATGTCTTTGATGTTACCTAAAAGGATAAACAAAAACTTCATCGTACCAGAGTTCCTTTTATGTCCTATGATAAGAGGTGCAGGCCATGGACCATGTCTAACTTCAGCAATGCCTCTTCTCAAGCACCTTGTTTACATGTGAATTACTTCTTGTGTTTGAGCTACAGCAATACCATCTACACTTAACTGGCAGTGCTCAAGAAAACCATAGTAACCATTTACGATGCCTGAATTACAATAAGGTGATTCCAAATAGTGTGGAGCTATTGTGGCACTCACCATGGGCTGCACAGATTGCCGGGACCATTTGAGCTGTGCTTGGTCAGATTCACATCACCCCTCCTTCTCCAGGCACGCAAGGCAGGCACACTTTGAATTCGAAGTGCTACATCATTTAATGTAAGCAAACACAAAAACAAAACTGGCATGAGAGCCA
This sequence comes from Hydrocynus forskahlii, assembly GCA_037974365.1. NCBI lineage: Eukaryota > Metazoa > Chordata > Actinopteri > Characiformes > Alestidae > Hydrocynus > Hydrocynus forskahlii. Next base: position 414,670 of record JBBPCX010000032.1, read on the forward strand.
AACTCAAGAACTATAGTTTTAAACAAAAGGAGACAGGAGTCACCAAAAGCAAATGTGATGGCTGACCAACAACGCAGGTCAGTCACACACAAACTAAATACTAAACCCCAAACCCCACAAACCAATCACCCCACAGAAACACTTAACTTAAACCAAACCCAGCTGTGACTAATACAAAACCTGAAAAACAATTACCCTTCAACTTAAAAGCCCCAAACCAAACCCAAAAAGCAAAAACAGAAAAAGGATGGCCTCTAGTGGCCGCCACCTGTTACTGTCCCCAGCCCTGACAGTAACCACCCCCCACCCCCTGGGCAACCCCCAATGGGGAGCTCCTCTCTGTTCTCCTGGGCAAGGACCCCTCCGGAGCCCCTCAGGGCGGAGCCCCATATCAGGAACCCCTCGCTGTCCTCCTGGGTAAGGCCCCCTCCTGGGAGCCTTCCACAGGGAGTCCCTTGCTGTCCTCAGGGGCTGAGCCCCCTACCGGGAGCCCTTCACTGTCCTCCTGGGCAAGGCCCCCTCCTGTGAGCCCTTCAGCAGGGAGCCCCTCACTGTCCTCAGGGGCCGAGCTCTCTGTGTGGAGCTCCTCCTTGTCTTTGGGGCCCAAGGTCCCACCGTGTAGCCCCCTCCCGGGAGCTCTTCCTTGGCCCCCAGGTCCAAAGCCCTGCCGGGGAGCTCCACAGGAGCCCTCACAGACCCTAAAACCCCCCCTAAAATTTCTGGGGGAGACCCCCATCCCCTGGTGGGGTTTCAGGCCCCTCTTGGGCATCTAAAGGCCTCTCTGTGGCGGCTAGAAGCTCCTCTCAGCCTGCTATAGGCCCCTCTCGGCTTGTTAACAGCCCCTCTCGGACTGCTAACGACCCCTCTCCTATGGGCCTTAGCTGCTGGGCTAACAGGCTTAGCTGCTGGGCTACAGGGCTTAGCTGCTGGGTTACAGGGCTTAGCTGCTAGGCTACAGGGTTTAGGTGCTGGGCTACAGGGCTTAGCCAGACCACCTTCTGAGGCGAGCCGGGCACCAGCCGGAGTGGTGGAGTGCCAGAGGAAGCCTCAGACTTCCAGGGCCGCTGGGAAACAGGTGTGTGACACGAGCGACATGGACTCCATGTTTCTTATGTCTTCAGACCGTGGATCTCCTATGAAACTTAGCTACTGGGCCAACGGGCTTAGCTGCTGGGCTACAGGGCTTGGCTGCTAGGCTACAGGGATTAGCTGCTGGGCTACAGGGTTTAGCTCCTGGGCTATTGGGCTTAGCTCCTGAGCTAATTGGCCTAGCTGCCCGGCTACTGGGCTTAGCTGCAGGGCTATCTCAAAGCTACACGGGGCTGGCATTGGTTGCTGGAGCCTCGTTGCTGGAACTGGTGGCTTGAGTCATCTCGGTGCTGGCACGGGATGCTGGAGTGCAGCTTCGCTCTCTCGCTCACACTCTCGCACCCTCTCCGTGGCTTGCACTCTCTCCGCGGCTGCTTGGCTCTCGACTATGGGGCTCTCTCGCTCAGCTGTGGGGCTCTCTCTCTCTGTGGTGGCTGGGCTCTGGCTCACGCACAACCAGGGCAATGCTTGACTTGCCAATGCGAGCAGGGTCCCTGGACCCCTCAGCCGCTTGTTCCCCCTGCTGCCGCAGTGAACTTGTTAGGCCTGTGAGCATGCCCATGAGCACTACCATCTCCATCTCCTGCTCGGCTTTCAGCTGCCAGGACGGCAGCCTCTACTTTTCTGCTACGGGCTGGCCAGACCACGTAGCTGTGGTGGCGGCGCTTCTCACTGCGTCTTAGGCTGGAGCAACGCCTCCAACTTTGGCTTGCTCTGGTTCCTAGTACCCGAGCCCGCCATAAGTGAGACTCGCTGTCCTAGCCGAGGGCACGAGCCAGAGTGGTGGAGCGCCAAAGGAAGCCTCAGACTTCCAGGGCTGCTGGTAAATGGGTGTGTGACGTGAGCGACGTGGACCCCCACGTTTCTGACATCTTCGGACCATGGCCGAGTCTAGGATGAGGGGGTCCACAATGCACTCTGGATCTATATTTGGGGATCCGACGATCTACCCATCCCACCAGAAGCCCAGGTCCGCTTCCTCGTCCACTGACTAACCCCCACACAATAACTCGGCAGTTGTAAACCGAGCTGGTTCACCCCCGAGCTGGGTCCAGCTTGCCTCACTCCTGGCAAACTCCTCTTCCTCCTGGGGCTCGTAGCCCAGTGTGCCGTGGCCCCTACTTCTCCATCTGTCACATGGCCCCTACTTCTCCAGGCACGCAAGGCAGGCACACTTACACCACTCAAATTTGAAGTGCTTCATTCTTTATTGTAAGCAAACACAAAAACAAAACTGGCATGAGAGCCAAACTGAAGAACTGTAGTTTTAAACAAAAGGAGACAGGAGTGACCAAAAGCAAATGTGATGGTTGACCAACAACGCAGGCCAGTCACAGAAACACTTAACTTAAACCAAACCCAGCTGTGACTAATACAAAACCTGAAAAACAATCACCCTTCAACTCAAAAGCCCCAAACCAAACCACAAAAGCAAAAACAGAAAAAGGATGGCCTCTAGTGGCCGCCCACCATTACTGTCCCCGGCCCTGACCCTGACCAAGAGGGCAGTACAGTCCACCACCAAGATCTACAAACCTCAATCACAAAAATGTTGGGACACTTTCAAAAAATGCAACAAAAATAAAATCTGTAATTTTTAAATCACTTGAACCTTTACTTAACAGGCAAAAGGACAAAAAAGAGTCTCAGTGATTTACTGACAAACTTAATTCTATTTGGTAAACATTAACAAATTTTAAAATTGATGCCTGAAACACACTTCAAAAAGTTGTGACAGAGAAAAAGTAAGACTGAAAAGGTTATACAAGTAACCCCCCCACACACACACAAACCAACACCCTCTTCTTCACCTCTTACCCCCTTGAACAAACTCAGACTTTAATTACCTGTTAAAAAACACACAACTCTTTACTGCTAGAATAAAGTACCTGTCAAAATACTGTATTTATTCTCACTGTAGCTGTTGTCAGTTGCACTGAACGTTGCCTTGTTTTATCTCGTCTAGTTGGAGTCTAGTTTTTGTCCTTGTGTTCTTTTTTCTAGCTCTTTGTCCTGTCTGCACACGTGGTCTTGTGTTCTGCTCTGTTCTGCTCTTGTGTTGCACCATGGTCCTGAAGGCCCCCATGTTTCATTTCGCTATGTACTGTGTGTATATGGTAGAAATGACAATAAAACCTACTTGACTTGACTTTAGTTAAATTATCAGGTTAACTGTTAATAAGTATCAAGACTGGGTATAAAAGGAGTATCCACCAAAGGCTCAGTCTTTGTAAGCAAAGATGGCTTGTGGCTCACCACTTTGTGCTGAACTTCACAAGAGAATTATCAATCAATTCTCAGCACAAGATAGCAAAGAATGTAAGTCGGTCACCATCTACAACTAATAACACTGTGAAAAGATTCAGGGAGTCAGGAGAAATCTCTGTGTGTAAAGGCAAGGGTGGAAACCACTGCTAAATGTGCATGACCTTAGAGCCCTTAGGCAGTATTACTTTAGAAACTGTCATGCTACTGCGACGGACATTCCCACATTGGCTCAGAAGTACTTTGGGAAATCATTGCTGCTGAACACAATCTGCCACTGCATCAAGAAATGCAAAGAGGAATGCGAAGAGGAACTACCACTTCAACACTTCTCTGGGCCCAAGCTCATCTGAGATGGACCAAAAGGAAATGTGCATGGTGGTCAAATGGATCTACGTTTCAGATTCCGTGTCCGTTTCAGACAACTGACATCAGATTCCATGTGCCAAAGATGAAAAAGACCATCCAGACTGTTATCAAAGAAACAGCATCTGTGCAAAAAACAGCATCTGTGATGGCTTGGAGGTCCATCGGTGCTCATGGCCTGGGAGGGTCTGTGTATATGTTGGAATTTTATAGAGACACATCACATCAAGGAACATCTTTACTCAGGAACTCCATGTATATTTTAGCAGGACAATGCCAGGCCTCATACTGCACACATTAAAAAAGGGTGGCTTCGAAGTCCTGGAGTGTGTGTGCTTGACTGCTCTGCCTGCAGTCCAGATCTGTCTTCCCTTGAAAATGTCTGGCGCATCATGAAGAGAAGATTTAGACAATGGTGACCATGGATTTTTGGGAAGCTGGAGTTCTGTATACAGCAAGAATGGGCAAAAAATCCACTTGCAAAATTGCATTCTTAAGAAGTGTAATGTTAAGTGAAAGTGATCATATGTGAACACACCACAGCGTGAACAGCACGAAATTCAACCTCTGCATTTAACCCATTCACCAAGTGAAGCAGGGGGCAGCCAGGAACACAGCGCCCGGGGAGCAGTGTGTGGGGACGGTACTTTGCTCAGGGTACCTCAGAGGTGCCTAGCAGTCTTGGGAATCGAACCCACGATTTCCTGATCACAGGGCAAACGCCCTAACCACTAGGCTACCAGCTGTCCCACAGATATATAAAAAAGAAAAGGGCATGTGATCCTGTGGTAAATTTGCCTCTGTCCCAACTTTTTTAGAGCACATTGCAGGCATCAATTTCTAAATTTGTTTATGTTTACCCAATAGATTTAAGTTTGTCAGTGAAACACTGAATGCCTTTACTTTGTCCTTTTGTCTGTTAAATAAAGGCCCAAGTGAATTACTGAATTACAAATTTTAGTTTTATCCCAACAATTCGTCCCCAAAACTGCCCCTTTTTTTGGAAATGTGGTTTGTAAAATTACATAGTGTTGCTGAAGGTAGTCCCAGCCAAGTATGATTCTGATTACCTGCATTTCATGCTGCTACATACAATTACTGATTCAAAGTAACACTGTGAGTGCCTAATGTATTCAAACTAATCCAAGTCACAAATCTTCATAAAATGAAAAAAATGACTAAATAATTCATTTTCATGGCTTATTTGCATAAGGAGGGAGCTGAACTATGTGTTTTGATTAAAGAAATACCGAACTCTGTATCTAACTTTGTGTGTCTCTGTGCCTTTAACTGTTATTACATAAGCCGTGAATATTTCTCCATTCACCATAGCAATTGGATTTTCAGACCCAGCAGGATTACTGACATTAGTTGAGTCATGATTAAATGATTTTGCTGTACCATGGTTGTTGGAAAGTTCTGGTAAATTTTCACTAGGGTCTGGTGAAGGAATGGCTGGTGAGTGCCTTGTTGTATCAACTAAAGGCAGTGTCCCTTCTGAGTAAGCTGCTGAACTCTATCATTTACATTTTTGGCATTTAGCTGACGCTCTTATCCAGAGCGACATACATCAATGCTCAAGTAGTCCACATCTGTTCTTCAAACTTGTAAAGCTACACTTAAATCAACACCCAATATTTTAAAAGCATATATTTCCAGTCCTTCATTTAGCAAACTGTGATGTGAATTGGGAAATGTCTAAAAAGACGTGAAAACATCTTTCTGACCAAAAGTCTCTTGCAACTGTTTTATGTTATTACAACAAAAGAATGCTGAATTTCATGAAGCAAATTGTTCCAAACAACAAAGAGTTTGGGTAGCACTCTGTAAGGTAGCTCAGAAACCAAACCTGCATCTAGTTCCATGCCAGTGTCTTTGTAGCAAACTTCCTGAATCACCTCATATTATTGATCCCACAGTTGAAGTAATGTAATTTTGAAATGGCGGTGGTAAAGTGAAAGTGAACAATTTGACATGTGTGAACGTACCACAGCACAGCACACAGTGGAAACAGTGGGAAATTTATCCTGAGCAGCCAACATTGGCACCCGTGGAACAATGTGTGTGGGCAGTACCTGGGATTCTAACCCTTGGCTTTCCGATCAAGGGCAACTCCCCAACCACCAGACCACCAGCTTAAGGAATGTCTCTTGGCACCCACTGACTTCTACAAGAACTTTGACCTCTGCACAAAATGCTCCTCACTGGCCATAATTCAGCAGTTGCGACCCATTGACATGCATCCCTCATAGACCAATGGCTCTGACTGGCTGAACTACAACACTTTTCAAATCAGACAAATAGCGTCACTGTCTCCGAAGAGCCCTCATCTGCTGGAGATTGGAATGCAGTCAGACGAAACACTGTTGAGTCAAGGGTGCTATCTGCTCTTACAGTTAGGTGCATGCAATAGAGTTAAGTGGCACTTCTCCAAATCCATCTCAGTGCAGCTGCCTGATCAAAGGCATGGCACTCAGCCCTAGGTAATCTTGAGAGGGTGCATGTTCGCCATCACAATGGAGAAGGCCAAGGGCCATTAATTTTACCCAATTTACCTTTTGCCCAGCTTTCATTTAGCCCCTTCTACAAGTTCATATCCTGAACAGGAGAGCAAATAAATGGATCCTCGTTAAGTGATCATTACTCTGCTAATTGCTTTAGGAATATGTCATCTACTTTAAGCCAAGGTCAAGGTGGGGGCTATGATGTGTATGTGTGTGTATTAGTGGGTGGTTCTCATTTATGACAAGGTGCTTGCACTCAGCCTAGTGCACTCAGATTGGCTTTGCAGAAGTGGGAGGGTAGAGATGAAAGAAATAATGTAATTATCTGAGTGGCTGGCAGTGTCAAACTCCCTCAGCTAGTGAATTACCTGGTAGCAGCAGTACAGGCTGCATGGATCAGAGGCACAGCAGTAGCATGATCCCACCTTTGTCATAATGGAAAGGTCAGTTATTTCACACTCTCTACTTTAACATTTCACAGGAATGGTGAATATTTTAAATACTGTTCTGATCTTTCTGATAACTCTATTTAGAGTAACTTGTCTCAAAGTGTCTGTCCCACCCCACAGCTATTTCCCTTAAATTTTTCTTCACAGACTGAAAATGGACTTCAGCTGGACAACACCCTAGATGAACAAGGCTACTGCTGCCAGTACTGTCGGCGTGGATATCGCTTTTGCCGTCGCTACCATGAGCCCCTGCTGGGCTACTGGCCATACCCATACTATTACCAGGGTGGAAGGGTAATCTGTCAGATCGTCATGCCCTGCAACTGGTGGATTGCTCGCATGCTGGGCAGAGTCTGAGCCACATAACTTGGGATACGTATGGACCTCAATAATTTGTCTGTAGTGTATGTTCACACATTTCCAGATCTTTATAGTACAATACTGTTTAAAGAACATGATTGTGTTGTAGGGTTGCAATGATACTCGATTAAATAAATGATTTCTCAGTTTTATTTGATTTCTGATCAATGATGTACCATATCTAAGTCACTGCACAAAACCTGATGAACCTAGAGCTGCAAGGCCAACAGCCTGGAGTTGAAAGTGTGAGACATGGAGACATGACATTGAACATGCTGGTGTGTATTTTGTTGTTACACTCTTCTCATCATTTTTCCAGTATGCTGTAATCAGTTTTGCTGTAGGCATGAACTGTCTGTTTCTTTGTTTCTCCTCAATTTGGTGCTTAGGTGAGGAAGTATAAAGATAATGCATATTTACTGCCCTTCAACTGAGAAATCAGCTATTATTTTTGCTAGACTGCTCCATTAATAAGCAGTCAGTATGGCTTCTACTCTCATTTGGGCCTTTGCTCAGTTTATCTTCTAATCTATCATGGTTGAGAGGCATTGTTATAAACCTGTATAAGTTAAATAGATTTACTTATATTTACAGTGCTTCGCATGTGTTTGATTTCAGCTTCAAAGTGATGGGATGAGACTATAATTTAGCTTTTTATATATGCATAAAATTCACCAGACAGGACAAAATTAATTCTGGACTTCCTAATGGAGTTCTGGATGTCAACCAAGCAGTTCTTTAGGCTGTGCTGTGGTGCATTGAACATAGACTGCAGTGTTATATTTCACTGACTTATACAGGTCTATAATTAGAGATATGGGGCTGTTTTCAATCAGCCTTTTTTGTATAAGTAAAGGCTTGCTCCATTAATTACATTTATATTGCTTGTAAGACCTCCTTGTTGTTTTAACAATTCCCCTTTCAATAAAAAAGGTATATAAAAGTTTCAGTGCATGTAATTATTTATAGCATAAAAATACGATGAATGCATTTCACAGATTTCTGGGCATTGATATTGCAGTATACACTTCCAGTCAAAAGTTTTAGAATACCCCAGTGTTTCAAGCTTTCTTTTATTGAAATTCAAACAGTTCAAGTCCAATAAATGAACTGTGAGAGGTTTAAAAATGGTAAGGTTACCCAGAAGTGTGAAATAATTCTGTAGCGCCATGCAGTACCCTCTGGTATGTGCCTAGTTGGTTGGGTTCATCCTACAGCAAGATATTGACCCAAAACATAAGTTATGCCAGAACTACCTTAGAAAAAAGAACAAGATGGTAAGCTGGAAAACATGGAGTGGCCAGAAGTCTTGACCGGTAGTGCAGGTCTAACATTCAATAAGGCTGACAAGAAGTTTCAGCTAAAAAAGTAATTGTTATTTAGGTAAATAAATTAAATGTAAAAAAAAATCAAGTTCCACATTAAATGTAAAAAATAAATCAAATTTCACCAGTTGTCATTATAAAAGACATTGCTATTGGTTGAGAAGATTCCAGGAACAAGCAGCAATGATGGTAAGGGTAAAGGTAAAGTCCTTAGGGAAAACATTATTAAACAATACTTGAATGAAAAAGGTTAAAAAGCAAAACCCGTAAAAATTGCTGTACAAATGGTTTGTCAATATGCAAGTAAAAATTTCATGCAATGCACAATTTCTGAGACTAATGACGAGGAAGGTAAGACAGAAGCCAGCAGTCATTTGAAATTAGTTGCCAGATGACCTAAAGCATCAGGAAAAACAGAGAACAATAAGAAATTAGCTGCACTGCAATAATCTTCATTCCTTAACCCCATGCCAAACTCCTCTGTAAAAATCAAGCATTTAGACAACTCCGAACTTTTGATATAGTGTGCTCTAGTCAAACGGAATAATTCAACTTGTAATGTCAATAATGCCATACCCACAGTGAAAGCTGTGAAGGTGAGATAATCATTATATGAGGCTGTTTTGTTGCAAATGGCACACACCATAGAAAGAAACATGGGAGAAGGTTGAAATTTAAAAAAATATATTAAAAAATTAAAAAATGAAAATTGGCATGAGCATATGTATTCATTCCCTTTGCTATGAAGCCCCTAAAAAGTTCTGGTGAAACCAATTACCTTCAAAAGTCACATGATTAGTGAAATAAAGTCCACCTGTGTGCAATGTAAATGTGACATGATCTGTCAGTATAAACCAGTGGCAGCTCCTGGTCAATTTTTTTGGTAAAACGAACCATCCTTCATCCCTGGCGCACCGCGAAATAAACTTAGCACCTCGCCATGCACCCTGGGCAGCTTGATTTTTTTGCCCTAAATACTTCACATCCATGTTCTGCTTTTGCTGCCTCACATTTTCATGTATCTTCTCTCTCCTGCTCTTCCCTCAATCTCCTCATAGTTATATAAAAATATTTTATTGTACATATCTTACAAACATGAAAGTAATGTTTATTTCCATAGTACATAATTAACAATATTTCTACATCCCAAGAAAACATATCTAACCTCTTTCTCACCTTATAACTTAATTCTACCCTCCCAAAAAAATGGTGACTGGATCCATCTCACACAGGAGTTGGCAAGCGGCTATGGGAGTAATAGGCAAAAAGTAGCTAACTAGCTTCCAGTGCCCAGCTTGGCTGGGTGGTGTTGGAGATCGCTAGCAAGCGGTCAAGCTAACAAGCTAATGCCCTTCATTTTGTGCACTTGTAGACGAATAATAAAATATAAAATAAAAAGAAATATTATTAATAAATACTAGTAAATAATATGTTACTCATTTTATGTATGAAGCTTCAGTCTCACACTCAAGGTCAGTACACAGTACATAAAATAGAACAAAGTGAAAAATGATTTCAACAGGCGGTGATTGGCCACAGTGTTATGTCAGTCATTTTGAAGTGGAGAGCTACCCTATCACAGTAGGCAGTCACTTGTTTCACGGGTGGGACTTATTTACCATTAGAGTCCACTGAAACCTCGAAAATCCTTGAGCCGCCAGGGTCTGAGCAGATTTACATTGAAATGAATGGGGACGCTAGTGAAACATGTTTCACTGAAATTCTGTTTCACCATGGTTGGGGGTGGTCTTATAGAAGCCTCCTCTGGTATAAACTCGCCTTTGCTGAGAGGCCCTAGAGGCTGCAACACCACTAAGCAAGAGGCATCACACCAAGGAGTACTCCAAACAAGTCAGGGACAAAGTTGTTGAGAAGTACAAGTCAGGGTTGGGTTATAAAACAATATCCAAATCTTTGATGATGCCCCGGAGCACCATCAAATCCATCATCTTCAAATGGAAAGAACATGGTACCACAACAAACCTGCCAAGAGAGGGCCGCCAACCAAAATTCACAGACAGGGCAAGGAGGGCATTAATCAGAGAGGCAACACAGAGACCAAAGGTAACCCTGAAGGAGCCGCAGAGTTCCACAACAGAGACTGGAGTATCTGTCCATAGGACCACAATAAGCCATACACCCCATAGAGCTGGGCTTTATGGAAGAGTGTCCAGAAAAAAGCCATTAGTGTTAAAAATAAGAAGGCACGTTTTGAGTTTGCCAAAAGGCATGTGGGTGACTAAAACTGAACTTTTCAGCCACCAAGGAAAATGCTATGTCTGGCACAAACCCAACACATCCCATCTCCCCAGGAACACCATCGCCACAGTGAAACATGGTGGTGGCAGCATCATGCTGTGAGAATGTTTTTCAGCAGCAAGGACTGGGAAACTGGTCCGAATCAAGGGAAAGATGGATGGTGCTAAATTCAGGGATATTCTTGCACAAAACCTGTCAGTCTGCCTGTGACTTGAGACTGGGGTGGAAGTTCACCTTCCAGCAGGACAATGACCCGAAGCATACTGCTAAAGCAACACTCGAGTGGTTTAAGGGGAAACGTGTTGGAATGGCCTAGTCAAAGTCCAGACCTTTAGGTCATCCTCAATCTGTGGTACACACTATACTACTGGACAGATATAATTGACCACACTATACTACTGGACAGACTAGAAAACCTTGTTGGAATCACGGAAACCGCCTTATCCTGGTTTAAATCATACCTGACCGACCGTTATCAGTTCGTAAGGGTTAACGGAGAATCCTCAGCCCCCACCAAAGTAAAATAC
>JBBPCX010000032.1:431283-458045 GCA_037974365.1 Hydrocynus forskahlii
TACCCATTGTGTACATACATACAACTTGCATATAATTTACATATAGTTTACATATTGTTTACATATACATATATGTACAATGCAGTGACCACTGCATGAAAGAGTTGCATACTAAAAGCAAAGCTATGGGTTATTTTGACAAGATCTTCTTAGATGACATTAGTTAGAAAAGTTGCTCAAAGGTTTTCAAAGAATCCGTACCTTATGTAGCATTACAAGCATTTCCTTCCAAGTTTGTGCCAGGGAGTTATTAACATGTTCTTGTGTGAGAACTATTGGAGTGGATGAAGGAGTGAAAAATACATGTATCCAAGGAATTAGGTGAAAGCTGGTACAAACAAGGCAGGTAGTGTAAATGACAAAAGTATTGGAAATTGAGAAGTTTTGTCACCATACTAAACATGAGGAAACAGAAAGTGTCACAGTTAAGTAGATTTAGCATTGATGGAAAAAGAGTATAATTAAACAGTATTAATTACCACAATGGACATTTACTGAGACTATCTTTATCACTAAACTAACAGACACTGCTAACCATCCGAATTATTACTTTGCCAATAAAGTGGATAAAATATAAGCACATTTACTAACACATTGAGAAATGAACAATTGTTCAGTTCTAATAAAACATGTCATGAATGATCATTTTGTAGTTTTAAAATTACTGAATTAAAGGACAAAGCATAAAATAATCAAACCAAGTGTAAAGACAGAAGCAGGCATTGACGGTATAGATGGAAAACTTCTTAGAACGGATATGGGCTACATTTCCAACCCTATATGCCATATTTTCAACAACAGCCTAAAGCAATGTTTCTCTCTCCCCAGCCTGGAAAGAGGCTAGAGTAATCATTCGACCTCAGGACAAGAAAACAATTTTTACAGCACCTAATAGTAGACCCGTAAACTTGCTACCAACACTGAGTAAGATTTCTGAAAAAGTGAAATAGAACATTATTTTTCAGGGTATAATTTATTAACAGACTTCCAGTATGAATACAAGAGAGAGCGTTAAACATGTGCAGCCCCGACTCAAAAGACAGATGACTGGTTATGAGAAACTGACTACAAAAAGTTTTGGGGTGTGATAGTACAAACTGGCTGAAAAATAATATGAATGAAGAAAGTTTTTCCTTTTGTCTCTAAAACAGCACAAGTGTAGATTGTTGTATACCACAAGGAAGTTGTTTGTGCCCACTAAGTCTTTCATCTTCGCTAATGATCTCCCACTTGTGATAAACAATACCAAACTAGCAATGTGTGTGGATGACACTACAGTTACACATCAGCAAGGGCACCTCACTAGTGCTCTGAACAATGTGCTACAAAACTAGACAGATAGGTGAAAAGAAATAACAACTGGTCTCTTAGACATTAAAAACAAATGTACTTGGTTCTAATCGCCCTTTGTGTCAAGAACATGCATTTCACCGTTCCACAAATAAAGCACCATTTTAAAGGTAAAGGAAACAAAGCTGCCTGGTGTCCTGCTAGACTGTAGAATGTTCTGGTCAAAGCATACTGACAATATTGTGAACCAAATGAGCAAATGCCTTGACTTATTTTGAAGCAGCAGCATATACCTTACAAATGAATTAACGAAGAATTGTTATCGTGCTTTGGTTCTAGCTCAGACAGAATTATTGTAACATATTCCAAATGCCACCCAGAAACATCTGGCAAGATTTTCACTTGTCCAGGACAAATCAGCATGCCTTGCCCTCAAATGTCCATACAGAACAAACATCAACAACATGCATACTGTGATTAAAAGCTATAAGTAAGACCTCTCCACTGCTTTCAACCTGGACAACTGTAAATAAGACCTGACCAAATCAATCTAATCTTTTCTTCCATCAGTATAGCACAAGACATGCGGTAGAAAGGGATATTGTAGTACCAAATGCCACACCATTTCACTACAATGCCCACAGAGCATTTATATTATGGGGTGAGCTGCCATCTCATTTAACATAAATAAATATTAGATCTACTTTTAAAAACAAGTAAAGCATCACTTGGTCAATTATACACCTGGTGATTATATCTAATCACTGCTATCAGTCTTTGTCTGTGGATGTCCTGTTTCTACTTTTATCCGTGCTCTTCATAATGATTATGTTTTAATGTTGTTCTTCTTATTTAAATAATTAAAGTTTTTGTCTTTGCATTAGATTTTAGGATACAGCCCAGGGAGAACACTTCTAATATTTACTCACCATCAGTTTATCCACCATATTTAAAAGTGTAAAAGCCCCTACAGGCATACATATAGCACGCTAACACTGTATCTGAATCTGCCATTATCTATTAAATTGGCTGTTATTCCCCTGGAATGTTATCCACAAAAACATTCCGGGAGACTGCACTAAATTTAATAAACACTGCTGTCATCCAGAGTAGATATTTCATACTTAGTATCTGCTAAAATACTGAACTACACTGCAAGTTGGGCACAATAAATCACCATTGTGTTTGATCATGTATACCAGGCAGATGCAGTAGCCGGAGTAGCCACACACACACACACACAGAGACACATATTCACGCTGCACACAGTCACACAGCAACACACTCGCCCGAGCAGATAAAGAAACACATGCAGTCACATTGACATTCACTGTACTATACTCACCCACATACAACCACACACACACACACACAGCTTCATGACACTCACACACTCACTCTCTTTTTCTCTCTCTCAGCCTGTAAGGCAAAGCAGGTAAGCATGTGAGCTCATGCTGTTTGTTGGCACTTTAAACGGCACTGTAATTCACCTTGTTTTCTCTGTCACCTTGGCACGCATGTGTTAGAACTGAGCAGCTATTTCTTATACAGTGTGTGTGTGTGTGTGTGTGTGTGTGTGTATGTGTGTGAAAACAGAAATCTGTAGAAGTAGGGACGTTTTGTTGGTCCTTACAAGGATTTTTTAAAAACCTAAAGACAAAAACCTAAAAACCTCAAACACTAAAAAGACTCAATTTAATAACAAACTGTATGTGTGTTGGCTGTGGGGGGATAGGGAGAGGGTTGGGGCACATGGACGAGTGAGATGGGCTGCTACTGCCATCATGAGGTTATGTGCTAAAATAACAGCATCTCTCATTATGTGAGTCACAGGTTACTCATGTGTGCAAACAATTCAAAACAGCATCAGCCTGAGCACAAATGTGTATATGTATATATTTTTATATGTCTGTTGTGTGTGTGTGTGTGTGTGTGTATGAAGCAGCATCCTGGTTTATGAGTAATGTGAGCACAGCTTCTCGGTGGAGACAGATATGATGGCAGCCATCCTTCAGCCCGCAGCAACACAGACCCACTCACACTCCTCACGATCCATCCAACAACCCCTCCCCCACAAACACACGCACGCCCCTACTCTAACCTGCGTCAGAGAGGCCACGTGTGTGTCACTGCCCTACTGCTACTCATCACCAGAGTGAATTTCCTGGGTGGGCTGGTTTCATGTCTTGCTTTCTATTTTGGATGAGACAGAGCTTTAACTTTAGCCCCAAATTCCACCATTAAGTTGGTTCTCAGGTGCGAGTCATTAGGGCCGTAAGCCTTCGGGCTCCTGTTGTCCTCGCTGCCCTCTCAAGTGTAGTTTCCGAAACCCTAAAGTTAAACTCCTTTATTAACTGCATCTCCATCACAGACAGGTTGCACAATACTAGCAAGCGGAACCAATAACTGGCTATTTGTATCTTTCACATTTTAAAAAAATCAGTTCCTCGTTGCCATTTTCACTTGTGGTGGTCGCTGCCTCCGGGGTTGTTGTATTGTGTTTACTGACTGTTCTTGTTTTATTTTTCTGAGTAATTTGTTTGGTTTGCCTGTGGAACTGAGAGTACTCTGTATTCTGCAGCTGTGTGTGAATACGAGACTTGAGGGCAAGGAGCTACAGCATGGACCAGCTGCCAGATGGCTCCATCATTACACACACACACACACACACAAACACACGCACGCACGCACACTCCTACACTGTAAAAATGTTTTAACTTAGTAATAAGTAGGCACATGAGCCTGAGAAGGTAAAGACAACTTAAGAACATTTGCTCTAGATAACTCCTTAACACCTTTAAAATCTCAGGTTTATTTACACCCTAAGGCTTATTATTGAGTTACTACATGGACTACAGTGCAGTATAGCCGAGTTGCATTAGTGAGTAATAAAAGCTTGAACCTGCTGAGTCCTGGTATTTTAGAAGCCTAGATGTGGACTATATGGGTTGGCTCTGATTAAGTCATACACAAATACATAACAGTATGAGGACTAGGGATTGACTCATATAGATATCTAACTATAAAAAACTACAATGTATCACTTATTTATATACTATAGTATATTAAAACACATATTTGTAATGGTTAATGTGGTTTTTACATTTGCTGGACCATGTAACCCCGTAACACCCACATAGTCTCCTATGAAATATCCGTGGCTTGTCAGCAGTTCACAAAAGAGGGGCTTATTTCCATATTGCTATTGACAGTTATTAACAAAAAGAATAAATGCAGACATAGTAGTTACCAAACCAAATCATACAATACTTTATAATAACTTAAGGGGCTAAAACCATGTTGCTCTTTTCCGAACAGACGCTGATTGTTTTGCATTTTACTCTAGGCTATTCAGCTGCTTTGTAAGCCTTACAGCACAGAAGAGGACTGCATGTGAACACTATAAACCCATAACGAACATGTGCATTTAGTCAGGGAGTGAAGGGCAAAAGCATCAGAGCTGGCCCATGAATTTACACCAAAAATCTTCCTGAAGAATTCTTTTCAGCTCGTTTTTCCTCAGTCGTGTTGTTAACAGACTGCAGTCGTCTTGTCCTTGCCGAGCTCGGACTCTTTATTCTCTAGGCTGAAAATATGGCTGGTAAAAGAACCTCTCTTCTCTCAACACAACCAGCTCTCAGCAAGATACTCTGCACATCCTGAGAGTATGTCTGACTTCACAGGAGAGTTTTGTGTTAATTTACATCAGCAGACAAAAAATGCATAGAGACGCACAGGGAGGAACAACCTGCTCTCTGCTGGATAAAACAGTACGCGTATCTCCCCCTGCATGCTCCACAGTTGCAGATGAAGCCGATCCTGTCAGCTAAGAATTTAATTGCCACAGCTAGAGTGAACAGGAGCTCACAAATGTTTAATTGAAGCAAAATTGCTTTATTGTATTTTTTCTTCTTTAAAAAAGGAGACTACGTTGAACATATGGAAAGCAGAAGAGCACCTGAAGAGCAGGTGAAATGAAGAGTTGGCATACGTTTACCCCAAAGCCAGTGTGCTTGACCCATTTTGATCAACCAGAACTGGGACAGTGCACTACAAAATATGAAGTGATTGTCATATTACATTGCATGATATTTAAGCTGATTGTCATAGCATTGTTACGCTTCTTTCCGGGCAATATTTGAAGTATTTAACGCGCAGTCTTTGAGGCTCCATAGCAGAGGCGTGGGCATAACTTCTGCACTCGAGACCACTAAGCATACACTCATTTACAACTGCAACTTCACTCGCCACCAATTTACCGCAAATTGAGTCCAGAATCAATAGGGCTACAACATGTGCGCTACCTGATAGGAGAGGCCCATCTTGGTGAAGGCTGAGATAATATGCTGTGTATGCTGCACATACTACATTATGTGTTAAAGGACTACAAATAAATAAAATTATCACATACTAGAAACACACTGAAGATGTTAAGAAGTTTCACCTCACTAAGATGGGGTAAGAGTACGTCAGCCTTAGAGTACAAAACAAAACGCAAAAGATTTGTAAAAAATAATGGCTTTATATGCATCACAGTAGACACCAAGGCAGAGCTCAATCTTATTATGCTATAAAACATTTTTATGTATCCCCTTAAACTGGAAAATAGATAAAAATATGCATGGCTGAATGGAATCTTTCCAACTGAAAAACTTGATAAAACTATAATATTATTGATTCTTTGTTTGAATAATACACGCTGTATGTTCCCTTGTGTTTGCATTGTTACATTAAAAAGCATCATTTTATACAGAATTTTGAAATTCACAAAATAAATAAATGTGTGGCCATAAACTGAATCTTAATGTTATACCCTCTATGTTTATATACTGTATGTTCAGTATTCTGTGGAATTCATTTCATATTAACAGGACTGAAGCATAATAGAGAAACACTCTGCACCTATAGAAGATCATTTTGGAACCTGTCTTTGTGTTCTGTAGATATTTACAAACCTGTAATTAAACTGTCTCTGGGGACAGGGAATGCCCATTTCTTTAGTAACTCAATGCTTTAAGGATTTATATTGCACGGTGCAAAAATAACCCAGGGAAATCAGTGAGAATATTTGTGAAACACAATACATAGCCCAAAGCAATGTATTCCCCACATAATCTAATGTATTCAAAAAATAATTTTGGACTGTTTCTGTCAGTCCAAATCCAAAAGGCCAGTATTCTTTTTTGCATCACATTCAGACACATTTATCAGCAAGAAACCAATGATATATACTTCCCATCTCTCAAGCTTTTGAGTGAATTTATTTCTAAACCTAAAAATCTCTGTTTTTGGTTTCATAGCCGCTGTCCGTTAACACTTCTATGTACTTTTTTTCCCCTCAATCAGTGGAGTGTCTTGAAAGTATGGGTAAGTCTTTGGAGATAAAACAAGTAGAAAGAGAAATGTCTGAACTGGCACATGTGGTGGAACTATCGCTGGTCCAGTTCATGGCTGTTCTCTGATTCATGAGGGAAGGGGATACAGGAGATAGAGAGGGAGGTTGAAGGAGATGCCAGAGAACCAGCCGATAGAGCTTTAGGCACAGTATCACAACAGCTGTGAGTAAACAATGGCCCTGCAGCAAATGTCCTGTAACTGTCACCAAATTACTTGAGTAATGAGAGATTGTTTCCATGGTCTTGTGACATCATCTATTTTCTTCTGTCTTGCATGTCTTTAAGTCTCTAAGAGCTCTGCCTTTATCTGGATGAACTGAGAAGTGGGTATCTGCATGGTGACAGCCATCTCCTGCATGCCCTGAGCACCCTCTGGCAATGCTTTGGCCCCGACCTGTGGCTGCAGGGCAATTTCGCTCTTTACCTCCAGCTCCTCCACAGGGGTCAGGCCCTCGCTGGGGCTGCTAGCCAGTTCAGAGCCCGTGTCCAAGTGTCCGTTCACAACCTGGCCGGCAGTTCCGATGATAACAGTCCTGTGGCTGAGCTCTGCTGCACCTGCCTCCATTTCCTCCTTGCAGAAGTGGGTGGCAGCTGTGGGATTGCTGTTGACCAGAGACTGGAGGTACTGTGGGTCCAGGATCTCTTCTTTAACCTGCAGGCTCTGGAATTGGCTGGACTTCAGAACAGTAGCAATGACTGTTCCTGGCTGCTGGGCCACAACAGGCTGGCCACCAGCGTTGAGGGTGACCAGACGGGTCAAGCCATTTAGAGAACCTGTGGTCTGTGTTGCCGTGCTGCTGATGACCCCGCTGCTGGATGAGCCCAGGCTGGACACCAGGAGCTGCTGAGGCTGGATGCTGTCTGTGGTCAAGGAGGCGGTCTGGATTGTCAGCATGTCTTTGCTCCCGGAGGAAGGCAGAGTGTGAAGGATGACCCGGGGTGGGGAACCATGGGCCGAGGATTCCCCGTTAGCTAGGACAGAGGGAAAGGGCATGGTCTGAAGAGTCACCGGAGCTCCTCCCTGTGGTCCAGATGTAAGGACCATGGGAACCGTGGCAGACATGTTGATCGTCCTGAGAAATTGATACAAAGAGAAGAACAGGTGAATGGAGAGTGTCCGTGTCAGGAGGAGAAACCAAATAATCTTCCTCTCTATTGGAACCACATTAATCCTAACTGCAGAAGTGTGCAACCATAAAAAATAAATTTCCCATTTTATGAATCTTATTCGAAAATCTAAATTAAATTACTATAAAAAATCGACTTGTTCAATCAAAGCTAATATAACTGATTACAGCTGAATATTTAATCATCTGATTTAACTATGTGTGTTTTGAAAGACTGGTTTTGGCTAATCAAAAACTTATCACTAATCAAAAACTAATCAAAAATCTTTCCCCTTAAATTATTTGGGTTGGTTAGCAGTATTTATTTTCATGTAAACATGTGTGACTATGCATAATTCTTTCACCCTCACCTCACAGTGTGTGCAGGTGCAGGGACAGCAGCTCCCTGGTTTGGCTGTAGCACATGTACAGTCTGCAGTAACTGCTCGCTGTGTTTGCCATTGCTGTTCTGGTACAGCAGGTTTGGACTCTGTTCCCTCCTCAATGATCGGGCTTGCGTGTGGCCTGAGCCTCTCCCCTGGGCACGGGACGCCCCACGACCTACTGCCCGACTGTGAGGATTGGAGCGCTGTCCTCCATATGAGTCCCCAGACTGCTCCTCATCCTCATCAATGACCACCAGATCTGTGGGCATCTCCTTAAACTGGTAAACAAGCCTCTGACCCTCTACCTTTGCAAGAATGCCTCTCTGGTAGTAATACCTAAGTTGGAGAGTAAGAAGAAAGTGAGTGTGTAAGGAAAACCCTTTTTTTCTTGTCTGACTGGTCCAGAAGAGCCATAGAATCGTGACTGTTTATTAGCCAAGTATGTTTCCGTCTAGAAGGAATTTGTTCTGGCAAGTGTTCACATAAAAAGAGAAAATATAACAATTATTTTAAATATAACAATTTTTTTTATTAAGAAAAGTGGAATAGAGCATCTGGAGGGCCCTGAGGACCAGTCTGAATACCATAGCTCTGCAACTTTGCACATTTAAATAAACTATTACTGTTTCTATGCTGAATTAAACATGTTGGAAATAATAGAGCATACAATGGGGGCTGGGCAATATGTATGGCAAATGTTTTTGAAAATAGGATATGTTTTTGGCGGCCTGTCTTAATTTTAGTTTTAGTTTAGTCTTTGCGTCAAGCTATCATTATAGTTTTTATTAGTCTTAGTCACGTTCATGCTCTTTTTAGTCTAGTCAAGTTCAGTTGACTAAAAGTCTGAGCATTTTAGTCTTACTTTAGTCAGAATTATCCACGACTATTTTCGTCTAGTTTTAGTCAATGAAAGTTGTATTTTAGTCTCATTTTTTAGTAATGCAATTCTATATAACACAGTCAGTATAGTATAAGTACCTAGTAGAAATATCTAAATTTTCTTTTAGTCAAACCTATTTCACAATTCAAACAAGGTTGTCTTATTATTATATTATTGTTACCTTATAGACTCAAAAATACTATACATCCATTCCAGACACGGAAGACACTCTGATCACTAAAAAGTGCAAATAAAATGAAAATATGATTTCTCTGTCCCTGGCACTTTAATGGCCCTGCTCTAGATAGATTTAATTCACAGTGCCTCTCAGTAGACAAAAGTATTTGGACGTAATGCTGTTCAACTCTGAGGTCAATACGTCCCAATACTTTTTTATCTCCCCTCCCTATCGTACAGGAAATAATGTCTTGTCTCGTTTTAGTCAACGAAAATGAGGAGCATAGTTTTTATTTTGTAAACCACAGTCTCGTTTTTACTCGTCAACAATATTACATTATATATTTCGTTTCGTTGTTGTCAAATGACCAGCATTTACGTTGCATCTCGTCTCGTTTTTGTCACGTGACAAATGTTCGTTGACATATTTAGTCATAAATATTTAGTCATTATTTTCGTTGACGAAAGCAACACTACTAGTAGAGAACATGTACTTATTTTCACTTGAAAAATGGACTTGACCGGGGAAGATTAAACACCATACACCATACTAATGTGCAATACCATGCAGTGCCGTGGACATCACAAGATGGTTTAAGCAGCAGCTATACCTATTATGAAATGTGTGCCTAATAACAAATTGGTAGTGTATGCATGCAAGTATTTATACATATGTTCACATTGTCACGCATTAGTAGATACCAACGGTCTGTTAAAAATAGCTAGTGACACTGCAGAGGTTGGCATGATTGATGACACGAATGATAAGAAGATGCTTTCTCTGCATTTTGCAATCATGTTTTAAGTTGCTGTCTTACCTCAGTGCTCTTCCCATGGTCTCATAGTTCATGTCGGGCTTATTCTTGTGCTTGCCCCACAGCTTGGACACCGCCTTAGAGTCCACCAACTTAAAGATGCCCTTCTCTCGCTGTGTCCATTTAATATATTTGGGACAGGTGTTTTTGTCTTGCAGCAAAGCCAGGAGAAACTCCCACAGGTAAATCGTGTTTCCTGTATTAACAGGAGGGAGAATAAAAGGTACTTTTGAACTATTGATTCATTAAAAGTTAAAACTTTTGAAGTGTTAAACGCCACCATTCATATATCACATCTTATTCCACCGGTTTTATTTAACAAACCAAATTAACACAAGTGCAATAATAGCATTTTTCCTCAAAACCATAATAAATCAAATTTGCTCTGGCCCACACCAGGTCCTGGAAATTAATTACAAGACCCTGGCAGTAGATTACTCTTTTTTGTCATGTGGCTTGGCCAGAAGTGGTTAAAAACAGCAACACCGGCAATGGATGCTGGAGAGTGAGCTGCTCATTGTGTCAGGGTGATGTATATGTATGCGCCCGGCCTGGGGACGCGTGCATAAGGGCCTCTATCATGACGCCATCAATGTGCCCTCCAGCTTGCTATCAATTTTATTTCCCTCACAACAACAGCACTTTGAGAGCACCCCATCAATTAAGCAGGCCTAGACGGACCCCTCAGGAACAGCAAGTCAGCCAGGGAGGCGCTTGGCACGATGCGGAGAGGAAAAAAGAAGCAGGTGGCTTTCAGCTATATATATTTTTCTTTTTCTGTGCAGCTGTATGAGGGAGGACTTACCTTTGCCCTCTTTGCTCTTTTTCTTCAGGGGGAGGGAAGGATTGGTGATGGGTGAACAGGGGCGCACTTCTCTGGGTTTGCGTACTGCATTGAAAAAATATGGAAAGAGATGATTAACTTCTAAATTCACACAACACAGATTCAGATTGTAAAGGAATATTATTAGCCTGTCTCAAACACATACATCATATTTCAGCAATAATTAACAACATATCCACATTGAATGTCCCCTCTTTGATTTGAACAAAATGGCAAAAGTATGGTGTGGATCTAAAGCAGCCTCTACTGGTGGTTGTATATTAATGCAGTACCTTTGTTTTTCCTAGCTGGTTTGGAGGAACTCTTCAGAGGAATCTCGTCTATGGACGACGTTTCCTCATCCAGAGAGATATCCATACAATCAGCTGACAATTCTGGTCGCAAGGATATGTAGGTCAGGTCTGGTTCCAGCAGAGTCCCATATGGGTGAACTACATTTAAGCAGTGAGGCAATGTGCATCAGACAAAACCAATATATACACATAAATGAAACTATGAGAAAGAATCCTTAAATATCCATTTATCTGTGAGTTAAAAATATGCTTGCTTTTCAAAAGCCCTCCCTGGTTTTCTAGCAAGCGCTCGGATAACCACATTAAAAGACAGTGAGTCAGGCTTTACTCATGCGTTTCTCATCCAGGATGTTGTTGGGAGACTCCATGTTCAGCAAAGTCTCAGCTGCTTCAGTGGTCTCTATATTATCTTCTGCTCCTGTGACTGGGGTCTCCACTGTAGTGAATCAAAAATAAGTTTGCATTACAGCCATTCTGGAATTCTGCTACATAGGACATTCTTCACCAAACACTAAGCAAGACACAAATAACATCAATGTGAATTTACTCAGTTTACATGTGATACTATTATTCTCCAAGTAAATCCAATTCATCTTTTATGTTATTACAAAGCATCTTAAATCAAGACTCAGTCAAGAATCAACTTGAATTTTGTTCATTTTTTTCTGCAGTTTAGTCTGCAGAAAAACAAGGTCTCCCCATATCACACAATGCCACCAAGCTGGGAGACAAGTGTAGCCAGCTGCCTTATTTTTCTCAAACTGCTGTTAATGCAACCCTACTGAACGCCTCAACATGCTTGTAGAATACTGCCAATTCTGTTACGTTAGTTAACAGATGGACGCTGAGAGTCATCATACCAAAGATTGAGAACAGGTAATCTCTTTGGATTCATGGGTATAATCTCACAAAGCACACTCAATTTAGGGTTACCGACAAAGTTTCAGCTTCATGAAACTTAACAAATACAACTAAGCTGCCAGCAAAAATTATCCACTGTCTTGAGACAGAAAATCTAGGATTAGGTGTAAATAAGCCTAAAGTTATCTGATTAAGCCATAATTCCTGCTTGATGAGACAGGCATCTGGCCATGGATGGCTGTGTGTAGGGGCTAGAGTTTAAGTGGTCAAGCCACTAGGAAGTTATACTCATATTTAATGGGTATATATGTTTTGATGCTGTGGCAGACTCACCAGACAGCCCCACATCTCCCACCATAATGCTCTCCTCAACTACATCCTGCATTGTGTCCACCATGATGCCATTAGCCACCTCATCAGCCTCCAGCCCTGAGTACACCTGCATGAGGTCAGCAGTGGGGACGTGCTCCACAATGACTGCCGGGAAGACTGATGGGTCGTCTAGCTGCCAGGCCACATAGACAGACGAAAAAACATCATGAGCACATTAATCTGCAGTTAGTAAGAAAATGCCACAGATTGATCAATTTTAAAAATGACATCTTCAGTGTCACAGAAGCCTAAGTTGCACACAGCAGACCATCATTTAACACTGCTTATTACTGTATATACAGTACCAGTCAAACTTTTGTTTTTATTATTTGGCTACATTGTAGATTAATATTGAAAACATCACCTATTGCTCTGATGACAGCTTTGGACACTCTTGGCATTTTTTCAATCAGATTCATGGGGTATCAACCTGGAATAGTATTTTATTAACAGGTGTTCTTCGTCAAGAGTTTATTAGAGGAATTTCTTGCCTTCTTAATGTGTTTGGGATCATCAGTGATGGTAGGGTTGGTACACAATTAGTAATCGTATTCAACTACGGTTCTACTACACATTATGGCAAGAACCACTTAACTAAGTAAAAAAAACAACAGTCTATCATTACCTTATTACAAAACATATTCTGATTTTATATTCTGGAAACTTTTCTTGTTTACTACATAATTCCACGTGTTCCTTCATCACTTTGTTTATTTTCAATATTAATCTACAATGTAGAAAATAATAAAAACAAAGAAAAAACATAGATTGAGAAGGTGTGTCCAAACTTTGGACTGGTAGTGTACATGCACATGTTATATGTGTTTTAGTAACACCAAAAAGCTATAATGCACTTTCACATGGAATGTTCATAATAGATTTAAACACATAGTTTTAAACACAAGTCCAGTCTTGCATGGCAGTTTGGATTTCAGTCAGGTTCCATAGTACAACAGGGTATCATTCACAGGTCAGATGTAGCCTTGTATTATATGAGTAAATTAAATAAATAGCTAACCTAATGATTCCAGGGAAACAGGCTGCCTCAGCCCCCAAGCCCATGCCAGGAACATCAGCTCCCGCCTTTCATTTCCACTGGTGCATTCTTGTGTGTGGGTGGAGTGCACTTAGCTTGCACTGGGGGCTTGCAACAGGAAATTGTTGAGTCTGTCCTACATAACCATAGTGCTCTGCACCCAACCCTACATAGCCATCTTGTCATCAGATATAATTTTACATAGCTGATTACCTTTTTTGCTTTATTTCATTCTTCCCTGCTCTCCTTTTTCCCTCTACTTGACAGTTACTGAGTGGACAGAATAAAGTAAGGCAAGTCAGGGTCCATCCAACTGCAATTTCCATTTGCTTCATTCAGCAGTGCTTTTCCTGCCCCGTTCCCAGACTGGGCAGTGCCCAAGCCACCACTGTGTGTGTGTGTGTGTGTGTGTTTTCAGTAAAAGCTGTTATTGAGCCTCCAGTAAGAAGCGGGGCAGTCGTTCCTATTAGCTTTTTGTCCAACAGCAGCTCCAACCAAGGTGAATGACTACTCCAGAATATGAATGAAAATCAATGGAGCAGATTTGTTTGAAGAAACACTACCTCTTAAGAGGACCACTGACCTTTCATGGGGTCAGTAAAATGAGAAGGTTAAATTATACTTCAGTTCAGACTGACTATCAAGAGCCTGATAGGTGATCTGAGGTACTTCTACCTTCTCTTGGCAGTGAAATAAATGCCTTTGCATCCCACCACCAGGAGATGGTAGCAGAGTGCAACAGGCTGAATACGAAGGTCAATACTGGTGTTGTGGTGTTGTGCTGGAAACATCTGAAAACTATTGCAAACATTTTGGTACTGTCCTTGCAAAACCTTGCATAACTGAAACAAAATATTTTTGACCATTTCTATCAGTCCAGCTTTCATTTTCAACACAGCTGAATAGGGCTACAAACTATTATTTCAGATGTACTTGTTAGGTACTTCTGATATTAATTTTATAGCTTACAGTTAGTCATACTGAGTCTTAAGCCACATTTACAATTCAGTGCCACATTGTTGAAGAACAGAATGTGTTTTGAGTGGGTTGTGAGAAGTTTTGTGGATATATTTCTGGGAAAGATTTGGGTGACTAGCAACCCACAATCAGTGGGTTTTTTTAAATGTTCAAATTTTGTTTAAGATAAAATGTGCATTCTCTAACAGAATTACAGAATTCTAAAAGAATTCTACAAACTCTAAAAGAATTCTATAGACTCTAAAATTCTGTTAACCGGTTAATCTGCAGAGAGGTACAATTTATAAGCAGCTGATGTTGGCCATAGCCTGTTGTAAACACATATGGGCAAGATACATGAAAATAAATTTTGGCTCACTCAGTGAAGTCATCTGGGGCAGAAAACAAAGTCTGGGGTCCTAAGCAACTACCTAAGCATTCTGGACCTTTAGCTATAGAAAAAAGGCCTCATTCAAAATCTGCTTTTTGCTTACATCATAAAGTTCAGATAAAACTCCTCTCTTTGCATTCAGCACTGTGTTGATGACCGTCTAAGAGAAAGTCTTTCATTTGCTTGTGGAGACATGCTTATCAGAAGAACACCCATGACATTCTTCACAGCAGAACTAGTGCTTAGGTGTAGAGATCCTGAGATATCCTGAGAGAGCTATCCACCTGGCTAATGTCAGGTAATATTACCCAGGTATAGCACATGTTCATCTGATGATCTTTATCAGTTGATTGTTATTCATTAGGTTATGAAAGAGAGCCTGAATCTCTATCTGGAAAGGTTGCCTCAAAACAAACGCCTTCTTTGCTCTTGTCATCAACCACAATTCTAAAAGAGAAGCATCAGATAAAGATCAGGGATTTGTATATCTAAGTTCCCTGTTCCTGTTGTGAGAGGAATGGAGAAATGTTGCCCCCTTCTAAAACTGCTCTCTCCAGCAACCACCAAACATAGATCACGCTAGTGTCACCTATTTACACAAAACAATGCACCAAAAACTGACTCAGGTAAGTTAGTCCCAACCTCAGCTAATTATCATTCTAGTTAAGGAAAGAGTGCATTAAGGCTAATATAACAACTGCATCCATTGCATCATGGATAATTACGATTTATCAAAAACATAAACTCAACTAGAAAATCTGAGATTGGTTATTATGTTCAGAGCACCAAGTCAAAAGAAAAACTCTAACTAATCAGCTAAATATATATTTAATTTTAAATGTAATATATTGATCAACTGTTTTCCCTGATAATTTGTTAATAATTTAGGCATCTGTAGATAATCTATAGGGGACTAAATAAAGTTTGACCAAATTTCTTCAAGGGTTCATCTGCATATTGAAGCATCAGTATGTTAAAGCCAATAGCAAGATCACTACTAACAACTGAAATATTGTTCATGCCTACTGTGTGCACATAAGACACACTAAAGAAAGTTGAATTTCAGATGGAAGCTAGATGCTGATGTGTTTTCAAAGTGCTGTAGGTATGGTCCTATTACAACCATCCTCTCAGAAGAGGTAGGAAACACAATCACTGTAGCTGGACTCAGCTACACTCAGACATCCAGGCTTAACATAATTTTACTGTCATTGCATGATGTCTTGACATATGGTGGTAATTACTGACTCTACAAAACCTAGTCCAGCACAGCTGATGATGAGAATACAGACAAGCAGCTGTACACCTCCCCCGCACCAGCCATGTGGAAAAAGCTGTGTGCATGCACTCACAAATATATACATGTGTACAGGCCAAGACCAAACAACCAACACTATTGTTAGGAGCTTAAATTATATTTAAAACATGTATTGGGTCTACTGGTGCACCATGTACGTGTGAATCCCTGCCTTAATATAGTATGTGTGTGCCGGGAGGGGCTGAGATGCTGGACTTATTTCAGAGTAAAAGCTGAGCTCAGGGTGGAGCATCACCTTCTAACAGGTCTGGCTGGTTGAGCCTGAATTCACCACGTTTACAACACTAAATACAGCAAGGCCTGTCAGACTTAATCCATTTACATCACAGATTAGATACAAACACAAGCACAAAGGCACATGCATGCATACACACAAATGTAAATGCAAATGTAAACATGCTTGCACACACCAGATTCAGAGCTGGTTCCAGCTGCCAGATGAGCTTAGGCAAATATAAATGCAAACTTAATTGCATACTCTTTAACCATTTCAAGTTCTGTGAGTTTAAAAAACTAAAATCTGCCCAAGAACCAGTGTGGAATTAAAGTGAACATTTTCAGTACACAGGATGAACTGGTTCAATTTGACCCCAAGTCTACAAATCTGTGTAAAACAAACAATGACCTCTATTCCCAACTAATCTCTTCTCCATTCTGGGACACACACACACAAAATGGCATACACACACTAGAGGGCTCCCATCTCACACTTTCCATCTGAGTCTCACAAAAAAAACCCATACAGTCATTTCTCTCCCTAAACTCTGTTTTTTCCCATGCCCTGCCCCCTTCCCCCTCCCCCAGCCCATCTTCAGAAGAGGCATCAAGGCCTCCACCCCCTCTCCATCCATCACAATCAATCCCGCTCAGCACTTCTCTCTTCTAAAACAATCCTCTCAGGGGTGGTGGGAAATAAATAACAGAACCTGACCTTTACAAATGGACACATACATACATAAGATCGGTGGTCAGATATGTGTATATATTATATTGTTTTAATACTAATATATCAGTCAAGGCATCATTGATAGAGCAGAAACACTAAAAAGTACTGGACCGAATTACTCTCGGACCAAGACTGGGAAAAACTGATCTGGAACCAGAAGATCACTACAACCACGAAGAGTCCTTTTTCTTAGTGTGGAGCACAGGTGTGCGTGTGTGACGGTGTGTTGTTGGGTACCTGGTTGATTTCATCCATGCCATTACTGGCAAACTCGAAGACGAGCTCACTGGACTGGACTGCAGTGGTCATGGCGCAGCAGTGGCAGTTTGGGGGGGTGTGAGGGGAGGGCTCAGACTGACAGGCAGTGACTCCTGCCCCTCCAGAGACTCCCCAAAACAAAGACACCACACCCCTTGACAAAGGAAGCGTCCGGAAGCTGGCACACAGTGGAGGTATTGTTGGTGCTTTCACAAAACAAGCGGTGCTCTACTGAAAAAAAAACCAAAAAACACCGCCTCCTTTATTGGTCTTGTTCACGTTCACTCTCTCTCTCTGCCTCAGTTGGTTGGCTGTTATTTTCTAGTGGTGGCAATGAATTCTGGGCTGTAGAGTCTGTTGGAGTCTCTCAGGTTCAGTACTACTCGAACTTCTTCTGGGGACCCTACACCTTCAAGGAAAGAAACAGAAAGGAAAGAGAGAGGAAATCATATTAGGGCCATGTGATCAAAGTTAAATCAGGCCTGTACTACATTAATCTACAAGAGCAGCCTCACACTTTGCTGGTGCGAACCCGAGACTGAGGCAATACCACTGGGACGGAAATGAAATATCTAGTTTTCTGACGCAGCAAAGCCCACCCTCGTTCCATGGGAGATTTTTGCTCACCACCTCCGAGCTTATGCCTTGGACAGCAAAAAGCTCACCGTCATAGCTCTGAGGCAGTCTGGCTGAGCCAAAGCTAGGAGGCTGCATGGAAAAATGCACCCTACTTTCCATGAACATATCCATCAGTTTGCTTCCCTCTCGTATACACACTCTCGCTCCTGGTTTATCCTTTCTCTACAGAATCAGAAAGCTGAATTTGTTATAGCATTAAGTGATTGCTGGAAGTGATCTCGACTTGACTTTCCCATTAAGACAAGATCTGGAGTTCCTGTAGTCATTATTAAGTGATTCCAAACATACAGTTAGCAGACCTTTGCTCAACACTACACACACCCCTCAAATAATCTTGATACACACTCCCCTAAAGGCGGCAGCACTCTTCACAAGTATTGGCAGGTTATGTCTGGCAGGAGGGGGGAACAGGATCTCAGTAGCTAGAGAAGCAGGTGGGGTGGGGCTGGTTTGAGGGACAGATGCAGAAAAGAGTGATTGTCTTTGAGGACGAAGATAGAACAGGTTGGGTACAGGGGATGAAAGACTGTAGGCTATGCTCGAATAATTTGACAATTTGGTGAAAATTTCAAGAATGTTGACCAGTATTTTTGTTGTGAGAGGATGTTGACATGAAAGGTACGAATGTTACAAAGATATTCATTTCAAAGGAACGTTTCTTTGATACATTTGATTATCAGTGGGTGCTAAAGGAAATTCATCAACTATACAGTCTAATGTATTTTTAACCATGTACTGGTTAATTAAGAAAAAGACAGGCAATGTTGAGAAATGTATACTGTCCACATTGGTTATTTGGGAAACAGTTGTAGCAGGAGCCTCATACTCAGCATGTGACTTCAGACTGGGCTACACCCAACCGAAGGAAAGGAGGATTGGGTGGCACGAGACAAAGTAACATTAGTCTATCATTACCCTGACCACACTGGACCCCCATAGCCATTAGCACCACACTGTGCTTCCATAGCAAGAGCACTACATCTTGAACAGCTTGCAGTCTCCACTCTCTTCCTTGTTTCACTCTCTGACAAAAGCAGAAGGATGAAGCCGCTGTTGTTGCTCCCATATTAAAGGTATTTTCTCTTTTGCAGAAAATATTATGCAGTACATCTCTGCAGAGAAAATGCATTTCTAAGAAGAAAGTGATAATATAGGTGATGCAAAGGGTAATCAAGTTTTATCACAAGTGAGAGGCTGAGCGTTATAAGAGTCATCACAATTGCTGATGTACACTTGGGACCACACACTCCATCTTTCTTTAGCTACAGAAAGATAATTTCTCTGCAGCCCTGGAAAGCATTAACCCTAATGGCAGCTGGAGCCATGGCCTGGAAATTGAAACTAGGTTTTTTCCTATATGAACATGGGCTGGCCTAAAATGAAGTCCCTCAAATTTTCACTTCTTCTTCCTTTTTCTTAAAGGGTTCCAGTAATCAGAAATGAAAAGCAAGCATGGAAATGCAGTGTCTGTCACAGCTACAAACCAAATCTTGTAAATTCTACTTACAGGAATGCTTTTGATTTGTGCCATCTGCAGTTTATCTAATAAAAGTATGTTATCAGGGTTGATTAAAATGTTTCACTGACAGTGGGTCTGGAGCGTTTCTGTATAAAGCTGTCAGTAAGTAGGTTAGTGTCCACTTGTATGTTCCTTTAATTGCTGACCCTATTAAAATAAAATTTAAAAAAATCAGCTTCTTCATAAATCAAACGTGATTTGTTGGCAGTTGCTTTGGTCATGACGATGATTATGACACAGTTTGGCAGCCCAGGTCAAATGATGTTTTGTTGATTACCTCAGTGAAAATAACCACACATCCTCACAAGGAACATGATGATATTTTAATGGACAATTACTGTTAAATTGCAAACACACAATTACACTATTATTTGTTAATTATGACATGATACTACTAGACATTTCTATAAGTAAGTATACATTATGTTATGCATTTAGAAAATACTAAAAATACTTCAAAACAATGAATATGCTAAATATCATATTACCCACCATTAACATATATGTACATTTAATGAAAACAAAAATAAAAAAAATCCCTAGTCTGTTCTGCACTTATTTTGGAACCTTTAAAAACTGCTTGTGAACATTAGTACACAATATGGAATCAATACATTATATGGAATTAATATAAATGTCAGCCTTAATTGTTTTACATGTGTGTGCAGTGATACCACAAAGTGTGGTCATGCACAGATGAACGGTTCCATTTTGTTTCTCATGTACATTCTCCTTGGAGTCTACTCCTCCTTCTCCTCCTCCTCATCCTCTTCTTCTTCCTCCTCCTCTTCCTACTAGTTTAGAGAATAGGGAGCCCACCGAGGGAGCACACTGTCAGTGGTCTCAGCCACCATGACAGCAGCCTATAAATGCCTCCAGAGCGCATGACAACAGCTGCCTTGTCTCGGCCCATGGGCAGGCCGAGAGGGAGGGGCAGCAGTCCTGCTGGAGAGTTACTAAATGCACTCAAGACTCCAGTGAGCAAACATTCTCCAGGGTGGGGCTCTCATGGAGAGACACTGAGGCTACAGGCATCAAGGTTACATACATTTGACATGCGAGGAGAAACTCAGGGGGTGTCTGACACCATCTAATGTGATACTTTAAGTGGCCCTGATACACCAGACACCTTGTCCACAAAAGACCTACAGACTGTGCAGGTCACTAATACAATATCTTGAAATTTAATAGAAAAGGAAAATGATAAGTGTACAGGCCGATAGAACAACAACCAAACTGAGGCCAGATTTGTGGACAAATTCATTTTCCCCCAAAGGACCCCCCTTTAGCCGCCTCTGCTGAGCTCATTGTTGACCATGAAAGGAGGCAATTTAAGTCAATCGACTGACTAAACCATGAGTCACCCTGCCAGTAGAATTCCAGCACAGAAAAAAGAGGACATTCAGACACTGAGATAAAGACAAATCTAATCAACTGCTTTTCCGTGGTGGTATGATCGTCAGCTGATGTCATGAAAAATGGCCACAAGCAGAAGGTTTAGCAAAGCTTCCATACATGGAGAATGACATCATAGCCACAGTAAAGTCAGCTTTTTCTGAGAAAAACAGGTCTTAAGTGGCTCTCAGAATTGAGAGACAGATGAAACAGAGAGAGAGAGAGAGAGAAAGAGAGAGAGAGAATGAGAGAGGGAGGGAGAAATTTGTAGAAGTCAAAGGTCTTTCCTTATTGGCGAAGACAGAGGATTGACATTCCTGGCAATTCAGAACAAGCTCCTTTTCCTAGCACACAGAATACACCCAAAGAGACATGGAGGCATAAATCTCCTCTATACACACCCTCCTAGCTAACACGAGCATCCAAAAAGTAGTGTCTGAAACAGCGCTCATGTCCACTTCAAAACCCCTTAAACCATAAAGGGCTCCTACTTCAGTTCCTCTTATATCCAAATACATGTTAGTTCCATAGAAATGGATGGATGATTTATAAAACTACCTGACATGCCTAGAGATTAACAGGTTAAGCAGTGACTCTTCTGGCATCCAGTCAGAGTGAGAACAAGCATAAGTGTCCTTTTTAAGTCTTAGCGTTTACAAGCTTTCTATCTAAGCAGACTGCTGAATGAGAGATACTGGTAAAAAGTGTGTGTGTGTGTGTGTGTGTGTGTGTGAGAAAGAGAGAGAGAGAGAGAGAGAGAGAGAGAGAGAGAAAGAGAGAGAGAGAGAGAGAACAGAATACCATAAGTGTGCAGAACAAAGTTTCTTTTACAAGGTCATCAGCTCTCGTCAGCTGAACATGGCTGTTTTTGACCAGTTCCTGTAAGGAATTTGACTCAGGTCTTTGTAGCCACACTGAGGTACTCTTAACAACTTGTCAGTGACAAAAAGACCAAAAAAAGGTTGGATGAAACCTTTGTTTATCTGGCAGCAGTAAAAATCAATTAGCTGTCAGCTGTACTCTATCAGAGGCAATTACTCATTAAAGTGCAAAATTTTTTATAGCAAAAAAAGAAAACTTATCTCATCCTGCTCCTGGCCAGAGAGGTAAAAAGTGAATTACACACTGCAGGGAAAGGTCATAGGCTTGCAAAGTGGGTGTTTGCTAACTCAACAAAATGAGTGGAGTAACAAAAGCACACAGGCACGCCCACGGCAAGCCAAAACAACAGTCACATAGCTCAGAGTATGACCTGTCTTCTGTACTCTCTACATGTTAACTGGAAAAATTCTTATACACTATCACATTTTTCAGAATCTGACAGCATATGGGAGAGTCACCAAAGCCAGAAGATGCGTGGCAGGTATGAGGCCTATGGACATTTTCTAATGTGTGCCAGCTGCTGGGTGAGAGAATTGGAACAGACAAATGCAGTGGCAGGAGAAAGAACGGAGTGATAAAGACAGTGCAAAGCCTCCACCGTCATGCTATCGTAAATTAAAAAGAAAAAGAAAGAAAAGAAACCTGAGAAAGAACTCAAGAACACAAGCTAGCTTTTACAGAAGATGAATGGAATTTAATCTGATCTCTCACAACTCTTGTAATTTTCCACTGAACCCCCAGGCACTCCTAGCACAGCTTTGAGGTGAGGGCCCCACACCCGCCCAAAACAGGGGTTTTTATCACAGCTCTCATGGTAGCTTTGCCTGTGCCCTGCTGTGAGAATGCAGGTAGATAATGGATGGTTGGGGTGGGGGTTGTTTCACTATCACAGCCATTGCTCCGTCAGGTGGGAAA
The DNA here is from genome assembly GCA_037974365.1 of Hydrocynus forskahlii. NCBI lineage: Eukaryota > Metazoa > Chordata > Actinopteri > Characiformes > Alestidae > Hydrocynus > Hydrocynus forskahlii. The sequence goes on from JBBPCX010000032.1 coordinate 453,960, forward strand.
CACCCACCGATTAGTTTGAGATGCTTCTTAAGACCAACGTGGGCCACCTGTGTTTCCATTCACCCGAACTAGACACACATTAGTGGTGTACTGCTGTCATGCTGTATTTAATAGGCGAATACTTACATCAAATTCACCTGAGTCTTTTTATGGTGAATCGAAACACACAAAAAGGTCTTTAGCAAGAGACCAGACACTAATTTATTCCTTTTAGGACAGAATCAATAGACTGTAGACTTTAGGGCACCATTTTCAACCCTTGAGCTTTCCAGAGCCAATGCTACCGGCAGAAATTTAGCATTTAGTTGTGAAGAGAAAGAGTGAGAGATTAGGTGAGAGAAAGAGAGATTGAGAGAGTTAAAATAAAGGCTGATAAATTTGAAAGAAAAGAGCACAGCCACAAACTGACCTGTGAATTTTGTAGTGACAGGAAATGCATCACTGAGCAATGGTGTTCTTGTTACTTCCTGACTGTTAGACCACAGACAGCAGAACACTTCTCTCTCTCAGTGACAGTTTAATATGCTCATTATAACTCAACTGCTTAACTGAAATGCTCACTTTTACGTTTCATCTACTACCCCACACTTCCATCTTTTCCATCTGCTCAGTGCTCAGTTCAATCTGCTAAATTGCTACATTTACACCACTAGTCATCAGGTGTGTAAAAATGGGCAAAATAAATGAAAATAGAACATTTTTTTTTCAACAAAATCACTGTCCTGTTAGCTTTAAAAAGTAAGCAAGTAAGTAGAAATTTATTGTAATCCCAGGCATTTACATAAAGCACACAGTAAGACCATAGGTGCAACATACAACAAAACATGATGGCAGCGCACTCAGACAGATCAACAATGAGGGTATAAAGGGGGAATGATTACAATATATACATGTATGCTAATATACATTATATAATTTTAGAATAATTAAAAAAATACATACACTACAATGTTGCATGCAGTATAACAGTAAAGATATAATAATACAATGGACTAAAGACACAACACACAGAAACACCCACACAGCCACTTAGAAACTCCCTAGTAACAACCTCAAAGCTTGCCAATGTTCAGTGGTTTCATCCAGCTTCCGAGAAAAATCTCATTATTGCAGTTCTGAGTTTTTGCAGTCTTCAAAGGGCAAATATCTCAAGCAGAATCTTTTTTCTGCTTGAGATATTTGCCCTCTATTGTGCATCTGCTCCATCTATCACTACAATAATGATGTTGTTCTGATCATGAAGGACTCATTAGAGGGTTACAGAAGAAATTTGACAAAATCTCAAACCAGCTGGTTTGATACACTTTTAAAGCCACTAGATTTGATGCCAGGTTTCGCAACAAAATACATAATTTGTGAAAATAGATCAAGAGCCTCTGACATGATAGGCAGCATGGCCTCACAGACGGAGGCTGTCTACTGAGAAACAAAAAGGAACATAACACAGTGCACCTCTACTCACTTCCTCTCTCTCACATCTTGCTTAGAGGTCTCCCGTTCCAAAAACGCTCTGCCACTTCCTCTAAATGGATACAATGTCCTCATGCAGCATTACAAAACATAACGAGTGGAACATCTGAAACCTTTTTCTTCACACAGCTATCACATATGAGTAAATTAATACCATGGCTTACCAGCAGTGACTAACCCATCAGCTTCAAAACCAATTCTATAAAAGTGAGTGATGTGTCAAAAAATTGACCTAGCAATGCTCGCACATAAATCTATTTCTGCTGTGTGGCAACAGGCCACATGCCACAGATAGGACTAACCATTAGAGTTGTGAAAACAAGACAGGAAATTGCTGCAGAGGACTGTGAAGATGTATTCTGCAATTAGGGAGATATAAGATTCAGGACCATACTAGAGAAAATACAACATTAGTTTTTACAGTTACTTGCCTAAAAAGTTTGCAATTACCTGTTATTTGCATTAGGAAAGTGATTATTTTGTGTAGTCCTGAGTCTCTGAATATTGTAAAGACTAACATGGAACCTTTTGTAGTTCTGTTCATTTTGTCCATTTGCTTTTATATTTTTACATCTACATTTCCTTCCAGAGCTTTTTTGTTTGTTTGTTTTTTGGGCCCTATTTACCCACCAGTCACTCTGTGGATTTTCAGCATTTCATATTCTTTAAAACACACTACAACAAAACACACAGATCTATTTGAATGCATTGTATATGTCTTGGTATGCAAACCATGATGGTGATTGGTCTATCAGTTAGCTAGTTCATCCTGCAATGAATAGATATTTGGTTACTGATGTCTTTGTAGTTTCATTGACTGGTATAAGTGAATGTATCTGCTGTAATGTGGTATTAGTGGGGTATTAAAAACAGCACTAGACTGTTGTGCACAAATACAGTAAGTACTATGTACGTCACTCTGGATAAGAGTGTCTGCTAAATGCCGTAAACGTAAACGTACTAGAATTATGTAATATAGTGTGAGTACTGTAAATAAACAGTAATTTACTGGACAAAATGGTGCCATTACATTAGTGTACTTTTACACTTAGTTATTTAGACAGAATAACCCATGTTTGATCTGTATTTCGTTTACATGTGTTTCTCTCTCCAAAAGGCCTATAAGCCCTTTTTAAAGGAAACAATAAAGAATACAAGGCTAAAATTATGTATGTCTACTTTTTCTGCAGAGTCCAACATCATGCACAATGTCTGAAATATCTCAGATATCTAATTTTGAAGACAGTGCTTTGGCTCCCATTAGGGAACAATGCAGTGCATAAATAAACTGGTGCAAAACACATCCATTCAGACATTAACTGCTCTGCCAAATGCCAGCCCCTCACATCTCACATTTTTAAAACATACTTTGCTGTTTGTTAGTTAAAGCCTACATGCTAAAATCTGTCTAATAAAGTCCATATCAAGATGTAGGATACCTTTCTGAGACCAGATTAAATTAGACCACGCTTAATCCAAGACTGGGTTTAAAAATGTCAGAAAAAACAGAAAAATTGAGTCTAACGCATTATATGTACTACACACTAAACATTATAAAAACAAAGTGTGAATAACAATAGCAACAGTAAAACAGTAGTTCACTGTCCCTTCTCATGTTCACTGAACCTCTCATAGTAAGTACTTCTCAAAGCAATAATCAGGCTGGACACTGCAACTCTTCAACTGCGTAGAAAACTCCTGAAGCTTTAATAGATAAGCACGGTGTTTGCGGGCAGATATGCTATTGTGAAACAGCGCCACCCCCGCCATCTTGACTCACCCATCCTTTATGTGTTTACAGTCATACCAACACCAACATGTTACAGCATATGTCTACTCAAGGAGGGGTGAGAAGTGCTCTGAACATACCAGCAAAACATGATTGCCTCACACGCACATATTCCAGTTTAAATGAACATCAAATATGAAGATGAGATTCCTGCTACTTCATACCATCTCTGATTGCAATTAAATACCCTTGACTACACCTACAGCTGATAAAAATGCATTTTGGCAAATTGGTTTGCCCTGCACCAAGAGGAGTAATTCAAAGTCTAGATTTCATTAATGAAGAACAGCTCAGGATGCTTCACATCTGCCTGGGGCATTATGAGATCGAACCAAGCATGAGATTTAAAAGAGTTCTCTGGCATCCCTGGAGCAAATCTACAGCCTGGAGTTAAACAGCAGCTGAACCTGGCTGCTAAGTGTCAAGTACATTCCAGACAGGTCTGGACGCAAGCTGTGTGAGGTCTCCACAAAGATCAGCTGGCAAGCTGTACAGCACAACAGTACAAGACTATTGCGGGCAATAATTTTTGGCTTTTTCTCAAATTAATAATGCAGTCAAAGTACACTTCCCACATATTACAAAGTTTTAGCACAGTTTCAAAATGCTGAAATCCTCAACAAAATTATAGTACATACATCGGCTCAAATTCAAAATAAAGATACTCTCACAAAAAAAGGCTGCAAAAAACAATAACTTTTGTTCTGGATTATTCGCTTGAATTAACTGAGAAATAATAGACTAATCAGCCTAAATCTTGCCAGTGAAGAGATATTCATTAATTCATTCATTTATTAAATTAATGAATTAACTTTTGAAATTAATTT
>JBBPCX010000032.1:467299-485754 GCA_037974365.1 Hydrocynus forskahlii
CATCAAGAGTAGATAAAGTTCAAATTAAAATGGAGCAATGGCTGCTGAGCGATTTCTTTTTTTCCTCGCTCTCTCTCTCTTTTTTTTCCTCGCTCTCTTTTTTTTTTAAAACCAGAACTGGGTTGAAGCAACTTGCCTGCTCTCACTCTGAGTCATCGACCAAAGCAACCACTGGGACACAAGTTGTGAAGCAGAACGTCTTTACCTGGCCAATCAGAAGAGATTTTCAACCCTGCATGCAAATCCCTTCAGGTAAGGTCGGGTGGCAGTTTCGATTGGCTGGGGACTGTATGGGGGAGGGGAGAACAGAACAAAGTGGCATGCAGGCTGCCCCTCCAGCAATGCAGAAAGGTGAAAGACTCGTTTCTGTTACGTGGGAGTATTCTGTGCAACGTCAACTTGTAGATCACACTGCTTTAACTCTTTGAATCCTTGTCAGTTATTAGTCTTAGTTATTAGTTACCTACAGTAAAAAAGGTCACGTCATTATGAGAGTGAGGGATGAAAATGTGAGCATCCTTTTACGTCATTTTGGCAAAACTTCATTTACACAATTTTCCACTTATACCAGATGTAGTCAATAAGCTAAGACGTATTTGGAGTCCTAATTTTGCTTCTTTAGTTTGGAGCTGGGGCAAGGTTTGTTGCTAAGCCAATACTCACCCAAATCTTTTTCGTAAATACATTCCCAAAACTTCTCTCAAACCACTCAAAAATTCCTTTAAAAACTTTAAAGACTAAAATGACCCAGAGGTAATCATATGCATTGAAACACCCCACATGCATCAAACTGGTTTTGTCCAGCCATGTAATTAGAACAGGTAGCACAGTACATAAACCTAAAGGAGTGGCCTCATCCCTTCAGGCCTCCCAGTGGAATAAACACACCATTCGAACATCCCTCTTTCTCAATGCCAAAAACAATTCCTATCAAGACTGTGTGCATGAGACACATCTAATTCAGAAAAGTTTCCAAACTTACAAATATCTACCTAGGCAGAAACAGCCTGGAGAGTTGAAGCAGCACTTCCACCTGCTTTAGGTGGGAGACTCTGTACCAGCCTTTTAAAGTCTGACTCGTGATAGGCCTCACTCGTGATGCATTCACCTGCCAATTAATGTCAATCTGCTGTCCGTCTGACCATCCTTTCTCCAGTGTTCTGTGTTTGTCTGTTATTTCTGTCCATAAATGCACCTGTTTACACTTGTTCCTTTGTACTTTGGTGTGTTCCTTTGCATTAATGTCATTTGCATTTGTTTGTGTGTGCAAGTGTGCGTGCGTGTGTGTGATTGCTCAGAGTGTGCGCACAGCACTTATTTGTCAGTCATCTTTATCTGAAACGATCCAGCTGACAAACAGGAAGTCAGGGGTCTGTGGCGTGGCTTTAGTAAGAAGAACCAAGATGCATCACAACTGCGTGTTTCAGTAGAGATACTGCAGTTAAGTATAAATAGTCTAGATGTCAATGGGCAAAGAGATAAAAACACACACACACTCTGAAGAGGATGAACAACAATTTAGTTGAGTCTCTGCAAACTAACGCAGCCCTCCACTTTAGTGCTACTGCCAATTATACCGTTATCGTTAATAGAGGCTATTTAAATACACATAAGAGCAGTTGTGGGGTAAAAACCATCAAACATCTTCTGATGGCTCTGTTCTTCAAATGCCACAGAAAGACAATGAATCAACCAGCTTAAGTGCATTATGTATTGCACAGAGAATGCTTGCATTTGCCCAAAAGTTGAAGACTTTCCTCAGAGAAGGAATAAAGCTAGTTTGTTGACCAAGGCTTTAAAGAGCGATTGGTATTTTGTTAGTTTAATTTATGTATGTATGTATTTATTTGCATTTTGAGCATAGAAAAGAGAAAAATCTGTAAACAAGCAAAAAAATATGACACTAAATACATTTATAAAAGCTCAGCAAATTGTTCACCACAAGAAATTGAATACTGCACAGTCCTCTTCCCCTGATCATCTGTCAGTATCAGAAATTGAGCAAGTTTTTAAATAGTGATTAGATATTACTACTATATCTATCGGCAAGCATGTTCTACGCAATTACAAATGAAAAAATCTATATGATCTGGGTTGAAAATCTGCAAACGTATCCTTTAAGATGTCACATCTTTCCTTCCCGGTGCTGTTGCATACACAAGTAAATTTAGATCACCATGAAGGTGAAGATCCTAATCTGCTTTGTCTTTAAAAATATGAAGCAATATCTTTTTTAAGACTTGTTGAAGATTCTAAAATCCTCTGAAGACTCTAACTTTCAAATGAGAAAAAAATGAGGAACAGCTATGGTTTTCTAAAGACCCGCTAAGGATTCAGGCAACTACGTTAAATTTAATCATCAACCATACAGGCATTGAATGAGATTAACACAGACTGGCCTTTCTGTTGCAGTTTTGTACTATAAGGAGGTATGTAAACAGCTGCCAGAGAAAGTAAAGTAAATTAAAATATAACTTAATTGTCACAACCAGAACCACTATGTTCAGAGAATAGTCAGCAAGACCCAACACTCCCAGAAAAATGTTACCTTTCAGAGAACAAACATCATTTTGTTATGGGGTGAGGGACATTCAGGTGAAGAAGTTCTCCCTCAGTCACTCATTTAGCCACTACAGAGAGGGTGATAGAAGGGCAGCAAATCGATTATTGATCTATAAGAAAAAAATTACAAATGTATAACAATTCTTTGATACAGCTCAAAAATATATTTACGATAAAAAAGACACTCTGAGACAAACACTTAGAATATGGCTAATTATAAAATGTAAATAGTTACGGGGCCCCCAGCGAATGGCAGCCTGTTACGGCAGCTCTGCTCATTTCTGAGCTCCTTTCTTTATTTTTATTCTCTTTACTTTTTAATTTAATTTTGTGAATGTAAAACTTATCAGTCTAATAATGGGTTGAAGTATGACACTCATGGGTTATCAACAGCTCCAGAAAGCCACTGTGTCAAAATTTAGAGACAATCGACAAAAAAAAAATCTAAAAGTCATGTTTCACTCATTTATATTGAAAGTTAATGATGTTCATTCCTTCTCCCATAACTTTTTCTGAGCTGCAAGGTTTTGTTCCCAAAGCAAAGCAATGATACACACACAAATACACACATACATATATATATGTATATATACATATATGTACAATTTATACAGTTTATACTGTTAGCTTGCTGTAGCCATCATGCAAGAGTACACATTTAAATATTTCGGTGTCACCAGTTGTTAGAGAACTCAGTTCATTGTTTCATTACTCTCATTGAATTTTGAAGGGACTCTCAAAAGTAATGATAAAGTGTGTGAACTATAGATGTTTTTTTACTTTTCGTTGTATACCAAGACCAGCCATCAATCCTTAACCTCTAAACAACCTTGAAAAATCATCAAGAAATTCTGAAATGTTTTCTTATATAACAAAATTATTGGGTGAGAATTAGCATTTAAAAATATAATTTTCAAGGAAATAACTTTAATAAAATGTTAAAGGAGTTGTTGAACGGAAGCTTTGGAACCACAGGATCTCTGTAAAATCATTGTGTATAATGCCAGAAAATTCTGACATGAGAAACTCATAAGATCTTGCAAACCTGTCGCCATGACAACTGTGAAAAGTTTGAAACTCAGCTTTAAATGCATAACATAAATTGCCCATTTTAAATTACTGGAGTCCCCCAAGAATAGGGCCCCTACTCTGCAATTTACACCACCTCCTTCAGCGTATTTATTCACTTTCATGGTTTCTCCTACCACTGCTACACTGACAATTCATAGCTATACCTCTCCTTTCTGCCATATGACCACACCATCTTGGCATGCATCTCGGGTATCAAAACAAATCTATATGAAGGATCACCACCTACAGCTAAATCTTGCCAAAACTGGAATAACATCTGGTTAACATCTTCTAGTCATCAAAAAATCAATGTAAAAATTGACTCTTCACTCCTCACCCCATCCTATGTGGTGAGAAACCTGGGTGTCATGATTGATGACTAGCTGTCTTTCTCTGAGCCCACTGCATCTGTCTCTCTGTCATAAAGATTTGACCTTATACAACATAAGGGAAATCAGGCCATACCTGACACAGTATGCCACCCAACTTCTGGTACAAGTCATGGTTATCTCTCACCTCAATTACTGCAATGCCCTCCTAGTGGATGCCCTCCTCTCTTCTTTCATTACTCTTACATAAAGATTTTACCACTTAGTTCTCTCCTCTGGCTGTTTCCTCGTATTGAAAATCGCTTTGAATAAAAGTGTCTGAAAATTGAATGTAATGTAAATCTCAGGGCAAACTTCTGAAAGAGCAAATTAAGTACAATAAGAGATTCAAGCTTATGTTTGGCGCCATTGTAATATTATTCTATCCTATAGTCATATCAACAAGTCATCAAGAGTACATCACAATCCATTCCATCACAACCAATGCCAAGATTACAGAGAATATCACAGTTTCGAGGAATACAAAAAGGCAAAGGGAAAACCTTCATATGAGGTAATACTTAATTTGTTATTATTTCATTACTTTCTGGGTCATTTTGAATCATTTTAGTAAAACTGTATTTGAAATAACAAAGTCAGTCTGCTGATTTAACCTGACTTCTCAAGGTAAGTCGGATTTACACTGCAAAGATTTACTCTCTCTTTCTGTCTAACTGGTGAGAGTTAATTTGCCCTCATGCAGGCTGTCCTTGATTATGTGCTCCTGGTGACTAAGTGCAAAGACACACCTTTCCTTTACAGCCTAAAAATAAAAACGGCACACTCCCTATTACTAGAGCTGAGCTAGAGTCCAGGCTAAACAGAGTAACTGAAGCAAAAAAGATTTGCTTCAGTGGACCCCTTGTTAAACGCACATGCCACGCTGTGGTACATTTTACATTTTACATCCACAGTGTATCTCCTTCTTTCTTCAGCAGTTGCCCCGTCCCACCTTTGCTGAAACATGTTGCTGGCATCAAATTCGAAATGTAATGTGGTTTGCTTTCATTGTTCTCGGGGCTGCCTTACCACCTCGATTGAAAGCAACGGCTCAGGTTCTCAGCAGTTCGCACACCTCTGCAGTTACAGTAGTCAGTCATTGATGCTGTACACTTCTTCAGGTTAGCTGAGCTGCTGTAAATTGCAGCCTTGGAAAACAGGTCATGCACAAAACAGTCATAAAGAGCAGAAATGGCTCCTAGGGGCCAGGTTTTCACTTGCTTAAGAATGAGCTTTGCGACAAGCAGTCTGAATAGCAGAGGTTTGGTCTGAATAGCTGAGTTAGGTTTCAGCCTTGTATGCGCTGGCTACGTTTGTGTAAACAAGGTCCCCCTCGTGGCAAAGTCAACACACTGATGGAACTCCACTAGTGATGAGCAGTAACCACTAGCATTTCAGTTAAACACCATTCAGCTTTGAGATAAACCTTCTCGAGTCTCATCAGCTGCATTCCAATCAGCTCAAAAAAGAAGAGACTGTCGAGCTGAATTGCATCCGAAACTCTGTCACTGAGACAAATTTTCATAAACACAAAAACATAGCAGTTTCTTAACTCACACTGGGTAATCTCCAGGAGTTGGATTTAGTCCAGTTTACTGTCCAGGAAGATGATAGCAGAATTCACTGGGGGGCTGGCCAGCTCTTAACTGAGCATGGACACCCACCAACTTGCTGCACTCTCTGTTAGTTGCGATGTCCTCTCCCCGGCCTGTAGCATTACGCGATGCTATGATTTGGAGGCCTGGTCCCTGTAGAAAGCCAAAATCACATAGCTTCTCCAGCAGTCCATCTGGGAGGTCGGTTTCTAGTTCATTTTTTAGTTGAAGCAGAGTCTGTCTGTGATAGATATGAGTGCCAGCTGTTTTAATTTGAGTGGCGTTACAACCACTGTTTGCACCACAATGTCCCCCGCGAAACATAGTGAAAAATCGCGTTGTTGTGTGGTTAAAAAAATGCCTAAAAATGCCAATTTTGATAGTGTAAACCCTAAATATGGCCCCAAATATGCTCCCCAAACACTTTAATTTCAGAAATTTAATACATTACTCTCAATGAAAACGTAAAGGTAAACCCATATTTGTACTGTACAGTTTACACTGAACTCCTGTAGAGCTAGAATGTAAATACCGATATTACACCTGTATAGACTGTACTGTAATTCATGCACGGGCGTTTTCTTTGGTATGAGTGGGGTAAATACAGTAGTAATTTAATGTGATTTTTTAGTAATAATACAGTAAAATGTACGGATAATCACCAATAATTTTTACAGTTCAATAATTTACTGTTCGTCGGGTGGCGCATCTTATTCAGGGGCTTCAGGAGGAGTCGTACTGTTGTGACCCGCTGGTTAAAGCAGACACTGGACAGCGACTGAGCTCAACAGCTTCTTTTAATTTAATTTACAGTAATAAAAATACTGGGCTTTAAGAAGAACAAAACGAAAAACACGAAAAACACTTGAGACGCTCCACGGGGGAAATTCTGGTCCACGGGTGCATCAAACGGCAGCAGCCAATCAGCAGCAAGGAGAATTAAATAACGTTCTCGGATTGGCCACTTTCAAACCTTCCACTTCTGAGTACAGCGGTATTTAACCGTCCCAAGACGCGCTTTCTTTGTGTTCTCTGGACAGTACAAAACATTTATACAGTTATATTTTATAGGGAAGTGTAACTGAATTAATGTTAATGCTTATGTTACAAAATTAGTAAATTATATTTTTCTTAATAATTTAGCACTAAAATGCATGGAGAATTATATAATGCCATGAAAAAAGCAAAAAAAATGTGGAGGATATCTGTGTTTCCATGAATTTGCTGGAGTTTTCGCCAACAATTATTAGGTTGTAAGAAAAAATTACTGAATCCGAAACACTTTAATTTCATTTTAAACTACATTACCCTTAAAATGTAAAGGTAAACCCGTATATGCGCTGGACAGTGTACACTGAACTACGTCTCCCACAATTTATTCATGCAAGCATGTTTCCTTTGGTATGCGCTGCCGTTTTCTTTGGTACAAGCAGGGTAAATATTTTTTTTGTAATAAAAATACAGTAAAATGTACGGGTAATCACCAATAATTTAAAAGTTCAGTAATTTACTGTTCATAATGGCGTGCTACAGCAGCATAACTTTTTCCTTCCTGTAGCATATCCAGTAGTTCAACCTTCTCCTGGAATGTCTTACACTTTCTCTTGCGCTTAGGTGCATTGCCAAAAGGCGCAGGGCATTTGGGCGGCATCTTACGGCTTTTAGAAGAACGAAATGAAAACACGAGAACAGGAGGGCAGCAGCCAATAACTTGAAATTTAGCTGAATTTATATTTGGATTACTATTTATGTTGCAAAATGAGTAAATAAGCTTTTTCTTAATAATTTAGAACTAAAATGCGTAAAAAAAAAACATTGCCACTCAAAAGCAAAAAAAATGCAGAGAATATTTGCAGTTTCCACATTGTTGTGGGGATTTCCGTGTACAATTATCAGTTAGGTTCTCAGAAAAAATCTGTGTTACACTGATTCCGTGACCCCTGTAAAAGCAGGGGGTTACTGTACACACGCACACACACACACACACACACACACACACACAGAAATATACAAATGCACCAGACATTGCGGCGCAAACAGTTGTGTGTGTATATATAGCGATGTAAATCTAAGATAAGATAAGATAAAATAAGAAAGAACTTTCTTTATCCCAAGGGAAATTCTTTTGTCATAAACATGCTCAATGCAACAACAAGAGGAATAAAGACAAGACAATAAAGAGTTTAAAAAGAACAGTAGAAATAGTGCAAACTGAATATCAAATTAACAAAGTAACAAATAACTATAACAGATATAATAAAATAACAGATTAATAGATTCAGATTATTAGTGCAAGTGGTTATGAAAACTGACTTAGTGTTTGTGCCATGAATAAAATGAAAAAAATAAAGAGAGAAAGAGAGAAATAAAGAGAAAGAGAGAGAGGGGAAGCACTCATTGGAAATGAATCAGGCCCTGCTGAATTATGAACCACTGTGTCTGTATAAGTGATCCAGTGTTCTGCTCAATCCTACATGTTATCGTGTTACACTCAACCATTTCATTCCACCAGGACACAGGTGCAGATAAGGAGAAGGATCTGAGGATCTGAAACAACAGAACTACTGAAACAGTAAACAATGTTAGAATGATTTAAAGAGATAAAGTATTATAATTTAAGATGTTAATAAACATCTCACAATAAACAACTCTCTAAATAGAAATACAAGTGATATCACCAAATCCTAAGGCACACTTTAACTAACTGCAGTTTGGAAAACACTATGACCTTCAAATTTATAGATTACCTGGTCTGGTATACCTTCAGTTACGTAGGTTTGCGCCTACAGCAACAGAGACAGCATTAGCAATCCTGCTCTCTGCCTCCAAAAGTAGAAGGGGTTAATAACAATAACAGGCTACTGCCTAACAGACACCATTCTCCACTCTTCACAATAGTCAAGCCAAAAGACACTGAACAAAAGAAGTGAAGATTACATTCCACCCAATGTAGATCACTCCTTTTTCTATGCTGTTTCAGCTCCCAATTCTTTGGACAAAGGTGCAGTCTATTAAAGCTACTAACACTTGACACGGTTTAGCCTTCATAAGCAGATTCTCCATCATTCAAGCACTTTATTTAACCTAAACAAGGCCTTTGTTAACACTCCCTGCTTTCTGCAAAGCCACAAGGACTAGATATCATTGTGCCAGATGAAAACCTAATGGATCCATCCATAAGAGTCAAGAATTTTTGATCCAGCAATGATAGGTAAGATGAAAATTGTAATGTTAAATATTATATCCTTAATGATGACGGATGCAAGATTCCTCACAGACAATATAACCAAATTATCAAAAGCATTTCACCACATAGGCATATGAATAAATTTCTCAATCGTAATCGGTCGTACTTTCTTAATCGTAATCATTACGCAGTCGTATTGTTATTATTAAATTACCATGAAACAATTTTATGTGTATTTCTTAGGCCTAGTATTTTCTTACCCTTGTGGAGCTTCGAGGCCTGTGTGGTTTACAGACACTTGAGTGAAGAGTGCATTTCCGCCAGCCTGCCATTACATTAGCCATCAGCTAGAAAGCAGGCCTCATTTAAAAACAGCAGCCCAGCCCTCCTCATTTCTCATCAGTCACAACAAAGCACGTCAAGGTTGAGTAGGGAAGCCTTGAAAAGCTACAACACCGCTGATAAAAACAGGTCCATATTGTACTAAACAAGAAGACACAGCTCTGGTCACTACCACCATGGTATGTGTATGCTATCCTCAGCCTGTTTTAGTAAAATCAAACCTAAGACACTCTGGCATGTAATATCTCAATTCAGGAAAACATTCCAAGAGTAGCACTTGCTCAAGCAGATAAGGTCAAGGAAAACCAGTGCATTTTTCAACTTCAGGATTTATTAGTATAAACGAAGTTTAATATACAGCAGACCCCCAAAATTCGTGGGGGTTACGTTCCAAGAGCAACCATGAGTTGTGAAAAAATGTGAATTTGTGATGTGGTAAAAAGAAAAAGCCTTAAAATGCCTATTTTTATAGTGTAAACCCTAAATATGCCCCCAAATATGCTCCCAAACTCAGCTTAATACATTACCCTATAAAAAAATGTAAAGGTAAACCCGTATACATACTGTATAGTTTACACTAAACCGTTGTCTCACGCAGTGCTAGAATGTAAAATATCGATGTTACCCCTATATATACTGTACTGTAATCTAAGCAAGCGTGGTATGCTTTGGTATGCGCTGTTATTTTCCTTGGTATAGGCAGGGTTAATACAGTCAATTTAATTACATTTACAGTAATAAAAATACAGGGCTTTAAGAATAACAAAATGGAAAACAGGAAAACACTCAGCGAAACACTCAAGACAGGTACATGTGGGAAACTGTTATGATATGGGAATGCTGGACTGCATCTGCCAGAGATGAGTCACAGGGCAGCAACCTATATACAGTTGCTTTGTGTTCTCTCGAGAGTACTAAAAAATTTGTACAGTTATATTTTATAGTTATATGGAAATGTTGCTGAATTTACACTAATATTTGTTACAAAATTAGTAAATGATAGTTTTCTTAATAATTTAGCAATGAAATGCATGAAAAATTATATATTGCCACGAAAAAGCAAAAAAAATGGGGAGGAGATTTGCAGTTTCTGTGAATTTGTGGGATTTCCGTTTATTAGTTAGGTTCTAAGAAAAAATCCATGAATGACTGAAGCCGTGAACCCTGAGCCGTGACTTCACAGTGAACATTTATACCGTATATATAATATGTATGTATTTCTGATTTTTTTGTCTGGTCAACATAATTTCGTTTTTATGTACATCCATTCCTGCATGAAGATCTGCACATGAAATAAATGCATGAAGGTCTGCACGGTCCAAGTTGGGTCAGAAAAGCATATACCACTTTGTAATTTTGTCATTCCTTTTCACAACACTTAAAAGACATTTTAGCACTGAGGATACCAATCAATGAAGTATTTCAGGTGAAGTATTATTTTGTCCCATTCTTCTTGCAAATATGTTTTAAGGTGTGCAACAGTACAGGGTCGTTGCTGTTTCTAAATCCTCCACACATTCTCTAATGGGAATAAGTCAGGGCTGCAGGCAGTCCAGTACCTGTACCCCCTTCTTCTGCAGGCATGCCTTAGCAACGTGTGCAGAATGTGGTTTTGCATTGTCTTGTTGAAATATTTATGGATGTCACTGGAAAACATGTCATCTTTAAGGCAGCATGTGTTGCTCTAAAATCTCAGTGTACTTTCCTGAGTTGCCATCACAAAAGAATATATTACCATTGCCAAGGGCACTGACACAACCCCATACCATCACAGACTCTAGCTTTGGACTTGTTGCTGATAACAGTCTGGACAGTCCTCTTCATTTTTGGTCTGGAGCACATAGTTTGTCCATTTCTTCACAAAAAGGTCTGGAATACTGATTCATCTGACACATTTCCACTGTGTGGAAAGGTAGTTGCCACAACCTGGTAGTTCTTTCTATATGTGTAAGGGAGCAGGAGGCTGGCGACCAGGGAAGTCAGGGACAAAAGCCTCAATTCCAGTGACGAAGGATCAGGGGTCTGGGAAGCCGACAGCTTGGGACTTGGGAAGAACAGCTGACCAGGGAACTTGGAAGTCATTTACAATAGGCCCAGGACCTGAGTGATTGATGCTCAGAGACCAGGGGTCTTGAAGGCCTACAACTGGGCACCAGAAAGCTGTGTAGCCAGTGATGCAGGATCAGTAAGCTGGGCAGCCGGCGATGCAGGACCAGGGTTGCCAGGAGACTTCAGGGCCTATTGCTTAGGGCCAAAAGACTTAAGCTGTTTGGAAAAGGGGACTTGAGGGCCGGCTGCTCTGAACCTGGGGACAAGGGGGCCTGGTGCTCTGAAACAGGGGACTTGGGAGCCTGCATCTCTTAACCAGGAGACATGGGAGCTGGCTCCTCTGAACCTGGGGACTTGGGAGCCTGCTGCTCTCAACAAGGGACTTGGGAGTCAGATGCTCCAAACCAGGAGACCTGGGAGCCAGCTGCTCTGAATCTCCCAGAACAGCAGGGGATACCAGTGGTGACACCAGTGATAACTGGTAATACCAACAATGCAGAGTCGTTCTCTGGAACAGCAGGCGGTGGTGGCGAAATGCCCTCTGGAACAGCAGGCAGCTCCAGCAGCAGTGAGCACCTCTCCAGAACAGCAGATGGTGTCAGCGGCAACAAGCAGGTATCTGGAACAACAGGTGGCACTGGAGGCGATGAGCAACCTCCAGAAAAGATGCCAGCAGAGGTGAGGAGACATATAGAATGGCAGTGGGCTCCAGCAGAGGAGACAATCTCTCCAGAACATCAGGGGGCACTTGCAGCACTAGAGTGTAGGCACTCTCTTAAGTGGCAGGTGCCGCACTTCGGCTACAACTAGATCTACTAGCCGGCCAATACTGCAGAAGAGCTGCAGCCAGATGCAAAGTTTGTGGCTGCCATGTGGAGTAGCCTGGTCCAGTCACCTGCCTCACCCAGGCATTGAACATAAATAAAGTCCTCAAGTGTTGCGTCCATTGTTATAATGTATATATTAAAACCATCCGACTAATATTGGTGAAGTCCCCCTCGCAGCTTTTTGAGACATTGACATCCCAAAACTTCCAAAGGTGTGCTGTGGTATCAACTGGAACCAAGATATCCGCATTAGGTCCATTTACTACTTCGTCTAGCACATCCCACAAATGCTCAATTGGAACGCTCACTGCAATTTGGCCCTTATCAAAATCGCGCTGATGCTTACTCATGTCCATTTTTCCTACTTCAAACACTTCAAGTCCTGACTATATACCTGCTACCTAATATAGCCCACATTATCTTTCTAATATTCTCCTGCCTATTGTATTCACTTGACAGGTGCCACTGTCACAAGATACTTAATGCTGCAAAAATAAAAATTTACTGTTTCTGTGAAAACTGTTTCTGCTGTAATTATAAAAAACATTGATGCTGGTTAGAAATATTTCAGGCAATAAATAGCTGTCATTGTGAAGGTGAAGTTATATACAACAATGGGATGGAAACAGAGAACCAGACCTTCAACATTCCCATCAGCACAGCTGGTTTAATGGTTCAGTAATATGTAGGAAAAGGAAGAAGATGAATAACACCATGACAGTGACACCAAGCACCAGACAAAACAGTGGCACCCAACATCCAGCCAATATACAGACAAAAAAAGTGAACGTGCTCGCATGGCCTAGCCCATCTACTGCTTGAATCTCACTAAAATTGCATGGTTTCTAAAATTAGGAGTACCACATAGAGTAACAGGGCCACACATTTAAAACCGATGCTGCACAAAGCTAATTAATTCTTACCAACTCAAAGCTATAATTGCCAACAATGGCTTTGCAACTGTGATGCCTGAATAGTTTTTTTTTTCCATATCAGTCTGTTTTTTGTTGTTGTTTTTTGCACTTTTTTATTTTTATGAATACACTGTTTTTGTCATATTTATAAGTATGGAGTCAAAAGACTTGATACATGTAAATCTGAAGTTGATATCTGCTCTTATATTAAATACCAAAAACAAAACTGCCTGTGTCCCTTCACTGTACAGGTAACAGACACTAGGCAGAACTCCAGAAAGAGCAGGTTTCAGTTCAAAGTAATAAAGTTAGTGTAGCGACAATCAGAGTCCTAGCTGTTGTACCAGTGAACCAGTTGCTAGCTACTCCCTCTTATTTTTAGAGCCACAATTAAGTCATTAATTGGATATGTCACTGATGATGACAGGCCCCATCTGTGACAAAATACTGTCAGAATGGCAGACGAACTGTAAAAGGCACGGTGATATTGGGAATAGAATTGTGCTAATCTGTGAGATGGTGGAGGCTAATCTGATCTACAGTGTATTTGGAACTCGAATGACAAAGAAACTAGGAACTCCCAAAAAAACCTAAATGAGTTCTGAGTAAGTAACTGAACAATCACACTTATTCAAGACAGTTAAGTAATAACACAAAATACATTATAGTGTAAAGAAAATGAGAGTTGTAGCTGAGTGCAGTGAGCCTCCCTGACTTTATAATGGTGCAACACTAAAAGATGACAAATAACGTCACAGCCTCTTTCATGTTTCAGTCACATGACAAATAGTATGCTTATATAAGAATAATGCCACCCTGTGGAAGTTACAGTCTTAACAGTCTGTTCCAATGGCTTATTAGGTAAAACTGGTATTTGGCTGACACACTCATCCAGAGCAACTTACAATCATTAGTTACAGGGACAGTCCCTCTGGAGCAACTGGGGTAAAGTAAATTGCTCAAGGACACAATGGTAGAACCTGTGACTTTGTGCTCAGTGGGTTCACAGGCAAGTGTTTTATCCACTAGGTCACTACCACCTGCTAATAGGTACTTTTACTGTTACTCAATGGCTAACACTCTACATGCTAAACAACCTTAGAAGCATCCTAAAAGCCCTTCTTTCTAACTGACTTCAGATATCTGACCAAAGTGTTATGCCTTTGCAAGGGGGAGCCATCTCATGTTGCTGGAGCCCTAGTGATGCAGTTCCTGGATGGAGAGTTTATAAAGACAAGTGTCTTCGAATGAGCAGACAAATCAATAGTGAACCCATTAGCTCATATCTTATGCAATTTCCAAACCATCAGGCCAAGGATGAGAATGAGTTGAGAACAGTGCAGTGAGTCAGAGACTTCTATTTTCTGCTAACACTTCTTGGCTCCTCGAATTTGCTGTCTGCTGAGAGTGATATCACAGCCACATGTTTCAGGCTGAGTACAAGGGAATTCCAGTTGTCTTACTGACAGCAGCCTCTCTTTCTTGCCTATTAATATCATAATCCCATGCCTGATCCAGTGAAAGGCAACCAGCCCCTCCAAGTTCATTTGTGCAGATAAGTCCCTCAGGCAGCACATTTCAAAGGTGGGGCAGGGTCATTACACATGATTGTGGAGGTGCACACATAGATAAATGGGGTATGCTCTGAGGGCACTTTTTCCCAAGAAAAAGACCCAGCTTGCACTGCTTGCTAGACAGCAGCCTCACTGATGTATGTTTAGAGCCTCTTACTGAGGATAACTGGTTTCAGAAGACGAAAGTTTCCAGCTATAAGAGGGCCTCTGGGAGGTAGAGCAGGAGGCCTGCAGAAAGGGAAGGCTCCATCAGAACCAGCTGATATCCTCTCTTGACAGGTTGTGCTGAGTAATATCAAAACATCCCACTGCAAGGCATCATAAAATATTCCTGTTTCGCTCCTCCCAACAGCCATCCAAATGAGATACTTGATCTCACATGTCCCAAATGGCCTGCATTCTAGCCTCAAAAATGTAAACAGCTAGCAAACATTTGGACAGTGAACAGATGAGCTGGGCATAAGATGCGCTCAGGAAAATTCTCAACAACAACAGCGCCAGAGCCACATCACCTTAAACGAGTTTACATGATGGCTGTTATTGTTACTGTGAATAGCTCAATATAGATTAAGCAGCCATTTAGTACACAGTGCAGAAAAACAGAACATGTTCTGAGGAATTGCACCTTAATTAATATTTATAACAAGTTAACACGAAGCACTGTTAAAGCATAGTTCTGAAACACTGCCATTTGAAACTACGTGATCTAGGTGGTGGTAAGAGTACCGTGAAGTCCCCCACAGAGAATTTACCCCATTTATCTATGTGTGCACCTCCACAATCATGTGTAATGACCCTGCCTAAAGGCTGCTGTGTCTGAACAGCTCACTGAGTCACATGCCCTCCATCCTGCTGGTACAGCCAAGAGTACAGTAATGGCACGGTGGGAACAGTGGGACAACAGTGCTCAGTCTTTTACTCGGTGGTTTACTAAACAGAACTATATTGAGGAATGCTCCAGCCTTCTTAAAACTATTCCAACGATGTTAGGCTGAACAAAGGCATTTTATAAAAACACGAAAAACTGTATATCCCTGACTAATAGTTCATTCCATTTTAAAAGTGTATTAGTTTGGGGGATAGCTGCCTAAACGCATAACGTTCATGAATTCATGTTCGTGACTGGAACAAAAGTGTGTTGTTTAAATTGGTTTGCGCTCTTGTGATGTGGAAAGAGTATCTTACCGTACCGTAAAAACTTCAGGGTTTCAGTTCACGTCTCGCATGCTAGCGACGGGTAGGCGCTGCTCACTTTGATCAAACTATTCCCAAAATGTTAACATTCTCCACAGCGTCTTCGTCCGATCCGGGACGAGTCCTCTTTGTAAACCGGGGTAGTTTTCTTGCCGCGCTTGTGTTTCGTGTCTGCCGTAAGCTCCCACTGGTTTCGCTGGAACTGGAAGGTGGCGTGTGGGGAATTCCTAGCAGTCACATTTTCCCTCGAAACTGATTGGCCAACATTCGCACAGGGAAAACGATTCGGTCTGGCCCAAGTCTCCAGGTAGCAGGCATCGAACCAAAAAACGAAATGGTCAATTGGCCAAAAATCCTGACAGAAAACTACCTTGCGCCCACTCGACCACTTTCCAGACGGCAGCATGGTACAGCGGGGTCTGTTGTCTCATTTTATTTGGAAACAGACTGCAATGACGTTTATATAGATCAAATTTCTACTTTCATGTTTTGGTGTTATAAAGAGCAATCAATCACATTGCAGGTTTTGCTAAATGCACAAAGTTTGGATCATGATGCGTATGAGGGGTCAGTATTTTTTAAGTGAAACTCTTGTCATTTCAGTGCCGTTTTAAATAAAGAAAAAAATCGACTATAGCTCTTTCCCACAACTATACTACTTGTTAATGTTAATCTAAGAATCAGACCAGTGTTCATTAAAGAAAACACTCATTCCCATACCGGGAGTCGAACCCGGGCCGCCTGGGTGAAAACCAGGAATCCTAACCGCTAGACCATATGGGAGAGCTATTGTACCTCATTTCTACATAGTTATATTCATATTAAATGTGATCATGTTTGTATGTGGATGTAAGATTTATTTAATCTTATTTTATACATACGCCGACTATTTGTGGTGGTGCACAGTTAGATGTTTTAAAACGGAATAAAGGTATCATGACTTGCGCACGAAAGAGAAGACGGTCACGTGACAGTTAGCGTGTCTCCATCTAGTGTTGACACTTGGCACCATTTTATAAACATCCACTTACTGATCATTCTAACTTCTCTGAATCAGTGTAAAACAGAAGTCCACAAGTGCAGACAGGACCAAAGAGTGTTTAAGAAAAAACACGAGCCATACAACATGAGAACTTTAATGCAGTCGACAATAGCACTGCATGAATACAGTATTTTGACAGGTAGGCCTACTGTAGCCTAGCAGCAGAGACTTGTGTGCAAAAATGTAGAACAGAAGTCAAACAGCAATAAATATGATTGTGCAAATATAGCAGCAACAGCACAAAGAATGTACAGTGTAATAAACAAGTGTATTTACACAGGTAATTAAATTCAAGTTGTTGGGTGTGTGTGTGTGTGTGAGTGTGTGTGTACGGGGTACAGTTTCAGTTCTGTTTTATTTCAGTTCAGTATGAATATATCACATTTTATTTCCATTTTTACATCTATAGATATATTGTAAATATATGAACGTTTGAAAAGAACGAGTTTTAAGGAAACTAAATTAAACGAGGACAGAAAACGAGGAAAGACAGACCGATAGGCGTAGCTTTGAACTCCTAACAGCAGAGGGCAGTATAACGGGCAGACTTGTAAGAGCCCCATGGTGCAACAACGGGAAATAAGAAGAAGAAGCGCTTTCGTCTTGCCCGGTTCTATGCTGTGGTATAGTCCACGACCGAAACGTACGCTTCATGTTGGTGAACATTTCTGTTGCAGGGCAAATTTTTGTATCAGTTAAAAATACTATAAACATTAAATAGCTAATATAGCTAGCTAATGTTGACAGTGTGACGGCATTGCACCGTGTAACCAGATGTAACAGCTAAGGTAAGGGGTTTGAGACTTGTATGCTGTGTTTCTGTAATAACAGGGCCGGTTTGTTTCGATGTGTTTTGAATTTGTTATATTGTGCTTAATGCCTAGCTCTGTAATGTAAATGCGGAAGTTACAAAACTAAAGCTCTGTCTTTCAGGAGGTGGAAAAGATCCCCTTACAAAAACCACATCACTATGACCTCAAAAGCTAAAGGTAGGCAATCAGGTGTGTTTTATACCTGTTTTTTTACAAGACTGTAGTTGGCTACTTATTCGCAGCTTCCGATTCGTTTGGCTTCTTATTCTGCGGCGTGTTCTGAGGTTAAAGTTAGCTCCTTATTCGCCGCGTCATTTTGAGGAGTGTTCACGATGGCCAAATCTGCGCAATATACAATCGTCACGTCTTGTAAATGTACTAAAACATTTTAACAATGAAGTACTGCGTAAAGTGGTCTATGTTTATTTGTTTAAATCTTTCTCATTAAACTTTGATTAAGATTAGACACATTTATGAAATGCCTAATAAGAGATAAGATAAACCTTTATTAGTCCCACAAGTCGGGAAATTTGCTTATTAACAGCAGAAAGTGGACAATACAAAGTTAAGAGCAGCAAAATTAAGAAAAACAATAGAATATAATTAAACAACAAAATAGAATAAAGTACTATGTCACAATATAGTATAAAATAAAAATGTTCAAATATACAGTCTAAGAAGTACAGTATAAAATCTAGGAATATAAGTATGCATGACTGTGTGTGTGTGTATATATATATATGTATATGTGTATATATATATATATATATGTATATGTGTATATATATGTGTATAAATATGTGTATGTATATATATATATGAATATATATGTGTATGTGTATATATGTATATATACGTGTATGTATATATATGTGTATATATGTGTGTATATATATATATATGTGCGTATGTGTGTAT
>JBBPCX010000032.1:485854-507127 GCA_037974365.1 Hydrocynus forskahlii
CCCTTCCCCTTCCCCTTCCCCTTCCCCTTCCCCTACTCCTTCCCCTTCCCTTTTCCCTTTCCCTTGTCTCTCTACTTGCATTATCCACCCATATGGCCTTGGGCCTGGAGATGATGACAAACATTTTCCATGACAATGCCAACATTAATATCTCCATTCAGCAGCTGTGAGCCACTGTTTATGCGAGTATTTGTTCTCATTCTGTCGAGGTGCCTGCATCGGGGTGACTCATTTTAGTGGGGGCCATGTTGGACTAGAAATAACTTATTTCAAAATGCAAATGAACCAGAGACAACTGGGGCTCTGTCTCCTGTTCTCACTCACTCACTCACACTCTCTCTCTCTCTCTCTCTCTCTCTCTGTTTCTGCAAAAAGTTGGTGTTCCACTTTCAGACCCTTTTAGACAACTTTGAGAGAACGGTGATTGACGACAGTCGCAAAAACAAGCAGCCCACTGAGATTTTCGTGGGGAAAATGTTCAAGATGGAGGTGTGGGAGGTGCTGCTAACCTCCATGAGGATTGGTGAAGTGGCAGAGTTCTGGTGCGATGCCATCGTAAGTGCAAGAGTTCAGAATAAATCTCCTTTAGCTCCTCCTCCCCGTTTAGGGGCCTAACAGGGAGGCTCAAAAGGATAAAGGATCTTAATTAGAATTCACGTAAGGGCAGAGAGACTCCTCATTCTTCTGTATTTGAGACAACCTCTAGTGGCCTCCTATACTGACTAGCTATTAAAATATCTGCAAATATTTTCATATTTCACCTAGTTGCAACAACAAAAGTTAAAAAGGAAAATACATTAGGAAATATATTTTTGGTGCCGCAATTATTGACACCCCTCCTGTTAACTTTGTACGATCCCCTTTTGCCAACATGACAGTACTGAATCTTCTCCTGTAACATTTCACAAGGTTGGAGAATACAGTGAGAGGGATATATGACCATTCCTCTTTGCACAATCTCTACATCATCCAGAGTCACCAGATTTTTATTTAAAATGTCCTGGTATTTCAAAGAGTTCATGATGCCATGCACTCTAAAAAGGTTCCCAGGGCCATTGGAGGAGAAACAGGCTCACACACAGATCCTGCAACATACTTAACAGTGAGCATAAAGTGCTTTTTTACATATTCGTCCTTTGTTTTACGCCAGAGCAACCTGGAGTGTCTGTCCCCAAAAAGTTCAATCTTGGTCTCATCTAATTAAAGCACACGGTTCCAGTTAAAGTCCCAGTAGCGTTTAGCAAACTCCACACATTTAGTTTGTGATTGTAGGACAGAAAAGGCTTTTTCCTGGCATGCCTTTCAAACAACGTGTTGGCATGTAGGAAGCATCTAATGGTTATTACGGAGACTTCGTGACCCCGTGATGCCACTCTATGCTGCACTTCTCTATCAGTGAATACTGGAGAATATTTTACCTCCCTTACCATCCTCTTCACTGTGCATGGTGGCAAGATAAACCTGGGTCCTCATCCAGCCTTGTTTGTCACAGTTCCAGTTGTTTAAAACTTTGTGGATATAGGCGAGTTTAGACAAGCAGCTAATTTCTTGTAGCCATTTCCAGACTGAAGTTCAACACAAATCTGTCTTACTTGAATGGCAAGTTGACTTTCCCATTTTGAAGAGTGGTTAAGAGAAATGGGCCTCTGTGTCACATCATATTTACACACCAGAAACAAAGGAAGTTATGGATTACTAATTAAAGTTTCTTAAAAAAAGTGAAGCATAAATTACAAAAATTCTACATTCTATAGGAATTCTTTCTTAATGATGGATTAAAAACAATAAATACATTTACTTGAGTTAAAGGCTTGGGTTTTTTTTTACTTTTGAACAAACATGTCAGATGTGTCTAACAGAGAGGACATTACAAAAACTAGCAGCACTGCTGTGTGTAATCCACTCAGTGCATCACATACACCCACTACCATGCCAGTGCAATGTCAGTAAACAGCAGAGTGCACCTGCTTGGTAATGGAGCTTAAAAAGGGAAAATGTGTGTAGATACAAAGTAACTTGTTTTTAATGAAGTGGCTCATCAGTGTATATATGTAAATGATATGGTAAACAAAAAGGAGAAAAGCAATACTTTTAGTAAGACTTAATATTTCTCTTCTGTATTTCTCTTTTTTTTAATATAATTTTCAGCACACAGGTCTGTACCCCATTGTCTCTAAAGGGATCCGACTTGCTGCTCAGGGAAAAGACCCACTGGAAGGACAGAAGCATATGTGTGGAATGGGCAACGTGTTTACCTACCACTCCACAGGCTTCCCTGAGCTAGATGAGCTGATGAAAGAGCCACAGCCTCTAATCTTCATCATGGAGTTAATCTCGGTAGGACAAGTGTGCACATGCGTACACATGTTCTTCAACAACCATTTTATTCCACAATCCTGCTTCTCCAACTACAGCAGATTTCATGCTGCTGCCCAAACCACTCAGAGCAGAACAGAACAGACTGCTAGGCAATCATGCAATACACACAGGGGAGAAAAGCAGTTTTCAATCCTCAGACAAACACATCAGGCGCTCTCTCCCCTCTCTCAGTCTGTCCTGTGTGTCTTGTTCAGGTGGGTGACCCACTCTCCTACCACCGTGAGTCATGGCTTATGGACAAGGATGAGAAGATGCAACTGGTGCCCTCCCTCCACCTCCAGGGCAACAACTTAGTCCGGAAGGGCTGCTACCGTGAGGCCTCTGAGAAGTACAAGGAGGCTGTGCTGCTTCTCCGTGTTGTCCAGTCCAGGGTAAGGCAGGCAGTGGATGCTGGGAGGATTAGCAGGATAGGATGAGATAAACAGACTGACTGTAACAGGCAAACAGAGTCAACTTGAAAACGGAATATATTGTTAAAAATGTGCTGGACATCAACCCTCCAGGACTGTTGGTCATTCCTGCATTATATTTTGGAAGATTACTGTAAGGACTGCATTCAGTCAAGAGCATTACTGAAGTCAGGTACTAAAGTTGGAGCATTAATTCTGGTTCATATGGTGCCCTATCACTCCAAGAAATGCAGTTCCACTGCTTCACAACCCAATGCTAGAGAATTTCATTCCACACTGCACATGGTTACTCTTGGTGAATGGATGCTCCAAAGCATCTCATTCTGTTGGCAATGCTTTTCTAGGAGAGATTTCTAGGGAGATTTTACAAGCTGTGTGTACAACTCACTAAAAGGCTGTGTAAGTACATTGTAAAGTAGCTGAATTCACTAATTAAGTTTACTGTTTGTATACTAATATCGTGTTCAGGTTCTGTATGGAGTGGACTAAGTGGTCCATATATTATATATATAGGTCTTTAAGTAAGAAATGCTGGCATAAAAATCTGCTTTCATATGTAATTTTAGCATTAGGTTGTCAGTATATAAGTTTGTGTTTGTAATACATTTTCAACATGTCAGATATGTTTATGGGCTAAAACGTGGGCTATAACAACGTTTCTCAAACTTATTTGTCCTGGGGACCGGTCATGTCAGGCTTTGGGGCTGCAGGGCCCTGCATAAACGACCGCACACAAAGGGCGGGAACGCTGAACATTCTAGAATGCTGAAACAAGGGGCGGGTCGTGAAGTCGAGGGGGCGGGGTGGAGCGGGGCGGGGCACGCAAGTACTTGAGTGACAGCAGCTGATCTGACTGAATTTTGATTGGTGAAGAAGCGAGGCTCCGCGGACCAGCAGGAACTCTCTCACGGACTGGCACCGGTCCGTGGCCCATAGTTTGAGAAACGCTGGGCTATAACATTTATGGGATAAAAATAAGGAGGTCTTCAAAACTGTCCTTCAAAATAGTCTTTGGAGTAGGAGATTTGCTTCAACAGGCTATGAAAATAGAATGTTTTTTTCAGTATGTAGCTAGCTCCACAGACTGCTGACAGGATCGTGTTTTGCACTGTGCAGGAGATGCCAGGAGATGAGGACTACATTAACTTGGGCAAGCTCATCATCCCTCTGGTCCTCAACTACTGTCAGTGCATGCTGGAGCTTGAAGAATACTATGAGGTGATTGAGCATGCCACAGAGTTGGTAGAGAAGCACAAAGGTAAAACATCTGTCAATACTGCTTTACAATTAGGTTTACATTAGAATTATTATAATTATTAAGCAGTTATAAACTGTAATATCTGTAATAACTGATTATTACAGTTAGCTGTAATTGCTGTAATAACTTTTATTACTGACAAAGCTCAGCAATATCTGAACTTTAACAGTATAGATGACTGGGTATTTGTGAATTAATATATTTATCCTCAGTGTGCGAACTATATCACGGTCTCTGGGGGAGCCGGGCAGGGTGTGGGGGGCAAAGTTTTAATGCTGGTTCGTTGCACATGGGTGAGAGTTCCATAGCTCCCCCCTAGTTCGCACCCTGTTTATCCTTTTTAAACATGTGCTGCTCATCTTATATGTTTCTCTCTCTCTGTGAGCTGTCTGCGAAATGCAAAAAATACATTTTACATACATTTATGTAAATCCTTTATTTATAAACCCTTTACAGGGGGTCCTCGAGTTACAACAGTTTCGACATACGATGCCTTGAGTTTACAGTGCTCACTCCCACTCCCATTCGATTTACACCGTTAGCCTCATATTTACGGACTACGTGGGCAAACTAGTTTGGTGGCAAAACTAGTCTGGAAGAATACGCAATATGAGTACGCGGCGTATGAGTAAGGGAGTTTTCCTTTTCCTTTTTCTGTGGCTCAGTTGTGTTTTTATGATTTTATAAATGTGTTAGAAGAGGTAGGTGACTTAGGCTAGGGTGTATTTCATCTTACACTGAAATTCAGGTTACATCAGTCGAAGGAATGGGGGCTTAATTCGAGGACCCCCTGTATAAGGGTGGTCTTGTTGTAAAGCGGTGCTCTTCTGCTGTCTTTCTAAACATCATGCCCCAAAAGACTGCAGATCATTTTGTCTGGATAAAGGAAAACATTCCCCTCAGTTTGCTAACTTTGTTAATTATGAATGAAAGCTAGTTTGGGCCAAGCTGCTATTATGCAAATGAAATCATGCAAAATGGTTGCCACTAGCTTTCAGTCACAATGTAGCCACATTGATGTCTTCAGATAAAACAGGCTCCTGCTGCTATGGCATGTGGCAGCATTTGGTAAGCTGTATCCCACACACAGGCTTATTTATCAATAGTTCAATGTGCATTTAGCAGGCTACAGGGTACCTAAGGCTTGCCAATTGCAACCAGGGGACAGATGTGCTTACCTTCTGTAAAGGCCACAGAGACCATGTAGGTGAATTCCCGGCTCTTATAATGAGCTTTAACTGGCGTCACGCTTGTCTTACGTTATACAAAATTAACTTTCCTTGTTTTTCCAATTTCTCTTCTCTCTCCTCTCCATCCTGCCTCATCCCTCATATCATCTGCGCTTTGTTGTCTCTATCAGTTTAAATCTTCCATCTCACTCCCTGTACTCTTTCCTTTGTGGATTGTCTGCAGAGCCATCTGAAATTCACTTGCTGCAGTTGCACAGCAGTGGCAGCATTATTGCCAGAGGCTACAGGAGAAAAAAGATCTATTTAAATGTTGGCAAAATGAAAAATTTAGTGCGAAGTGAGATCAAATGTAAGAAGAGCTGCGCAGTCTCTTTACCAGGCTCACAAGCCCACTCAGCACAGAGCAAGGATTAAGGATGTATGTGTGTTTGTGTGTGTCCTACGAGAAAGAAACACACCACAGAGCCTAATCCCATATGTGTCACTTTATCTCAGTGACATATATGAGATTTGTGTACTGAGGGCGCATACATGCAGCCCTGCGTTAAATGCAGCTTGAGCACATGTGTTTTCACCGCAACTGCTTTGTTTAGGAATGACCTGCAATATTGTTGTTAATTTTCCAATTCTCAGACTGTGTGAAGGCCTACTATAAACGGGCGAAAGCTTACGCTGCTGTGTGGAGTGAGAAGGAAGCCAAGCGGGACTTCCTGATGGTGGCCAACTTGGACGTAACTCTGTCCGGGCTGGTGCAGAAAGAGCTGAAGCTCCTCTCAGAGAGAATGAAAGAAAAATATTGGGTGGATAAAGAAAGGTACTGGAACATGCTAGAAGAGAAAGAGAAGAACAAGGAGAAGGAGGAGGACAAAGAAGGACTGGCTGAGCAGAATACTCAAAGTGAGCCCACACAGTGTCCTCAGCAGGAAGCCAAAGAGCAGAAGGAGGAGAAAAATGAAAGAGCTGCTGATCAAAATGTGCAAGCAAGTCAAGTGGAAGAGCCGAAGTCAGAGGCCAGCGAGCAAATCGCAACTCTTATTGAGGGCAAGGACAGGCAGCAGATGTTACGGCTAATTATGCTGCTCCAAGATGAAGCAAGTTTCCATATAAAGGATCAGCGCTATCCTGAGGCCATGGCAAAATTCAAGGAGGCCCTGGAGTTAGTAGACTATATTCAGACCAAGGTGAGTGTGTGTAAATAAAGCAAGTTTTACTCCAGCACAAAAACAAAAGGGAAACATAAAAAATAAACCTCTCACTCTTCTCCCAGTGGAGAAGTACAGTGTGTTCCTGTCAAATAGTATTAAAAAATGAAGAGATCCCTGAAGGGATTTAAGTAATTCAGTGCTCACCGAGCCAGGTTTCTGATTGTCTGTGTGTTCCTAGGAAGTGGACTATAAAGGAGAGGACTGGGAGTCCCTAGAGAAAGTGCGCGTGCCACTCACTCTCAACCTTAGCCAGTGCAAGCTTGAGCTTGGGGAATACCAAGAGGTGGTTGAGCTCAATAACAAACTGCTGAAGAATCACAGAGGTGAGTTCACACCTATTAATTAAGAGGACAGGAGAACCCTTTCCATGCTCAAAAACATACTGGTTTCACTCACTCTTTAGAGCAATAGAGAACCTTCAGCTGTGTGTCAGATGTAATATGCTGCATGCTCCTTTTTGGCCACCTGGACTAGATGTTTCATTCATCAAACCTTTGCTTTCCCCAGAACACTTGCATCATTCGTTATATAGATTTTTTTTTCTGCATTCCCCTGGTAATTCTGTCCAGCCACCCTCGGTAAAAACTGTTTTTTTCTTTTTTACCCGAATTATTTATTGTAATATTGATATATGGTGAGACTTCTCACTTTCTCTCCCTCTCTTTTTCTCAAAGACAATCTAAAAGCTGTCTATCAGCGTGCTCGTGCTCATTCAGCCTTGTACAACGAAGTAGAAGCTCGTCAGGACTTCTCCAGAGCTGTGCGTCTTGATCCCAAATTCAAGCCTATCGTGCAGCAGGAGCTGAAGAAGCTTGGGGAGAACCTCAGGGTCAAACATGTTAATGATAAGAAGAACTACTGGGCCAGCAGTCAGGAGAAGTGGGAGAAGTTGTTCCAGAACAAGAAAGGTAGCAAGACTGAAAAAAAAAAGGAGGTGAAGTGGGCTGATGAGAGCAAAACTACCACAGAGAGATCAGCAGTGGTCAAGGATGAAGGACTGTATGCAAAAACTACCAGCTTTGATGAAGGACAGGAGAGCACATTCAACCTGCCAGGCAATAAAGAGGGACAGGACAAGAAAACGAGGAGCTCAGACAGGGAGAGCGCAAACTGTCCAGGCATAAAAGACGGGGAGGAAGAGTCCAATAAAAAGTCTGTAGATAAGGGACGAGATTTAGCCCAAGCCGAAGTCAGGAGAGATAGTCTGGACAGTACAGCAAAATCGACCAGAGATAGGGAGGCCAGGGAAGCATCTTTTAAAACTTCACGAGACGAGACTGTTAAAAACACAGCTGGCCCAGAGAATACTAGCCACTTGAAGACTGACGATGTCCAAGAAGAGTCCATCAACAGAGCAAGCACTGGGGAACTGGGCTCAAGTGTTGGGCCTGAAAACGGAAAAACACTGTCACAACAGAGCAACAGGTCTGGGTGTGCTGAGAGCAAGAAACTCAAGAATGCACATGAGAAAGCATGCCCTAAGAAGGCAACTACTACAGCTAGTGCTACATTTAAAGCTGCATCTGTAAAGCAAAATTCCTCCAAAATTGTTAAACGCAAATCTAAGAAGATATAAATACATGTTCCTTTCCCCTACTCAAACTCAGGGAGGAATCCTGGAACACTTATGCAGGTACAACAGACATTGTGTATAACAAATACAAATTTATTTCTCTGTACAGAATGAGTAGAAAGCAGCCAGTAACCCATTTATTTTTAAAAAGCTTTTCCTTTCACAAACGTTTTTATATAAATCAAAAAACAAGGGAACAAACAGATAACGTATTATGAATTAAAAAAACTAACACATTGATTACAGATTCAGAGGTGAAATCAATGCCCAGTATTTTTGTAAGAAAAACAAGCTTGCTGACCAGGGCACCAAGGCCAGCATAGGTGTTGTGACCTTCGAGTCAGCTACAAACCAAAATAATTAGTGTGTTTTTAGTGAAGCAAAAACACCAGACAGCCCTTGGCAATGGCATGTAGTATCATGTCATTCAGAGACCATTCCAGTCTTGCTACAGATCCTAGAGACTATGTACCTATTGAGAATGATTAAATCCCATTTTTGGAATGAGGATAGCATAGAAATGGTACAAGCTTGATGAAAAATAATTTTGGGTACATCTGGCAAAAACTAGAGTATGGCAAATATAGCAAATTGTTGTGAAACAATTATGTAAATGATTTTCTACCATATCTGGTCTCATGACAGTTCCAGTGTGTGTATGCTTCTAGGTAAGAAAAGTTATGACACTGACCATTGGAGGACATCCTTTCCTATAACATTGGACATGATGTGAAAATAAATGAAAGTATTGTGTGTGGGTGTGGGTGCTCCTCTTGTGCTCCTTCTCTCTTTCTCTTTCCATATGCTTATCTGCTTTTTGTCTATTATGAACAATACCCCAGCTTTCCAGAAAGCAACCAGTTCCTCTGGGACAGTTCCCTAGCAACTGCATTAAAATAAAGTGTGGATGTGCAGCCATGTCAAATACATTCTACCTCAAAGAGAGGCCTGAAGAATGTGCAGTGGGATTCAAACTAAAATCTGTACCTTGAAATGAGGAGGACTTTATAAGACTTTTTTTAGAGAAAGGTGGAAAAGCAGGTACTGCTCCTTGTGATGGGAGAAAATGACTTCAGAGTTGGAACAAACAAGGATCATTCTCTCATTCTTCTCAATTTTTCTTACTTCTCTCTGTCTTTCTGAGAGAAGTAAGGATTCTGGTGCTGAAGTAAGTATTCTGATGCTGCAGCCACTCCAACTTTTCTGACAGCCCACAGTTAATTGTCTTTCAAAAACCCTTTTTTCCTTGTGTGCATAGAAAGAGCAGGATCAATACGCTATCCGTTTCCTTTACCATAATGTAAAATGACCCTGTATCGCTAACTTCAGCTTCCTCTCCTCAGAGTGTGGAACTGAGAAGAAGAGAAAGGTGATCTAGGGTTAGGTCTGTTTATGAGATGCGTGCCGCTCTGTCTGCAGGAGTTAAGGCACAGAGGCCGTACTGTGTCTGAAGTGTGTCAGCCCCCAACTGGGATGCGAAGGTGCATGTTCTCAGGGGGAATAGGGCCAACCTGCTGTCGCTCTAGCCCGGGGCTGTCCTCCTTTGGCGCAGTGCACAGCAGAGGTCTGTCATTTTTTAGGGTAAAATTTTCACAAAAAAGCACAAGCTACAAATCTCCCTCACTTCCGCCTGCACCAGAAGAACCGAAGAGCCATAAAATCTCAGCTGATCTCTTCACTGATCCTTTGTATGTAAGCAGTGATAGGTTTGAGGATGAGTGCGAATTTTGCATCATTCACATTGACGCTTTGTATGTAAGCAGTGATAAGTTTGTGGATGATGTAAAATAACAGACAAGAAGACCAAAGAAAAGAGGGAGCACTAGGGAGGGGGAGGGGACACAGTTGTGGCCGGGAGCACAAATACAGCACTATGGCTGTATTGAATAAATGATGGCTTCTGCTTGGCCTTGTGTGTGTGTATGTTTGCATGTGAATATTTCAATGTATGTGTGAGCTGGCAGGAAACAGAACTACAGTAAATAAGATGTGGAAAAGAAGTCAAACTGAAAATGCTGGCACAGGATATAGGTATAGGGGATTTCTTCTCCACTCTGCATGTTTGGTGGAGAGGTTGTTGTGCTGTTGTACAAAAAGCCACACACGTCTGCAGTTTCTACAGGCAGCAGATTAGCACAGTGAATGGATCAAACACTGGCCTTTGGCACAAGGAGGATGTTAGTTATCACTCAGGAACTCTTCAGCACAGTGCAGTGCATTGCAGTGCGGAAGTCAATGAGGACAGGAAAGAGAACCCTCCAATTGACTGAGACCAGCTGTCCATCTGCCTGCCTTGCATACACCAGACAAAACCCAGGGTTAGATGAGCAATGTGCTACCTGGAGAATAAAAAAAAAAGACAAAAGGTATGTTGCTGTCAAGATTATTTACCGTTATTACAGTTAATGTCATGATTATTGTGAACAAAAATATCTGTAGTTTAATATGAAACATTTCTCTCTGCTCATTGAAACAAGCTATGAAATTCTGTATAAACTACACATTCTGACCCCAACCCTGATACCACATTTGTCTTTGAAAGGAGAAGAAATATTTTGTTGAGTTTATTTTGATGGTTTATTTTTGATGGTTATCATTATGTTTGTTATATCCATTCATATTTTCCATGCTTACATAACTGACATAAAAAAAGGAGAATATGTTGGAACAGATTTAGAATTTAAACATAACTAATTTGATAACATTTATTCTTGTGTATTAATTATATTTATGCAGCACATAACTATATTTAAACAGTGCAGTAAAGCAACAATAACTGAAGAGTTCTAAATGTTAAAGGTGATGATTAATCATCCACGAGCATTACAGAAATGTTGCATTAAAAGGTACCGCGCACCTATCTGTGCAACAGCTGGCCACTCTGTAGTGGTTCTGGCTTCTTACTGGCCTGGCTCAGAGGGGAAGACATTCCTTAGTTGCTCAATGACCTCCTGTAGCTGCAGCACTGTGTCTTGTTCCTGGTCCAGATCCTCCCCTGTGAGAGAATTAACTTTAGACTTCAGCTAACAACATATTTTCATTCATCTCCGTTTCCCTTGGGGGGTTATAAATGGTAATCTGCAGCTTCTGATTACTCTCCTGGTTCTAACCTGCAGCCTCATTGTCTGTTGTTTCTCTGCTCTGTGGCTCTCCCTGATGAACTGCTGACACAGGTGAAGACAGAGAAGATGGCTCTGATCCATTGGCTTCTGAGTCATCTTTGGGCTGGAAACCATGAAGAAATGAATAGAGGTAGAAGAGAGCTAGATGAGTAAATAATCAGCAAAATAGTTATCTTCTGTACACTCTGGATCAGGAATACATTAGATAACTAAGCTACAGATCTGGGGATAAAATAAGAGGTAAACTGAAATGCACTTGCTGTCATCCACACTGCTGTCACAGGTTCACTCAAGTTTGTAGCTGGTGGAGCAGATAGGTGCTGACTTCTCAGAGAACACTTATGGATGTGCAACCTTCTGACTCTCTTTTTTCCAAGTACTGTAGGCTGCCTGATTCACTACAGATACTGTAGTACACCTATGAGTCACCTCTATCAGAACTGTTTCTTTGTCAAGCAAGATCAGCCTTAAAGGGCTGTTCCTACTTCCTGTCCTCCAGACCAGTTACACTACCATGAAGCCATGTGCCATTCAGAGAGTCTAAATATTACTATTTGTTCTTAGACCTTGTGCATCCTCTTCACGCTATGCTTTATTACATAAGTAGGATTTCATTCTAATTTTATTCTCATTAATTAATTGCAATCACATTCCGAATATTCTAAACATAGTCATCAGCTTTTATTTGTAAATCTGAATACTTTTGTCTAATGATAATTTCACTTATTCACTTGGACCTGGATTTCTGTCAAGCTGCTCTTGTAAAAAGTTTAACTGAATAGAATCTAATTGAACTGCATATGACATCTTGTATCAGCAAGTAATGCCTGAAGTAGAGCAAAGACTTTAGGTGTTATTATTTCCTTCGTTCCTTCTGTTATTTTGTTATTTTAACACTTTGGAAACAATCATGTGAATAAAGGCTGAATCCAGTATAACTGGGGAGGCAATGACTGCTGCTGTTGTTGCTTTATGTGTTGAAAAAATAAAGCATTTTTTATTCTGCTGAAACTCAGAACTTTGCCATATATTAATCAGAGATTTGGCCTCAGTTCCATATCTTACAAAAGCAATACATTTTCTTCAGAGATGAAAGAATGTAACAGACACAGGGAAAAGAAATACCCTCTTTCTGCCACATCACGACTTGAACTGAGCAAGGAGATGTATTCTGAGAGAGAAGTACTTCTCAAACTTTTCCATCAACCTGCCAAGATGTCCACAGATGTAAGACTAATTCCATACAACCCCAAAGACATCCAGGCACAAGGTGAGGTGCTTGAATTTCTCAGAATCCCAGTGCATTACATTGTCCCTGATTTACATTTTCCCCAGCGTCATTTAACTTTCCTCTCCCTTTTCCGGTCTGTCTCTGTTCTAACTCCCTTTTCACCCACAGCTACATATTCTGATCCCCTCCTCTCACTCCGTCTCAATTTAAGTTCCTGTCAATCATTCTACTTTAACCTGAAGCATCAGTGTTGTCTCACTCTTTATCTTTGAATCTATCTCTCTTTTTGTTTTCTTTGCATCTATCTCTCTTTTGTTTTCTGCATGACCTGCCCATTCCTCACCTCTCCCTTCCTTTCCTTCCCCTGGGACGGAAGGAATCCTCAATCCATCCTCAGATGCTCTTTCACTCTGCACTCTCTCTTAGAAATGACCTACCTTCAGTCCCTCAGTCTGTCTTTACAATGCTGATTTCAACAGATACTTTCTCTCAAACTCATACCTCCTTCCCTCCAGTGCCTTTGGCAGTCACCCTGACAGGAAATAACATAAGCCTGCATTTTCCAGCCACTCTCTCAATGCTATTTTTATGTTTTTTCCCTCTATGCTCCCCAAATCTCCACTCACTTTACCTGATACATTACCTCTTTCTCTCCACTCTCCCACTGTCCCCATTCTACTTCCCTCAGTGAGAAACATCTAACACTGCATACCCCTCCTCCGTCCCCTCATCCTCCTACTCTCTGCCTGAAGCCTTAAAGCTCTCTCTCTCTCTTCCTTCCTCGTTTCAGACCTCTGCATTTGGGTCTGTATGTCCCCTAAGCTCCTTTATATATCTCTAACAGGTTTTTTATCGCACTTTAAATTTCCTCATTCCAACAGACCTTTAGTATAAAGCCTGCCAGTGGTTTACAATTTTGTGCATCATCCTTGAACATGCTCATCTTTTCTGTATTGTTCTAATTTCAGTATACAAACTGCTTTAGTAAGCATGTCCGTCCTTTCTTTTACCTCATTAACATTTTCATACACTCTGTTTCAATTCTTTTAATGTCCATTGTGTTTTATTTCCTGCATTTATCTAAATAAGGGCAAGAAAAGTGAAATTTACCTCACATATCACTATAAGCAATATCTGAAAGTCTACCTGTCTCTCTGAAATATGTGTCTGTTTGTGTCCTAACCTGCAGAAGTAGCTCTCGGAGCCTTCGTAGCTGCGACTCCAGTTGTTTGTTGTGGTCTTCCAGGATCTGCATGCGCGTCTCCAAACGGCTCTTGTGCTGCCGGAGAACTCGAGCTTCAGCCAGGAGCTCCTCATCCTGCTGACCTGCCGGCGAGCCTGCACCGCCCTCCACCAGCTGTGGAGCTGCTGCCGCCTCCTCGTGCTTCCACTTCAGCCGTCTGTACTCACCCTGCAGCATCCTGCCAGCCATGAGAACATAACCATCAATATCACCAGCAGCCATCATCTACATTTAATAAGATGGGTTAGAATATTATGAAAGGCCTTAAATATCTGTTTGTCATAACTGTGCTATTTATTTTCAGAGAATTTGAGACTAACTGAAGCATATAATACCCCGGACCTTTTATGTGTTTATTTGTTGCAGCATTTAGGGAAACAGCAATTTTCTGGACTGCATACTCATCTTCCAGCTGAGGAAAACATTTGGACACATTGAATACTTTGCATACAACATTGTATTAGGTTACAAAATATGCATTATAGGTTTGATCCTCTATTTTATATATAATATTTTATAATATTTACAGTTGCTGTTTATTTTCTTTTTATTTTACCTCAGTTTTCACAGACATTGTTCTTTCACAGACATTTCTTAAAATTTGTAAAGGACGGAGAGAAGACTTGGATGACACCCCAATAATTATGGCCATCCAAATTTGGGATTTTTAACATCAAAACTGACACAACATTGGACTGAAATGATAATGTCCAATAGTGAAAACAGGAATACAAGATTTTATCCCACAAGTTTGCCTCATGTAGATTTTTTCCCCTGAATTTCAAGCTTGATTAAACAAAACAAATGTTAATAGATTTACACATGTACAAACAACCAGCGCAATACCAAACATCTAAGTAGACCAGAGTGATAAAAACAGATTGCATCCGCAACCCTGGCATCCTAAGTGCAGCATTACATATTCGTTGACATTGATGACACTTTGGTTTTCTCTATCTAGTGTCTGTGTGCCAAATTTAAAAGCTACAATGGCACACAAAACTTATCCAAAAGTAGTGTCGTCTGCTTTTTTCTCGCTAAAAAACATAAATAGCACCGTTTCCCAAAATGCCTGATGTTGCCTCTGTTTAGAAGTACTGAGGGGCTTTAGATTCATTAGAAAACAGAAATGTAGACTCAACTCAAAAGCCTTGGCATGTCACTGAAGCAATTATAATCTTAATAGTCCTATTAAAACACTACCATAAAATAGGCTAAAAGGAAAAAAGCCAAATGAGTCCTGCCGTTTTCCTTTTAAAGAGCAATCAGTATATTAGCAGCAATGCTTCAGTATTCCTATTATGAAAGTAACATGGTTAATAGAGGATCCCACACAATTACAAAAACAAAAAATCCCATGTAAATACAAAAACAAAATAAGGTTGTTCCCATTAGGTCTAACAAAACTTTATTTCCCGTTTACCAAGATAGCCATTGACAGGAATGGAAACTATGTGTCTCTACAAAACAAGGAGAGCTGAGTACACTAAACAAGAGGCCCGCGTGGCATTATGTTGTGACTGCATACCATCCAGTCAGTGCATTCAGATGTGAATTGTTTAATAAGCCTGTGTAACACTGAGGAAGCAGGAGGCATTGTGTGTTTGCATTACCCTCACCTGTTCTCGTTCTCCAGCCGAGCCAGTGTGCGCTGGAGCTCTTCTTTGTTGTGGCAGTTGAGTTGAGCAAGGAGGTGTGAGCCAGGTGGAGAATCCTGCTCCAAAGCAGGGCTGGAGTGACGCAGGAGGTACTGATCTTCATCCCTGAGTCCCCCCGCACAGGAGACAATGCACACTGAACCACAACAGCCACAGCATATACACACACCCATACCACAGAGTGTACACACATGTGCACCCAGGGCAGCCAGGGAAAAGCATGTGCTAGCCAACAGCACCTCAGCCACACAAGCATTACCATAATTAGCATAATTTTTTGTCCCAGCCTAACTTGACCCAATTTTTCAGACTGTAGTTTTGTTGGGTTTAGTAATTAGCCTACTTTAAAAATACCTGTCGGGCTTAAGTCAGTCTTAAATGGTTAAGAGGTAAATAAAGTCATTCAGAGGGGTATTATGCATAACTTACAATGTCACTACTGTTCACAAAGGTTGCAATGCGAACGAGACATATTGAATAGCTATAAAAGCTACTTCACAAACAGTTATTGCACAAAATTGGTTCTTATATGTGGCACAATGCCTAAAATGGCATATACATATACACCTTCCATATAGCAACGCAGAGACATGGGTAGACTGTGACACCTGTTTCCTATTACACTTTTTTGAAGAAATTTTAAATTTCTCAAAAATTTTACCAACTCTAACCATTTCATATGACACCATTCTAGTTTACCTGTTCACACCTAGTTAAATTACGCAGAAATGTTGAAGACTGTGAAATTTGGAATGTTTCAGAAAGCAAAGTTTCAGAAAGGGCAAATTTTCAACAAGTACCAAATTTTTGCCTATTAGAAGAAAATGAAATATTTTTAGAAAAGTTAGTCTTTTTAGCAGAAAGATAAAAAAAAACATTCATCAATCATTTCATGAAACTGAAAAATGGAAAAAGAAAGCAGGACACATTTCAACTTGTTAATGCATAATGTAAAAGAAATGTAAATATATCATAGTATGTGTAACATACAATGACATTAAATGTGAAATTAGGTAATTATATTTGAATAGTAAAACCAAACTAAACTAACTGTTTTTATTTTGGACAACTGATAATTATGTTATCATGTAGCTGCTGAACATTTTTTTTTTCAATTAAATTTAGGGCTTTTAATACCTTTTAAAGACTTAAACAATAGAAAAATAATACACTAGATACTGTATAACAATAGGCACAAATTCAAATATGTAATGTATTAATATTTTCATATAGATATATAGATCATAGATTATACAGATCAAACGATGATTTTTAAAATACAGTATATGTTGTAACTTGTGATTTTGTTATTAGTTATGCCTGTTATCCTCTAGGCCTTCATCACTGGTCCGTTTCTGAGCACAAGATAACTGTTAGATTGAATCAGTGTATAATACATTTTTAATGACCTAAAGTCTACAATCAAGTTAGGATTCAAAATATGGTGCTGTTGGTTGTGATTCAAAGTCCACAGAAATACACAGAATTGCTGGCAGGCAACGCACACTATCGTAGCCACAGAGGCTAACGCAACATTTGTACATGTCATTACTTGCACACAACTCTATGTTCACAGAGGATAAGCACACATCAAATGATGATGCATACAGGACACAGTAACCCTTCATGCACAGGCACATACACAGTTGAACACAGAGGAACAAGTGGAACACTTAGACCACAAAGAACATTCAGAGAAAACACATAGTCTTGCATGTACAATCCTTTGATCCAGTTCAAATGCTATGACACAGGATAAATTATAGCTACAACTGAAAAGCTGTGGCACATCATCTCAGCAGTCTTTTTACCTCACCGACTTTACCTGATGCTCAATACATTGCAGCAGTGGGAATCTGAGCCTAAATTTTGTTGCAAGAGCTTCAATGACATATCTAAGAAGCCAGACAAAAGATACTGGTAGCATGTGGACCAGGTCCAGAAATGCAGTCATTTGCATGCAATCACTTGTGTCATTGCACTACACTTTTT
The DNA here is from genome assembly GCA_037974365.1 of Hydrocynus forskahlii. Lineage (NCBI taxonomy): Eukaryota > Metazoa > Chordata > Actinopteri > Characiformes > Alestidae > Hydrocynus > Hydrocynus forskahlii. The sequence goes on from JBBPCX010000032.1 coordinate 503,116, forward strand.
TAAATGATGCTAAAACGATTAAATATAAGCAGGACACCCTCTGAAATAGGGGTTAAAATTAGTAGGTTACCCAGGAAGCAATCCACATTCAGAATCACAGATGGATGAGCGTAGGGTGCCATTTAGGCCAAATGGTCTGTATGTGTCGTTGCAGCATAACTGACAATCACAAATTCAACAGCATGCTACAACTGGCAGAAAATGAAGACTGTCTTGAAGAAAAGAGCAGGCTGGCCAAAAATGTGCTAAGAACAATGTGCACTCAGACAATCACTGCTGCATTTATAAAAGAGGAGTGGGTGATTGTGCTACTTTCACTTAATCAGAAATTGGCGATGGGCATTCAGCAACACATTAATATGGTTATTCAGGCCAAATGAAATGTGTCCCAATAGCTTTGGTAAAGCAGTAACATCCGTTCTAATGTATTTGTATGGATTTTTAGCAGAGGAACAGCAACTGAATGGTTGTATTTACTTTCCAGTTCTAACCTCTCTTTCCTTCTCTCATACACACACAAAAGTGTACAATGTTTTGCGGTGGCCATAGCCTCTGATAGACTGACCCCTTTTATGGGTGTATTTCTGTGAAAGTTCAACCTTATTTCACTTATGTATGTGCATTAGGCAACCTCCCCACCCTCTTGGCTGGCCTGGAGCTCTGCACGTTGTATTTCATTGCACTTCAATACCACCACACCCCTATCCCCTGAAAATCAGAGGCACAGTGTTTTCTAGTTATTCCTGGGGACACACTCCTTAATCACAAAGACTTTTACATGGAGGGAGAGTATGCACCTTGCCAGAGGAAATTCCCATTATCTTTCAGGTTTTTTGTCACTGTCCAGATGCCCCCAAAACATAAACACATAGACATATGCACGTCTCATACACACACACAGACACACACACACACACACATTCAAAGCAGTAATGAAAGATTTCAGTGTGATTTGGTGGCAGCCCCCATACTCACAGACTTTCATCAGGAGAGAGGCTGTCAGTGAAGAAGGAGCAGCTCTGGCTCTCCATTTCTGCCAGCCTGACAAAGAAAATGAAAGTGAGAGAAAGACAAAATCAGAGAGAGGTTGGAATTAGGGGAGAATACCCACATTTCTGTATGTTACAGTTACAGTCAGTACCACAGTAGTAATTATGGTCTGTTAAACTACAAAAAGATCTTATTGAAAAACTTTTATGCATTATAATCTGCACCAGAACCAAGCAAAACATGGCACTGCCATCTTCATAGATGAAGAATGTTCACAACAATGCTCAGTTTAACATAAATAGTCACAAAATCTAACGGATTTAGATTTTTTTTAAAAAACAGATGCTCCTGCAATTTCCGATAAGTTGGATGGGGTTGGGGATATTGTGTTTTTTTATTTTATTTTTTTAAGTGAAGGCTATGCTTACAAACAGAATGGGCAACACTTGCCCCATTAAGTCTATGATGGCCAATTATATTTATTATTAGGTTATTATGATTGTCCCCCTGTTGTAGAACAAGTTGTATGTAGTTTTGGAAAGTATCACTAAGGGCACTGGTGGTGTTACCAATCACAGACCTGTTCTGGTATTCCACAGTACTTCAATCCTTTTCTCTAAGAGTGTATTAGATAACAGACTGAAAAGAGAATAGTAAGATGGTAGATCTCCAGTGCTAAGCAATTCCTGTGATAATCTCACTTCCAGATGTTATTTTATGCAGTCAGAGGGGCGTGACTAAAAAAATATCAGTAGAATGAGTTTCATGAGAGCAGCAGCTCTAATGCACCACATCCAGAACTGAAGTTCAGAACAATACACTGTCCTTGGTTCTCGCCATTAGCAAAGTGCCTGAAGAACTTTGCTTTTAGCAACATTCTGCACTTTGCCTGCCTGAAGTCACCCTTAGGTGGGAGACAAGGGAGACTTTACAGCCTCACAATTAGCAGCAGTAAAGAAAAATGCTAAGTGCCCTAAGTTATGGAAAGAGCTGCAAGACTCCTCTACAGTGAGGATGCACTAATACTGAATTTCTAGGTTAATAACTGATCATTAAAACCTGGCTGACACATTTACCAAAAACATTTATTTGTCTTTATTTGCTCTGTCACCTGTACATGCAGTGCATTGATTGTAAAATTAAAGGTTAAAAAACAGAAGCTGCTAGTTGCTAATGCTGGGACAAGTTGTGCAAAACTCACTTTTTTAAAAAACAAGTTATAATAGGTCTACTGGCTATGCAAAACATGTTCATGAAGTTCTTTGCACAAAATCACTCTCACATAAAAAGGTATCACCAGCTGAATTTTTGACAGTTTTGGTCCCTTTAAAAATGAGCCATTTCAGGGCTCTGTCCCTTTTATGCAAATAATCTGTTGCTGGCCACACCCCACCCATCTCATGCTTAAGCTGCATTTAAATTCTGGATTTTACACACTAGAATCCATGTCCTTAACATCAGTGAAAGTGTTTCTTTCTTTCTCTCCTTCCATGCCTTCAATATGTGACAGTGGTCGTAGTCTGTATGGTGACCAGGCTGAAGGAAGGAAGGGAGGGAGAAAGAGTGAGAGATACACTAGGTGGACAAAAGTATTGGGACACTTAACACACGAAAAAGGTATCCAGCCCTATATGTTCAACCCCAAGTCGGACCAAGAGCAAGATGAACTCAACACTTCATGTGTGACTTGCTTTTGCCGGTAGACATTACGCTCGGCTTATCCATGTTCGTAAAACTAGCAGACAAAATGGTGGACCTTCAACTAATCTAGTGCTGGGGCGCAGTGGAGCATGCCATACCGTTTACGTCCACGGGAACAAAACACGCATTTTACGCTGTGATTTTCATGCCAATTTCTTTGCTGTAACCAATAGCGGAGGTTGTTTTATTGTGTTTTGAGCGAGTTTTGTGGGCTATTGGCCAGCGGGGCCGAGCTTTTAAAATTGGGAGCTACAAAGACTCAAGATGGCCGCTGAAAGGGGTGACAAGCAACAGGCGATTGGGTGGGGTCTCAACAGATGAGGGGCAGTTCTATGAAAATTGGCCCCATATGACATCATAAACAGCTTATTTTGAAAGGGCCTGAAACTGTGAAGAATACAGCTGGTGATATCTCTTTATGTGACAGAGATTTTGTGCAAAGTGTCACGGTTTGGTCCGACACGGGCCGAAGAGGTGAGAAGGAGGCACCTTCGCAGACTTTCATGATGAGAGAGTTTATTAACATACAAAACAATTCAGAACACTACAAACGAAAAACTAGGCTTGGGGGCCAGACGAAAGGATAAGGAGATGAGTAGAGTAGACGAGGTGAGAGGAGGAGAACATAGACCGGGAAGGACAGGTGAGGAACAACCACAAACCAACAAGACATTAATGCAACGACACTACAGCTGGGGACTGAGCCCCTTAAATACACTGTCCCTGGGCAATCAGCCCTCGAATAATAGTCCACAGCTGTGGGTGCTTTTATGGTCCCACAGCGACCCCCCAGTGGCCGGCTACAGAATCGTGACACAAAGAACTTCATGAACATGTTTTGTGTAGCCCATAGACCTATTATAACTACAGTAAGTTTTGCATAATATGTCCCCCTATATGAAATATGCTTCATATATGAAGGCAGATATTTTCAAAGGACTTGTGATACTGAAAGTCATCAGTGAGCTTACCACCCTCTTTGTATCTTGGCTGAATATAAGTTGCAAATAGCTGGTTGGTTGTTCGTGGTTAAAAACATGAAAAACTGACACAGTAACATTTTTACGAGCCCGGTCTCACAAGTTTTTGTGCAGCTATCACGAAATACAATTTAATCAAAATATGTGCTGCAATCACGATTTAGGGCCTTTTTCGTGCTAGGACAACACTTCACTACCCTATGTATTTTAATACACAGTGCGTAACACCACCGGTATCAGCGCTAACTGGTGACTTAGGGACAGTGTAGAAGTATTTTCTGGTTCGAAGGAAGAGGCGAAGGCTTCTGGTTTCAGAAATTTTAGTCGTTTTATTGCAATGA